>CM076583.1:441673868-442052531 GCA_034641835.2 Pinus albicaulis
ATTGGAAGCTCCATGTTTTGACACTTGTATTCAAGTTTTTTCATCAGGTTCCTTTTGGAAATTACCTTTCTTACCTCTAGGATTGTTTCAGTTCTGTCACTTATGCCAATTTATACTAATTCCTATTTTTTCTTGGAATTAAGAAACCTTATTATTTTAGTGGCCTCTTCTAGTTTCTTCCCAAGTTCCTCTTTGAATTTCTGAATAGCTTCACTTGCTTCCTTGATCAAATCTTTCTGATCAAATATAACTTTGATGGATGGCCAAATATCATTAACAGAGTTAATTATATTGGCCCACAACTGTTGCTTTGCTTGGGAAAGTGATTCTTTTAGTGTCAATTCTTTCTCTAGCTTCTGCACTCTGTCAGTCAATTTGTTTGACTTCTTTGTTCATTCTTATGCATGATTTGTATCAACTTCTTTTCATCCTCTAGATTTTTTATTTGTTTCTTAAGTCTATTTGTTTCAGTAGTTGTATTGACATGTCTTGCATGGCTTTAAGTAGTTTACCTGCCTCATCATTGGGATGAGCTACTGTTGTTTTTGAATCTGTTGTTGATTTTGTTGGAACTATTGTAGTAACTATAGGAATAGCAGTGACAAGGATTGCTTCAATGTTGGCATTTTCCTCCTACACCAATTTATCCATCTCATTATCCATCTCTTTCAATTGAGATGTCAACTGGATGATGAGATTCATAATTTCATCTTTTTGTCCTTCATTCTCCAGAACTTCTTTAGCCTGTGGATGTTCAATAGGAGGCAATTTCAATTGTTTTTTCAATGCAGCAATGTCTGCATTCTTTTTTTTTATGAGCTCTTCTGCTACTTTGATGTTCTTGGGGTCAAATCCTACCTCTATGACCAATTCTTTAAGTGATTTTATTCTCTTGTCCTTGGCTTGTGAGGAAGCCTTCTCTAGTTTTAACTAAGCTTTGATATTCTCTAGAGAATTTTGTGATTTCTGGACACTCATAACTTTTTTAGTCATAGTGGAGAAAATCATTTCTCCATCTTGCTTATGGAACTCAATTTGATCTATTGGATGTAGATCTTTGGCTTGAACTTCAAATTTTGTCTTCTTATAATCTGTCGATGACTTTGGATACTGCACTATGGGCTACAAAAAGGTCATCTACATTTTCTTGGTTTTATAATCAAAGGCAGAAAGTAACCTGTTCTGGTCACTAGGTGTCTGCTTCCAATATTGGGCATAAGTCATCGCTTTCAATGTCTCATTCCTAAGTTTGATTTCTTTATACTTCTCCATTATACCTTGTTCTTTTTCCACTGTTTTACTTGATGAAGACACCTCTACACTCTGTTGTTTCTAAATTATTTGAGTATTAGAGATTGAAGGCTGGTGAGTTTCCTCTTAAACTGCTAGGGGTGCATTTTCTTTAACCATTGTGTCTGTATCAATGATTTCAATTGTCTCAAATTTTTCTTCTTGTTCAACTACTAGATTCAGTTTGGCCTATACATTAATTTGAATTTGGTTTCAGTAGTGGTTTGAGCTGAATATGAACCTTCTTCTCTTGGCCTCTTTGAGTTTCTGTCTTGTCACTACAAGGAAAAGACCCTCTAGCAGAGGTTATAAAGGAGGTTTTTAGTGTTACAAAATTGGTCAAAATTGTCAAAAAAAAAAAATCTACAACATTCATTTATGGTTACGGAGATTTTGGCGGAGCTTTTAACGGAAATTCAACACAACTAAAAAAACTGGGCGGGCGGAGGTTATTATGGATGTTTTTTCATCGGTGCGCTACTAAGGTTTCAATGCACCGGTGCATGTCATCTAGTCGGTGGCTCTAGGGTGGTCGAATGTACATGCACCGGACCGTCAAGGTATAAAACCACACTGCGTGCACTATTGGTGATACAATGCACGGGGCCGTTCTAATTGGTCTTGGGATTTGTGCGGTGCCCATAGGTCGTCCCAACGCACTGGTACGTAGACTTATAGAAACACATCAGTGCGCCGTATCAGACAAATGCACTGATATTTACAATTGGTATTGGTATTTGTGCGGTGCCCATACGTTGTAAAAATGCATCAGTGCGTAGTCTCACATAAAGGCACCAGTGCAAAGTATCACACAAATACACTGAGATTTTTAATTGGTTTTGGTATTTGTGCGGTGCCCATAGGTCGTAGAAATGCACCGGTGCACTGCAGCATACAAACGCACTAGTGTACATTAACTGACACGCACCAATGTTCATTTTGTATTTTTTAGAAACATCGACCTGTGACAATGCAATTATTGTGATTTTTCTAAATTTATTATTCATCAAAAGTCGACAAATCTTATAACAATATTCATATTAATTAAATTTTTATTAATGCATTTCAATGTGATGTGTGGATTAATTTGTTATATCATATCATAATTATTGTGATTTTTTAAAATTCATTATTCATCAAAAGTCGACACATATATATCTTATAACAATATTGATATGAATTAAATTTTTATTAGTGCATTTGAGAATGACAATGGACAACGCAATAGCCACAATGGAGAACACAATAGAATAAATTAAAAACATATATATATATATATATATATATATATATATATATATATATATATATATATATATATATATATATATATATATATATATATATATATATATATATATATATAAGACAGTCTTTGTCATACAAAATGGGACAGTTATTGCTATCCCTTTGTCTTTCAATTGGGACACTATGTCCATTACATTAAACAAAATATTTGATTTCACAGACAAATATTTCAAAAACTACAACGCCTTGCTTTGATATCCAAACATAGTGATCATCATTCTTCACTTGAACTACTGTCACTGCTAAAGCTACTTCCATGACTTGGGTTATTTTCAGGAATGTTTTGTTCACGATGTTAATTTTTTTCTTCTTCTTCACCTTCCATCTACAAACATAAAAATAAACTGTAATGAGTGTATATACATTGGTGAGAATAATGAAAATTGAAATATTAAATAATATATGACATCAATGTAAATCGAAAAGAAATGACGTACCATAGCAACAATTGACTCATAAACTATACACATTCTTTCAAAACCATGTACCATGCCATCTTTCAAAACTTCATCTGTTGGTGCAGTTCCATACTTTGTTTCTTGCAAGTTTTATACCCCATAATAAATCATATATTTAATATAAAATATTTTTTTGTTCTATTAATTATAGACGGAGCTAAGTAAAACAAGATTGATAGATGCTTACCAATTCCATAATTAATTCCTTCTTTTTTGTTGTTGCACGTTTTTGCTATTAAAAGTCTGACATGTCTCATAGACCAATTCTCTAGAAACTCTTCTTGTAGTTTAGATAAAATTTGGTTCTTGGAATCATTAGATTTATTTTTGTATTGTAAGTGGAAAGGAAATCTATACATTCGTTCCACTAGATCCCTCAAACTTTTGTAAAAGCTTTTCCCCCTTTCGTTAATCTCCAGCACCACTCCAGATGAGCTAAGGAGCAATTCATTTTCATTTGCATGTTATATTTTTTTTTCTTTTCTTAGAACAACATTCCTTTTATGAGTTGTTGGTCCCTGTAGAACATTAAATAGATGTGAATTAATAGACTGTTTGAAACATGTTATCTAATAATTTTAAGTATATTATTAATGAAAATTAAAAAAAGAAACTCATATTGGATCGATAGTATTTTTTCATTCACCTTCTTCATCCTTTTGCAATTTTTCCATCAAGCTTATACGCTCTTCTGGTCCTAGATCAGAAATAATATTATCGAGCTTCGTCATTTTGTGGCTCTGCATGATACACAGTAAACAATACATATTAGTTAAACTTACATATAGTTCAAAAATAATATTTTTTGTAAATAATGTACAAAGAACTTGCATTTTTTGTTTTTCTTGATGTGTTATCAGTATTTTTGTTACTTGATATCTTGTTAGTCATTTCTTTATCAATTTGAAACTTGTACCATATCATTCATTAATATATTTATAAATAAATTATCAACTTTTCAAGTAAAAAATAATTTTCAAGAAATCGGTGCACCTTTAATGATGTATGCACCGACGTCAGTGCGTGGGGTTCTTATAAACGCACCGCAGAAATAGTATAATAGACCGTACAGTGCTCTATATCAACAAGGAGCACCAATGCGTTACATGTTAACCACCACACCGATTAACATGGAGAAAATAATAAAAATCGTCCAGTGTTAGTTTTTGTAGCATAAACGCCCTACGCAAATAAGGGAATACCATATGATGCTCTCTGTCAACTAGGAGACCCAGTGCGGTGTGTTATATGTTACATGGCACACCGATTAACACAATAACACAATTTTTTGTGAAACAACATGTTCGTTGTGCACCTTAATAAAATAGCTCGTTATTGATGCACCCCTTGTAACCTAGCGCACCGGTGCCCTATTATAGATATGGCACACTGATTAAAAAAAAATGTTTTTAAATTTTTTATTACACAGTACTTGCGCAGTGCGCTAGGATAATACAGAGCACCGGTGCGCTAGGTTACTCGGAGCGCACCGATAAAAAAACAAAAAAAACCCTTTTTTTCAAAAAATCATGCAAGGGCCGACATGGATTGGAATCCGACTATGCAAGTTGTCCCGTGGGTTGGATGTCAATATAAAATGAAAAGCCCTAATTCTAAAATCAAAAAAATAGGGAGAAGAAAGGGTAGAAACAAAAAGAATGAAGGGTTTAGGGTAAAAATGGATTTATTTATTTTTTTGTTTCTGAAAATGAAAAAAAAAAATGCAGAAAAAGTAAAAAAAATAATCAAATTTAATCATGAGATCGTTTGAAATTCTATGCTACATGGTTTGAATTTGGAATTCTGATTGTCTTAATACTTCTGTTCGAACGTATTTCGATGCTCCATAGTGCTCTCATGCTCTCTTGCTCCAGGTATGTCTCCTGCAAATCTCTGGCGGAAAATTTTTGCAAAAATAGTGAAATAATGACAAGTGTTTAGTATTTAAAGAATTGTTTTATGAAATTAGATTTTTGAAAATATTTTTCCGCCCATTTTTCAATTTACCACTTTTTTTTTCACTTAAATAAAATAGAGTTGCGCCTTTTTTTATTTGTGGTTATTTTTCTCTGGTGCATCAATTAATAGAACTACACCGGTGCATCCATTCATAACATGGCACCGGTGCGCAGTAACTAAGACACCGCGATGCGTTTATCTGTACATTAGCACCGATTTGTAGTTAAGGCTCCAAAATTACTTTTTGGTGCGTACACCAAAATTAAGTGAACTCCAACCATAGAAATTGAGAATTAGAATTAGAATTGGATAAATTCTTGATGGAAATAACTATTCTTCCAATGCATTTTGTTTATTGCAGTAGGTCCCCACTGATTATGTGGAGAGAATGCAATGTGGGGCGTGTGAAGATGCAATACTACAGTGCCCAAGTAGGCAATTGTGGTATGTGAACATGTGTTATGCTAAGACGTGGGCAGTTTTCACAAATGGTTGGGAAATGTTTGTTTCTGAGCAGTTTATTGAAGTTGGAGATATTTTAGATTTTAGACATGTTGGAAATGTACATTTTCTATGAAAATATTTGGGCCATTTCTTTTCAAAACTATACCTCTTCTTCTTTTAGAAAAAGAAACTTGAACCTTTCCACTACCTGCAACAAGAAAAGGTGCCAACATGAGCCTCTGACATGCATATCTATTTCTTCTGTTGAAGTCTCGAAGGAATTGATTATGGCTAGTCTACTTCACTGAGGAATCTACCTGAACTTTCTTTGGTTCTACCGAAGGGTGCAATTACTAACAGATATAGGATTGTAAGCTCCCTCCAACCCTCATTAAATTGCAGAATATGGAATAGTGCTGAAGTATATGACAACAGTCTTCAATCATATTCTCAAAATATATGGGTTCTTTGTTAAATGCATATCTACAAGATTCGGTCATATCGTTGCTAGGAAAAATTCAACTGAAATACCAATACGGCAGGGTTGGTACTGTCTACTGTTCCATGAACCCATAAACCCAAAAAAAAATCTCAAAAACCTTTTATTAAAATGCAAAATATTCCAAAAATGTTTTTTTTTTTTTTGTCTATTGCATTCTTGACACTCGAATTTTTCTAAAATATGTTCATGGAATTAGCATCCATAAGAGGCAAACACAATGGTAATATACTCGAATTCTTCTAAAATGTTTTCAATGGAATTAGTACATGTGAAATGGTACATGTGTTATTAATTCACTAATATTTATACTTTTAAAATGGATTTTTATAAAGAAGATGACTTAATTACCTTATACCTTATAAGACTCTCTTTTTCGAAACATTATAATATGTATTCTAAATTAATGTTAATATCAATATTTCACTTGATAATTTGCAATTATGTTGATGTCAATAAAAATGGCGTACTGTATAAAGTTCTTTTTTTTGTATGTAAGATCATAATAAAATAATGATAATTCTAAAGTACATGAATTTATTTGCATTATTTTCTAAACTTTATTATGTTACAAAATTCATATTATTCTAGATTTATTATTTTACAATTATTTACAATTTAAAAAAATTTAATAACATCATTTCACATTAATACAATTAAAATTTTACAAATATTTTACATATAATTACAATTACAATTTTACAATTTCACATACAATTACAATTACAATTTTAGAATTTTACATACAATTACAAATATAATTACAATTAAAATTTTACAATTACAATCATATCACAGTAATACAATTAAAAATTTACAAATATTTTACATACAATTACAGTTAAAATTACAATTACAAGACAAATACAATTTTACAATTTTACATACAATTAAAATTAAAATTACAATTACAATCACGACATAATATTTATTAAATATCATGGTCATTTAATATTAAATTAATTAGTAAACATCACGATCATGATAACCATCGTACAAACATCATATTCGACTAAAAAACACATTCAAATTCGCTAGCATCATCGTGATCATGATCATCTAACAAACAAACACACTATAACATAACATCATAACACAAACATCAAATATACATCTCTATGTCAACAACTCATGCTATCACACACATATATATCTCTCTAAGTCACATTAAATGAACATATCTAACATGACCTAACAATATACACATCGTGACGATCATATATATATATATATATATATATATATATATATATATATATATATATATATATATATATATAATGTCAAAAATATACAACTGTAATATAAATGTCATGGATCAGCTGGTGGTACAACATCAATAGCAGTACTAGTTGAGGCATGCTCAGTCAATGGTGTAGCCTCGATGGTCGATGGTCCAGCCTGCTCATAATCATGAGTACTATTGGATGTTGCAGGCTATTGACTGGATGTGGCCAATGGTCCAGCTTGCTCTCCATGATGAATGTTGTTATATGCTAGTGGAGGTTGCTCATCTGGCACAGCGCGAGGTGAACAATCATGAGATGATGAGTCATTTATCGCAGACTTTCAATCACGTGCTATGTCTCGACCATTCCTATAACGTGCAACGGTCCTCCTCAGCTACGTAACTAAGGTCATATCTCTTATGACATGCCGCATCAGGCTGTACATGTCACGCGGCATGCCTCTCCACATATGTAACAGCCTGCCATTGGCCTGTATGTCTCTCATATTAGTGGGCCTGATGGCCGCCTCAAAAATTAATACAGTGATTTAGTCGCCCAAATCCACCTATATCTACTATCAAGCTGACCGCACCTAGAAAAAGGTTGTACCGGCGCACCAGGAGGAGAAGGTCTCTCTACACCAGCCTCCTGATGATCCTCGTCATCTGGCATGCCCTGATCGTCATCAAGATCCACACCTGGATCATGTGGTGGTGCCGGCATGTCCTCACCATCAAAAGACCCAATGTCTGCAAAATATATACAAGTACACAACAATAATTAGACAATTTCATTACACAATTTAATAAAAACAAGTTAAAGAACATGTTAGAATAAATTTAAATAAAACAGTAATATTACCTCTATCATCCAGCGGCTCATCATCTGTGAAGAGGATGTTGGCACACCCTCGCCAATCCAATCCAACATAAGGACAGGGGACCATAATGAAGGGATGCAGCTCGTCAAAATTGGATAGAAACTCCAGTGCATCATGCGATATCCTTGCTAGAAACACAGTCTCGTCCCTCTTGAGCATCATCTACCCACACATGTGCATCGGTGCCTTGAACATTGGCCTACGAGGCTGCCGAAAAAAAGTAGGCCTCGTCTCTGGAAACCTTTAAAAAAATAAAAATAAAAAGCTCTGAAGCAAAAGGGAAGTTGACCCTCCCTTGTGCATGAGCACGAAATCTATCTAAGGTCTTACAGAATTGTCGCAAAAAAATGGCAGACCACCTGACAAGTTGTGGCTCCTGTACTAAAGAATCAACATAATATAGAAGCAAGCAACTAATGTGTTTCCCGTCACTGGTGTTGTGTGAAATGGTAGAAATTAGAAGTGAGAGGCACCTCAACTCCTCACTACCAAATGCACCAATATGTAACTGACCTCCGGAGACCTGAAAATCTGAAGGAGATAGTATATCTATGCTAATGTATCTCTAGGAGTACACCAAATGACTCCCTGCTGCATAGCCAACTAGAACCTTTGGGAACGAGGGAAAATCCACCCCTCTCCTCGACAGCCCTGTAATGAAATATATGTCCTCCTCAGTGGGCGTGTACCACTGGTTAGGACCAACTCGAAAAGCCTTTCGGTGGGCATTCCACCTGCAGATTGTTGGGAAAAATACTGAGAGGGGGGGGGGGGTGAATCAGTATTTAGTGCAGATTGAAAATTTTTTACTTTTTCCTTTTCTAAAACCCATACGCTACTTTACTGAAGCCAACTCGCATATACACGCGAATATCCTTAATAAAACTCGCGTATTAACAGAGATCTCATTATGATGATAATTCATTTCTTAGATCATTGCATCATTCATTCATTAGATGTTTAGTAAGTAGTAAACATGTGCAGTAAGAACAGAATAAATCATCACACATAAGCAACACACATGAACACCAGGATTTAAGGTGGAAACCCAACTTGGGAGAAAACCACTGCTACCGTCGTCTCAGTCTTCAATATTTTATTATAAAGAAAACATCGTACAACCATGTACTCGCGCAGACTCATACTAGCACGCAGGCACCCACCTGCAGAAGACTACAACATTCTCTCGTTTACCAGCCTCTCCTGGAAGGGAGCTACAACTCCCTGCTCTTGTTTACCAGCCTCTCCTGGAAAGGAGCTACGACCCCCTGCTCTCGTTTACCAGCCTCTCCTGGAAGGGAGCCACTACCCCCTGCACTCGTTTACCAGCCTCTCCTGGAAGGGAGTCACTACCCCCTGCACTCGTTTACCAGCTACCACTGGAAGGGAGCTACAACCCCCTCACTGAAGGCTTCGACCCTCAACACCACCATGGACCACGTTTCATCAATTTTCAAACTAGATCCAACAGCTTCCATACAATACAACTTGTAGGCCACTTTTCATCATATTTTCAGACTGGACCCACTCCACACATTTAAGCTCAACATTCATCAAACTGAAACTTATAACCCCATCAATTCATTCATTGAATCATCAACCAATCAACCAACAACTTGATCTTCAATTAACATAATCAGCAGCATATTCATCATTCAAATAACCCAGTTCTGTATGAATACATCATTGACAGATAGCAGTAAAATAGCAAAACAGATCAGACATTTCATTCCACTTACTTCAGCAAACCCTAGATTCCATACACGCTTTTACTTCACTAAACCTGCGTATGTATGCGCTTTTATGCATACCAACCCGCATATACTTCTGTGCATTCTTCAAAAAAACCTTATCTGCTCATACGCTCTTTTCCTTAAGCAGACCCGCGTATACACGCGCTTTTACTGAAGCGAACCTGCATATACATCTGTAAATTTTCAGGATTGTGCAGCTCTTCAGATCAGATAAACAACTCAGATTTCATCCTTTACTTCAGAAAGTATTTCGCCTCATCTCAGATCTAAACATTCCATAAACAGATCTAGAAAATACATATACATTTCAGATCTAGAGATCCCTCTTCATCATTTTCTTCATAGGTGCATTATTAATTCAGATCAATCAGTAAAATGTTACCCAATCCATACAAATATACTCCAGAGTGAAGTATTCATTCCATACCCAGACACACACACTTGCACCATGATCTTCTTCTCCTTATATATATTTAGCCTTTGTCAATACCATGAGCCAAAACCACTCAATTACTAATGGTATTCCTGGATGGGATCAAATAGATAATCCAATGCTCAATACTGTGGGCCAATACCATGGTAATGTCCCCTGGATTTATAAATTTAGAGCGCAAATAGCCATACGCGACTTGGTATGTACTTTTCTGTGTGCATACGCTACTTCTCCTTTACAAACCCGCGTATGCGTTGTGACATGACTTATTTATCATTTCTCTGGCACTTTACTGGAATTCCTTTCTTCTGTTACTTCTGAGCTAATCTGTAGATATATCATCCTTCCTTTTAACACACAGATACATCATTCTTACATATTTAACACATGGGTTGCTTATCAGGAAACTCATCAAGCAGTTTTCATCAAGGACAACTTCATCAGGCAGGTTCCATCAAAGTCAACATATTGTATCACATTGCCAACAATCTCCCCCTTAATTCATCAAGTAGGTTGCCATCAAGGACAACACTCTGCATCATATTGCCAATAATCTTATTTCATCAAGTAGGTTGCCATCAAGGACAACACATGCCAACACAGATAAGATGTCTCAAAAACACACCATGGCCCTTTAGGGAAGTAACCTCCTCATTAAACTTGAGGAGGCCTACCTACCTTAGGAGCCCCTCGGTAGCTACTGTAATAGGGCGAGGGTACACATATCTCTCCCTCTCTTGTGCCTCACATAAGCGAATCATGTCATACTGCTCCGCATGTTGTTACTGTTGTTCCTCCTCTTCTCTCTAAATGATTGACATATTAAATAAAAAAAAATTAGTAAATGAGACATGTATTTAGGAATATACATATATAGTTTTTTTTGGAAAAAAAACAAAAGAGTCAGTGCGCCACAAAAAACAGTCATGCACAGGTTCATGTGCATTTTTTTTTTCGTGCACCGGTGGCGGTGCCCCAGATGATATTCAATGTACCGTATGCAGTTCACCTAAAAATTTTTAGAGCACCGTTGACTATGTATGGTGTCAGGAGTGCGGTGCGCTGAATAAAATCTACGCCCCGGCACGTATAGTTGGGTTAGTGCACCGACCTCCTGACATCATTACATAGTCAATGGTGCAGTATTTTACCAGGCCACACCGTTGACCCTGTGGAAATTTCGAATGCTGTGTGCTGAAAAAAATGCTCACCTCGGGGCAGATATTTCAGTCAACACACTGCATTGCCACTATTCCACATGGTCAATAGTGTATCCGAGTAAATGACCACACCGCATTTTTTTTTTTAATTTTAAAATAACGCAATGTGCCTTTCAGCATCGCCCTAGAAACGGTGCGGATACCGTTAGCATCGGTTGCGGTGTGGCCTGTAAATTTTACAGGAAGAACCGCTTATCGGTGTGAGCCGAACGGCTCGAGCGCACCGCGTCACAATTTTTTTTATTATTTTAAATGGTTAATTTTAAGGTTATTTGAAATTATAATCCACTAAAAATCTTAACTATGGAAAAACAAGAAAAATACCTGTACATTTGTCCATCAAGGAGGAAAATTGGCTGTAGAATTTGCAAAGAAAATTTGCCCACCATTTTGCAAAATGCAAGCTGGAGATTGGTGGGAAATGCACATCAGCAGTGCGTGCAATGGGTGCAATGGGAGCACTGATGTTAGGGCGACTTAGACAAGGATAAATTGCACTGGTGCTTGAGAGCTCTGGAGCACTAAGAAAAGTGAAAATTGCGGTTTTTTGGCCATAATAGTTTTTTATTTAACCCTATTCCGGTGCGCGGGGTTTTATAGGCGCACCGGTGCAGTTGCTTAAGACCGCACTGGGCAATTTCTATTTTGGTGCAGTTTTTTATGACGTATCGGTGCGGAAGAGTTGTAAAGCACCGGTGCACTACAGTAATAAGACGCACCGGGTGAGTGTGTACGGAGCGCATAGTGTCTGGTGTGCCAATTTTTTTGTGTGCACCACTAGAAACGGATGTCTGGGGTATTTTTATAAGGGGTTCCTCAGAAAAATCCGCTAAAGGGTCTTTTCCTTATAGTGTGTGGAGTTGGAGTTTGCAACATGGAACTAGTATCACCTTGCTTCTCTACCTCTTGCAAAGAATTTTCCAACCACTCTGACTGGTTGGGGTACTTTTCAATCTCTGGTTTGGACTCATAGACAAAAGGAGTTAATTTGAATTTTACTCTTAACTTGCTGATAACTCCTAAAGGATCATAATTCCATTTGAAACTCTCACTGAACTTGAATTCCTATAAGTAATTTTCTGCTTGTTGATCAACATTCCTGTTATTGCAAATGAAAGGACTAATCTAGTTTTTAGTCTTAAACTATGTTTTCTTCTTTGCTGATAGAAAATTAACCTCATTTGAGTTTAGTATCTGCCTAATATATTCTAGTGTAAATAACATCACTGGGACGTATTTGGGCAGCTTGTATGGAGTGATTTTACATCCATACACCCTAATTTTAGTGTGGTTTTGGTATAAATACTAGTCTCTTGTTCTACTGTGCTCAGACAACTGCGATACTTTCTTTATTTTTTCACTGATCCTAGGTTCACTGCTACTTCTTAGAATATTGACAATTGGATGGATAAATGAATCAATGAATTCCTTGTAGGTGAACTCTGTGGAATCTTTCCTGATTAAGGAAGTCTAGAAGACTACAGATTGGGGGTTACCCTCTGTGTCCAGTTTTTGAAGGCTAACTGCAAACCTTTCAGATTGGAAGTATAGGAACATATGAAACAAAACAGATGAATACTTAAACACTCCTTCCTCTAGTAATTTAACTAATTTCTCATGTATGGCATTTGATAGGTATTGAGAAAAGTTAAATGTGGAAGCTGGAGGCTGTCCTGGGAAGAAAATGGATAGAAAACCTAAGACTGAAGCATCTACATATTCATTAGTAAAGTAGCCTAGAATACAAGATAGCATTGTGACAATCTGTCTGGTTATTTTTGAGAAAATTGAGGCTAAATAAGGAGGTTTACTCTTTAGGGTTTCAACTGATGAAGGAAGAAAGGTTTGGAAGATTTGAAACCTCTTGGGAAAGTCAAGTTTTAGATATAATTCAGTGAGTATTTCAATTGATAAAGGGGCTTCATCAGGCTTGGGTTGGATTTGTAACATCTGGTTTATTGATTCTGCAGTAATTGTGAACAAAATCTCTTTGTTGTGGGTTACTAGGGCTCTTTTATTTGGAAGATAATTGATTTAACATAGCATGATTATCTATGGGAATTGGAATGTTTGTGGGAAGATGTACTTGTGAAAATTTGATTCGTAAAGGTAGATATCATCAGCTTGGTCTATGGCTTTATCATGGCTCCAACAGTGGATGTCCAAGAGGTTGAAATCAATGATTGTGTCACTGATTTTGAAGTCGTTGTCTGCAAGGGGGGTATGTTCAACATCAACTACAGGGGGTTGTAGGGGATTAACAGTCACAATGCCCTGGGAAGCCATTTTTAATTTGTTCAATTTAGCAATTTATTACTTTCTGTCTTAATAAATGGCTTTCGGCGATTATGAATACCTAGGAATGGTAATTTATGTCTGCAGAAAGGGTTCTGGATGCAGCGAAGGATTTCTTGGTCTTTATAAGGCTTCAAACTAAGTTTGCACATGTTTTGGTAGCGAAAGGATTAAATGTTGGTCTAACTTGGCCTTAAAATAGGTCGGCAATGGTTGCTTTAGCTTGAAAACAGGTCGGTAGAAACTCTTTTCTCGTAGTTTTTAGATAGAAATGGTGAAAAAAGGCTTTTAGGGTGGTCTTTATTATTTTTAACCAACAGTGGTTAAACATTGGCACAGAGGTTGAATTCAAAAAGTAGGGTGGTATCATCACAACAGGCAGAAAACAACTTGACGATTTTCGCATTGCAAAAAAAGGGTAAATGGTTTTAGTGTGAGGAATGCAACACAACCTGGGGCTGCCACGTAGCAGGGGAGCGAGGGTGCGAAAACACTTATTTTGCAACCCCTCCATGGCTTTAAAGTTTGGACATTCGGGGGTGCAATAACTTCTATTGGCCATTGGATCTAACTGGGTATGATGGGGCAAATGGGTGATTAGGGGGATTTGATAAGCTGGGCCCAGGATTATTATATGCGATGAGATATGTTATGTGGGACCGGGGAATATTATAAAGCGGGGTTAGCATGGTATATATGTGGGTCGGGACTTTATAATGGTGAGGTTTAATTAAAGTGGGCTCAGGAACATATTACAGCAGGGATTTAATATAATAAAATATAACTATATGCTAAAATGATGAACGGGGGTCGTAAAATATATATGCGGAAATTGACAAACAGTAAGAATATGAGTTAAAAGGATATCGAGGTAGGTTTTTCAATGGGGTCCGATATATTTTCAAACATTTTAGACTTTAGGATAAGTGGGTTTTTTCATATTTTTATTGAAAAAGGGCAATTTAATTTTCTAATGAAAATATGCTTTTTAACTAGGGAAAGGGGTTTTTAGGAAGGGAAAATAGGTAAAATAAGGGGAGAAGGTTTGTATTAAGGGAAAGGGATATTTTTACAAAGGAAAATGCCTTTTAAGAGTGGCAATAGTGTTTTAAGCAAGGGAAAGGGGATTTTGGGGAATATTAGTGATATGAAATGACCAATTGATGCTCTCCATTACTTGTGAAAGTAATCTACTTACCCTTTATTTACCTAACATTTTTTCTTCATTTATTGGGTGCATTTGAGCTTGCTCACCCTCTTATTTTTCTTTGATAAGCAAAATAATCTACTTCTAACCATATAACTTTCAATGGCTCAGATTAAACGAATGAGCTCATTTTTATTCTCTACCTAACTTCTCATCTGCCAAGATTAAATGGTTTGGCCAGATCTTTATTCTCTAACTATTTTGACATGAAATTTAAAACATGAATGAATCAAGATTAAATTGTTTGATCATCATGGATTGTGGTATTTTTGACAAACTGCACACAATCTTATTTGCAAAGTAAATTAAAAGTAGTGGCATTTGAATTTGCATCACTTTGAGGATCTAATTTTATCTATTTTTTGGTGGGGTTCATACATTATATTCTTTTTGATATTTTTCTTTTAGTCCTTTGATTTTTCTTTTAGGACTTACCCTCTTTAAATTTTTTAATATGGGAAAACATTTGTAGAAATAAAAGTATGTACAATATTACAAGACTTTAACATAGTCAATTCAAAATTATGATGCCTATTATTATAGGACCCTAACAGTGGCTCCACTTGGGGATGGCAATTCCTAGTGAAATGTCAAGAAATTTAAGATTAGTGGTCTTGGAACTTTGATTGTGCTTGCCTTGAACTATTTTCTGAGATCTACTTTATTCATACATATAATATTATGTATTTCAAAGCTTAGGGCCTTCTCTTCGGGCTTCAACTTTGCAAGAAAAACATCCAATCCAATCTATGATTTGCAATGGTATTTACAATGAGAAAAGTAAATAAAGTGAACTAATGGTTAATCTGGAGAAAATTAATGTTGAATCATTCTACCATTGACTGGTCCAACTGGTAGATCTGATCCATCTAACCCCTTCAATAAAAATGCATTATTACCTCTGTACCCATAAATGATGTATGGGTCTTTCCAAAGAAAATCAAATTTACCATGTTTCGCTTTATCTTCTCTTCTAGAATCCCATTTGAGTATTTTATCACCTATGTAAACATCATATTCTTTCGTTTTATTTTCAAAAATATTTTTGATTTTATCTTGGATAACTTGTGATTTTACATAGACTTCTTCCCTGGTTTGCTACAAATGTATTGTCTGATTTATCCTTTTCTGGATATCCTTTGGTTCTACTTGCAGCTATTGGATAATTTTCATCACGGGTACTCCTAATGAGGATGGAAAAACAACATCCATCCCATATACTAGTTTATAGGGATATGTACCAATGGACTTCTTTGTATTTAGTCTGTCTACCCATAAGGCATTGACCAACCTTTTGTTCTAGGTCTTCTTGTTATCTTCTAACATTTTTTTATGATATTAACCAGGCTTTTGTTTGAGGATTTTGCAAGTCCATTACCTTGAGGGTAATAGGCAATGGAATGGCCAAGGTTGATGTGGTATTTGTTACTGAAGTCAATCATTTTCTTAGATTTGAAGGCAGCATCATTGTCTTCTAACATTTTTTTGATGATATTAACCAGGCTTTTGTTTGAGGATTCTGAAATTCCATTACCTTGAGGGTAATAGGCAGTGGAATGGCCAAGGTTGATGTGGCATTTGTTACAGAATTCAATCATTTTCTTAGATTTGAAGGCAGTTGCGTTATCAGTAATGATATTTTGTGGGCATCCAAATCTAGAAAGGATATTATTTTCAAGGAATGAGATAATGAAAGAATCAATGGCTTGTCTAGAAGGAATGGCTTCTATCTAGTTGGTAAAGTAATCAGTGGCCATCAAGATCCATTTATGTTGGGCTGAGGAGGGTGGGTGAATTTCACCCCATTGTTGAAATTGCATTTCTGTGGATATGGGTTTGAGGGGTAAAGGTAATAGTTTTTTCTTCCCTTCAAATATCTGGCATTTGTGACGGGAGGTCACATACTTTCTAACATCTACAAAAAGAGTGGCCAGTAAAAACCCGCCCTCAAGACTTTATCAGCAGTGGATTTCCAGTAAAGGTGTCCTCCACAGTCACCTACATGAAATTCTTGCATAATTTTATCAGCTTCATCTTTTAATAAACAATTCAATAGAATTCCACCATGATCTTTCCAAAATAAAGCATTATCTATGATACAATATTTCATTGCTTTTAATTTTAAGAATCTACCTTTAGTTCTAGAAAAACCAGGAGGAACTTGTAGGTTAAGTGAAACAAATATGATATCTACATACCAAGGTGAATCTAAAAAAGCTTCACTGATCTGTGGAGTCGCCATTTCTTCCTGGTCATCTATTGCTGCAATGAAATTTATATCTAAGGCTTGACAGTTCGATTCAGCCATGAGTTTGGATAAACCTTGGCCTTTAATTAATTTACTAGGCTTTATTTCAATATCATATTCCATGTGGAAATCCATTTGCCTCTCTTTCCATCAGGCCCATTCTGAGTCAGAATGTCCTTTACTATTGAATTTGGAACATATGCAATTATGTGTGAGTATAAAATATACACACTGAAATATTTAATAGCTTTCACTAAACCAAGTTCTTCTTTTTCCATTATGTTGTACTTTAGTGTTGCATCTCTTAAGGATTTGCTGAAAAAATCAATGGGTTGTTCATAAACCTGATCATTCTTTTGCAACAAGACTGTTGCAATGGTGTGTTCTGAAGCAAAAGAAAAAAATATAAAATATTTTTTGAAAACAGGACTTATAAGCATAGGTGTTTTTGTAAGGGCCTGTTTTATTCCTTCAAAAGATTGTTTAGCCTCTACTGTCCATTTAAGTGTTGAATCTTTTTTCAACATGTTATTCAATTCTCTGATTAGTTCTGCTAAATTAGAAATGAATCTTCTAAGAAACTTTATTTTACCTAAGAATGCATGTAATTCCTTGATGTTTCTAGGATGGTTGATGTTTAAAATTTCTTCTATTCTAGTTGGATCTATTCTAATTCCCTCTTTTGAATTATGTGTCCTAAGAGTTTACCTTCTTCTAGTCCAAAGAGTGTCTTTTTGGGATTCAAGGAAATACCAAATTTTCTGCATTTAATGAAAACTCTTCTCAAATGATCTATATGTTCATTGTTTGTTTTGGAAAATATTGTTATATCATCTATATAAATGACTAGAAAGTCATGGATTTATTTGGAAAAAGCTATGTCCATAGCTCTCTGGAATGTAGCTCCCGCATTCATCAATCCAAAGGGAATTTTCAAATACGTGAAAATTCCCCAAGGAGTGGTAAATGTTGTCTTTGCTTGATCTTCTAGTTGAACTAAGATTTGGTTGTATCCAGAGAATCCATCAAGCAATGAAATTCTGGATGACCCTACCACCCTCTGTAAAATATGGTCTATTTTGGTGAGAGGATAGTTATATTTTAGTGACACTTTGTTTAAGTTATAGAAATCAACACAAAGTCCGATTTCCCCTATTTTCTGACTAATGGGAACCAATTCTAAGCCCCAATTAGAATATCTAATATGTGCTATGATTTGTGCCTCATACATCCTTTTTACTTATTTTTCTATCAAAGGCATAAGAACAAGATTAATTCTCCTAATATTTTGTTTAAAAGGATTCTGATTTTCTTTGATGGGTATTTTATGTTGTATAATGCTAGTGTCATAAGACTTGAGGTCTTCATAACTCCAGGCAAACACATCTTGAAATTATTTAAACAAATTTATGTATTTCAGCTTTTCTTCTGGGGGTAATGCTTTGGATAATTTGATAAGCTTGGGTTTTTTTTTCCTGTTCCTATGTTACATTCTTCCATGGAAAATTTTAGGGGCTAATATTCACAGGTGGGCTAATTTTCCATGTTTTTTCCAAAAAAAAGATTCGCCAATTTCCATTTTTTATAAAAAATGATTTGCTCAAATTTTACAATATAAAAATATTTTACCTTAAAATTCGCCAACATTATACAGAGATTATATATAAAATCATTATAAATTTGAATAATTTTACAAATACATCCATAACATTTTATATTTTGCAAATTAGGGACTAGTGAGATTCGCCTTTGTTTTTAAACTTCAAGTTAATTTTCCATCCTTAAAATTTTCCCTTAATTCTTCTATGTCTAATCTTAATGGTTCCATTTTTGGTTTTCTAGCTACATCATTGGAATCAAAAAGATATTCTAATGGGGCTAATCCCTTAGGCAAAAATTTATCGTTAAGGTTCAAAATTTCTTATTCATCATTTGTTATTTCTTCTATTTCTATAGTTTCTAATTTATCTATCTCTACTCTAGTGAATTTAGTAGGTTCAGTTTTATCTAAATCATTTACATCTAACTCACTATTTATTGTATAATATATTGTACAATTAGTATCTATATTACAATTTTTAAATTCTCCCTCAGCATTCATAAAATCATAGATTTGAGAATCTTGTGAAAATATCTGCCAATATTTCAAATTGTCTAGTATAGTTGGCCTGTGTATTACCTCTGCAGTGTACTGGTGATTTGGATGAAAAGGAAATTTGCATGTACTAGCAAAAGTAGCCAAACTGTGTGCCTGCATGTTCTGTTTCCTTGGAATAACAGCAAATTCAGTTCAAGCATATCTTTAATCAGATCTAGAATGGTTTCTTTGTATTGGCTCAGTCTAGCATTGTTCAGAAGTTACTTTCCTTTGATTTGTTTTATG
This sequence comes from Pinus albicaulis, assembly GCA_034641835.2. Classification (NCBI taxonomy): domain Eukaryota; kingdom Viridiplantae; phylum Streptophyta; class Pinopsida; order Pinales; family Pinaceae; genus Pinus; species Pinus albicaulis. Next base: position 441,693,476 of record CM076583.1, read on the forward strand.
ATTAATTCTGAGTCTCCCAAGATAGAAACTCTCTTGGCTCCAAGTTTTCTCACAATCTGCACTCCTAAGATTAACGCTTCATACTCTGCCATGTTATTTGTGCATTTAAAGTTTAACCTAAAGGAATAACCCTCTGAATCATTATTATCTAAGTTATAAATCCACACTCCTTCTCCTACTCCTAATCTGTTCACAGAACCATAGAAATATAAGTGCCACATAGATTCATGAAATATATTGTCACTGTCAAATTCTTTATGTTTTTGTTGTAATGCCATGTTTTTATCTGTGCCACTATCTGAATTACATAAGATGAAATAATCCATATCAGAATGTACAGAATAAATAGGATAATTCTGTGGTTGTTCTGCACTATTGACCATGTATTTCATTAAAGTTTCTCTGTAAAGCTTTTTGGGCTGACCAAATACTAAAATTGTGGCATAAGACATATCTAATTGTAGTGATCCCTACAATTTTTCTCCCCATGAGAGAGATAATAACATTCCATACTTTGGAGGGATATCAACAACTACAATATCCATAAAAATACTCTTGGTTGGGTATTGGACTAAAGTGACACACAAGTCATTTATCAAGCCAAGACATTTTACTTTACTAGAATCAAAAGAGAAAAGATCTTTGTATGGTATGGTGATATCTAGATTCAATGTTTCCATGATAGCTTTTGGCATTAAGTTGTGAGATGCTCCTAAATCTAACATAGCATTGTGTAAAATATTATCATGAATATTTAAGCTAATGTAGAATGGAGGAACACCACCTTCATGATGTTTACCATTTACCTTAGGACCAAATAGTAATTCTGGTTGGTCATCATTCAGATTAACAAAGTCTTCTCCTTCACTTATGTTTAGTGTTTTAGTGATTTGGGCTTTGTATAAATCATTTTTAACCAGATCTATTAAAGGAACTGGTATTTTCAATTTGGCTATTTTAGTTTGGATATTAAATGGGACTTGATTTTTTCCTAATTGAATGTTTCTTCTTTACCAATTGTATTTTGAGTGTTCTTATCTTTTTTATTAGCAATTGGTATTTCAGTTTGTGTTTCCATTGTTTTACTTTCAGTTTTCTTATATTGAATAGTTTGAGTTGCAGTTGTAACTTTGACAGCAGTTGTTTTTTTATTATCAGCATATGTTTTAGCAATAGCTAATGTTTGAGGATCAGCTGAAGTTTTAATAACAGTTTGGGTATCAGTAGGTGTAATATCTACAATTTCTGGACTAGAATTTTTCTGAGTTGAACTAGAATTTTGTTGAGTTTCTCTAGGGAGAATTTGTAGCACCTTGGTTGCAGGAGCTTCTACTATTTTCTTGGTCTGAGTTTGAACAGTTTTCTTAGTAGGGGCTTCTGTGTTTTTCTTACTTCTAAGGTTATATCGTTTGTGAACTTCATTAATGGAAAATTCATAACCTTGTTTATAGTCAAAAGACTCCTCGAATTCTAACTGTAATTGTTGTAACATGTATAATTCTTGTTCTTATTGGTTAATAAAAATCGTATTATCATCATTTACTCCCATTAAGTTAATTTGGGTGTCCTGATCATCATCATTTTGTTGGGAAATATCTGCATAGTTTTCTTGGAAAGGTGGTCTAATCAATTGATCAGGTGTTGTTCCTCTTGATTTACTTGTGTTAGTATTCTTCCTAAAGTTGGGATTTCTGATTTGAGGACCTTGTTGTTGATTATCCCACTGTGGTTTTCTTTCCATATTTTCTAATCTATCCATTATTCTTTCCATGCTCTTTGCTAAACTATCTATCTTACTATCTGATGTGGATGGTTCATCCTTGTTGGTAAGTCTTCTTTCATTTCTCGTCCTAGCTCTTTTAGCTAAAAAGTTATCTTCTACACTAACTGCATTGCTTTGCATTGCTTTGCATTTGTTCTAATGTTTTAGGGTTTCTTTCTCTCAATTGGTATGTTATATCAGTATCAAAACCATCTAGAAATTTTATCAAAGATAGATCTGGTGGAGGTTTAATGTTTTCTGGAATAACATTATAGATGCTATTGAACCTAGTACAATAATCCTAAACTGATTCATTAGGAGCTCTTCCAATGTTTTCATATTCAGAGAATATTTCTTTCTTTCCCATCTATTAGTAAATAATTGATGAAAAGTAGCTAAATCAGCTATATGATTGGCAGGTAAAGCTTTAAACCATTTCTTTACATATCCTGCTAATGTTTGGGCAAACAATCTAATTTGAACATCAACTTATCAATTTCATGCAATTCAAAGTAATCAGTCATTTTGTTTACATGTTGTTGTGCAGTATATTGACCTATACCATAAAATTGAATGATTTTACTTTGGTAATCCTGGGGAATGGCATGTAATTGAGCTGGTAAGACCAAAGGGGCATATCTGGCTACCATGGCTAAGATTCTAGCTTGTATAGAAGGTAAATTTGTGGTGCTTGGTGATGAAGTTGAAGTATTTTTAGATGAACTTGGGGCACTAGAATATGTACTTGGAAATGAGGTTGAAGTACTAGAAAATGTAGCAGAAGTGCTAGAGGATGAACTTAAAGTGTTTGGAGACGGAAATAAAACTCTAGGTTGAAGAGGAAGCTTGGGGATTAATGATTCTATGGAATGAAGTGTAGTGGAAATAATAGATGATGTGATACTAAATAAATATGAATTTATAGACTCTGAAGGAATGGTAGAAGGCTTAGGGGTATAAGCAGATAAAGTAGCTAATTAAATAGAATGTTGAAAATAAGCTTCATCAATATCCTTAATCAAAGTTGCAGTCAAAGCATCAAGTTTATCAAAAGGTTCTAGAGCTTGTTGATCTGAATCAAGTGAAATAGTCTCCTTCTTTGTTTCAATAAATTGAATGAAATTAGGATCTATTATACTATCATAGATTGAATTTTCAGATTTAGTTCTAAAAAAAGAGTGTTCAAATGATAAATCAAATTCAATATCTTGTATACTTGATAATTCTTTAGGGAGTGAATTAGCTTTAATTAATTGACTAGTACTTCCTAGACTTTCTACTTTTTTGGTTTTTCTTAAAATCTTGTCAGGATCATCAACAATTATAGCAGGCTGTGGATTAGGATGAGCCCTGGTATAGTATGTTCTTTTGGAAGCTAGAATTTCAATTTTTAATGAAAAATTATTAACAACCCTAAAACAACCTTAATGTGAAAAGATGATAAAAAGTATTTGCTTTAAGGTTTATTTTAAACCGAGGACTAATTTCCCCAGTATGGTCACCAATATGTTATCACTCCAATAATTCCTAGGGTTTTTATGCTTTTTGTTTAAATAAATATTAGAGGTAACCTACTTTTGAGATCAGGATCTAGCCTTCCTAATGCTCAGAGAGGGCTCTCTCTTTATGATTTAACTTTGTTGTTTTTAGTTGATTTTAGGCTAGTTATGTAAGATTGATTTGTTTTGATTTTGGTTTGGTTGGTGGAATTACTGATTTAGATGTATATAATTCTGTCTATTTTACCATTGGGCTATGGAGTCAATGTATCAAGAAAACAGGGAAGAATCAAGTTCTAAAGGAAGTGTTCACAGGGCAAGGTAGCTGAGTAAAATCAAATCTTTTAGGTTGGTTGGTGAAATGGTTTTCAATCGGGATCAAGGAGTAGTTAAGGATTCCTTGAACCAAATAATGAAGGAAGTGAAATAGGTCAATCGGGATGGGACAACAATTAGGGATTCTCAGATACGGATATCAGAAGAAAACATCAAAATGAATAACAGTTCAGAGCAGAGTGTACTTAAACAATTTCTGCAATAATATTCCTATTATAACATTTAAATTGGAAAGCATACAAGTTTATGGAATACTTAAGGAAAAACATGAACAATTGAAAGATACTTCACTGAAGTGGCTCAACACATGAATCTTGTAATGCAATGCCTTTATTACTTGTCCTATCTACTGACTTGAAAATGGTACAATAAACCCCTAGGTTTGAGATCAATTACAACTATAGAAATGTTCAGGAATCCACACTCAATACTTCAAATTATGAACTATTTATAAAAAAAAAAATATTACAAAATATCCTAAAACTGATTTAGGAATTATTCAAGGAAAAATAAATATCTTCATGCAAGAAGATAGAGACACCTAGGAGAATAAATGCTAGTTGTTCGTGCTTATTTGGATTTGTTGTTTGTTCTTTGATCTTTTTCTTCTTTATCTCTCTAACTGTTGCTTTACGCTGGCTACCTTTTTTCTATTGAGTGTCCTTTACGCTGGCTACCTTTTTTTTGTTGAGTGTCCTTTACGCTGGATGCATCTTTACTCTGCCTTGTCATATGATACTCTTTCAACTCTGTTTTAATCTTTAAACTTTGTATTTCACTTTAACTTTGATTGCTCTTTTACCTAACTATTCTAGTTTACCCATTTTCACTTTTATCAGTCACAGTAAATCACATAATTTCTCCCAAACTTCTTCATCTGGAATTTTAATATTTACCATCCTCCTGTAAATTTCATCAGCCTCTATGTATTTTGCAAAATTAGGCTTATTCACAAAGATATGATTTACCTCATGCTAGAGGTAAAAGAGATTTTCAAATGTCTGATAGAGTACTTTTCCTGTAGGAATTCCTTTCATGGAGGAATTATGGACTGTTCTCTGGCCACATCTCTAATTTTTTTGTTATAGTCTTCATGCTTCATTAATCTGTCATTGATCACCAAAGGATTAGGCAGACCTTTCTGCCTCAAAACATTAAATTTGACCATGAATCTAATTATTGAAAGCTCCATGTTTTGACACTTGTCTTCAAGTTTTGTCATCAAGTTCCTTTTGGAAATTACCTTTCTTACCTCTAGGATTTTTTGAGTTGTGTCACTTATTCCAATTTCTTCTAATTCTTGTTTGTTCTTGGAATTAAGAAAATTTATTATTTTAGTGGCCTCTTTTGGTTTCTCCTTAAGTTCCTCTTTGACTTTCTGAATAACTTGGATGGATGGCCAAATATTTTTGATCAAAGATAACTTGGATGGATGGCCAAATATCATTAACAGAGTTAATGATATTGGCCCACAATTGTTGCTTTGCTTGGGCAAGTGATTATTTTAGTGTCAATTATTTCTCTAACTTTTGTACTCTGTCATTCAATCTGTTTTACTTATGTGTTTCATTCTTATGCATTATTTGTATCAACTTCTTTTCATCCTCTAGAATTTTTATTTTTTCCTTAAGTCTATTTATTTCAATAGTCTGTATTGATATTTCCTACATGGCTTTAACCAGTTTACCTGCCTCATCATTGGGATGAGCTACTGTTGTTCTTGAATCTGTTGTTGATGTAGTTGGAATTGTTGTAGTAACTGTAGGAATATCAGAGACAGGGATTCCTTCCATGCTAGCCTTTTTCTCCTACACCAATTTATCCATCTCATTCTCCATCTCTTTTAATTGATCTGTCAACTAAATGATGAGATTCATCATTTCATATTTTTTTCCTTCATTCTCCAGAACTTATTTAGCCTGTGGATGTTCAATAGGAGGCAATTTCAATTGTTTTTTCAATGCAACAATGTTTGCATTCTTTTCCTTGATGAGCTCTTCTGCCACTTTAATGTTCTTGGGATCATATCCTACCTCTATGACCAATTCTTCAAGTGATTTGATTCTGCTATCCTTGGCTTGTTAGGAAGCCTTCTCTAGTTTTAACTGAGATTTGATATTCTTTAGATAAACTTGTAATTTTTGGACACTCATAGCTTTGTTAGTCATAGTGGAGTAAATCATTTCTCCAGCTTGCTTATGGAACTCAATTTAATATATTGGATGTAGATCTTTGGCTTGAAATTAAAATGTTGTCTTCTTATAATATGCTGATGACTTTGGATACTGCATTGTGGGCTGCAAAAAGGTCATCTGCATTTTCCTGGTTTTATAATCAAAGGCAGAAAGTAACTAGTTCTAGTCACTAGGTTTCTGCTTCCAATATTGGGCATAAATCAATGCTTTCAATGCCTCATTCCTAAGTTTGATTTATTTATAGTTCTCCATTATATCTTGTTCTTTTTCCACTGGTTTACTTGATGAAGACACCTCTATACTGTGGTGTTTCTGAATGATTTGAGTATTAGAGGTTGAAGGCTAGTGAGTTTCCTCTGAAACTGTTGGAGGTGCATTTTCTTTAACCATTGTGGATTTATCAATGATTTCAATTGTCTCAATTATTTCTTCTTGTTCAACTACTAGATTCAACTTGGGCTTCTTCCTGTACATTAATTTGAATTTGGTTTCAGTAGTGGTTTGAGCTGAATATGAACATTCTTCTCTTGGCATCTTTGAGTTTCTGTCTTGTGGGGCTGGAGTTTGCAAGATGGAACTAGTATCACCTTGCTTCTCTACCTCTTGCAAAGTATTTTCCAACCACACTGACTGGTTGGAGTACTTTTCAATCTCTGGTTTGGACTCATGGAAAAAAGGAGTTAATTTGAATTTTACTCTTAACTTGCTGATAACTCCTAAAGGATCATAATGTCATTTGAAACTCTCACTTAACGTGAATTCCTATAAGTAATTTTCTGTTTGTTGACCAGCATTCCTGTTATTGCAAATGAAAGGACCAATCTGGTTTTTAATATTAAACTGTGTTTTCTTCTTTGCTGATAGAAAATTAACCTCATTTGAGTTTAGGATCTACCTGATATATTCTAGTGCAAATAACCTCACTGGGAGGTATTTAGGCAGCTTGTATGGAGTGAGTTGACATCTATACACCCTAATTTCAGTGTGGTTTTGGTATAAATACCAGTCTCCTATTCTATTGCATTTAGACAACTGCAATACTTTCTTTATTTCTTCACTGATCCTAGGTTCACTGCTACTGCTTAGCATATTGACAATTGGATGGATAAATGAATCAATGAAGTCCTTTTAGGTGAACTCTATGGAATCTTTCCTAATTAAGGAAGTCTAGAAGACTACAGATTGGGGGTTACCCTCTGTGTCTAGATTTTGAAGGCTAACTGCAAACCTTTCAGATTGGAAGTACATGAACATATGAAACAAAAGAGATGAATACGTAAACACTCCTTCCTCTGGTATTTTAACTAATTTCTCATGGATGGCATTGATAGGTATTGAGAAAAGTTAAATGTGGAAGTTGGAGGCTGTCCTAGGCAGAAAATGGCTAGAAAACCTAAGACTGAAGCATCTACATATTCATCAGTATCGTAGCCTAGAATACAAGACATCATTGTGACAATATATCTGGTTCTTTCTGAGAAAATTGAGGCTAAATAAGGAGGGTTACTCTTTGGGGTTTCAACTGATGAAGGAAGAAAGGTTTGGAAGATTTGAAACTTCTTGGGAAAGTCAAGTTTCAGATATAATTCAGTGAGGATTTCAATTGACAAAGGGGCTTCATCAGGCTTGGGTTGGATTTGTAACATCTGGTTTATTGATTCTGAAGTAATTGTGAACAAAATCCCTTTGTTGGGGGTTACTAGGGATCTTTTATTTGGCATATAATTTATTTGACATAGTATGATTATCTCTGGGAACTAGAATGTTTGTGGGAAGATGTACTTGGGAAAATTTGATTCCTAAAGGTAGATATCATCAGCCTGGTCTATGGCTTTATCATGGCTCCAACAGTGGATGTCCAAGAGGATGAAATCAGTGACTGTGTCACTGATTTTGAAGTCTTTGTCTGCAAGGGGGGTATGTTCAACATCAACTACAGGAGGTTGTAGGGGATTAACAGTCACAATGCCCTAGGAAGCCATTTTTAATTTGTTCAATTTAGAAATTTATTACTTTTTGTCTTAAGAATGGATTTCGGCACTTATGAATACCTAGAAATGGTAATTTATGTCTACAGAAAGGGTTATGGATGTAGCATAGGATTTCTTGGTCTTTATAAAGCTTCAAACTGATTTTGCACAGTTTTTGGTAGTGAAAGGCTTGAATTCTAGTCTAACTTGGCCTTAAAATAGGTCGACAACGGTTGCTTTAGCTTGAAAACACGTCGGCAAAAACTCTTTTCTCACAGTTTTTAAATAAAAATGGTGAAAAAAGGATTTTAGGGAAATGTTTATTGTTTTTAACCAACAGTGGTTAAACATTGGTGCGTAGGTTGAATTCAAAAAGTAGGGTGGTATCATCGCAATGAGCAAAAAACAACTTGGCGGTTTTTGCATCACAAAAAGAGGGTAAATGGTTTTAGTGTGAGGGATGCTATACAACCTGGGGCTGCCACGTAGCAGGGGAGTGGAGGGTGCGAAACTACTTCTTTCACAACCCTTCCGTGGCTTTAAATTTTGGAAATTTGGGGGTGTGATAACTTCTATTGGACGTTGGATCTAATTGGGTATGATCAGGTGAATGGGTGATTAGGGGAGATTTGATAAGCGGGGCCCGAGATTATTATATGCGATGAGATATGTTATGTGGGATCGAGGAATATTATAAAGCGGGGTTAGCATGGTATATATGTGGGTCGAGACTTTATAATGGTGAGGTTTAATTAAAGTGGGCTCAGGAACATATTACAGCGGGGATTTAATATAATAAAATATAACTATATGCTAAAATGATGAACAGGGGTTGTAAAATATATATGCGGAAATTAACATACAGTAAGAATATGAGTTAAAAGGATATCGGGGGAGGTTTTTCAATGGGGCCCGATATATTTTCAAACATTTCAGACTTTAGGATAAGTGGGATTTTTCATGTTTTTATTGAAAAGGGGGAATTTACTTTCCAATGAAAATATGCTTTTTAACTAGGGAAAGGGGTTTTTAGGAAGGAATAATGGGTAAAATAAGGGGAGAAGATTTGTATGAAGGGAAAGGGATATTTTTACAAAGTGAAATGCCTTTTAAGAGTGGCAATAGGGTTTTAAGCAAGGGAAAGGGGATTTTGGGGAATATTAGTGATATGAAATGACCAATTGATGCTCTCCATTACTTGTGAAAGTAATCTACTTACCCTTTATTTACCCTAACATTTTTTGTTCATTTATTGGGTGCATTTGAGCTTGTTGACCCTCTTGTTTTTCTTTGATAAGCAAACTAATCTAGTTCTAACCTTATAACTTCCAATGGCTCAGATTAAACTGATGAGCTCATTTTTATTCTCTACCTAACTATTGATCTGCCAAGATTAAATGGTTTGGCCATATCTTTATTATCTAACTATTTTGACATGAAATTTAAAACATGAATGAATCAAGATTAAACTATTTGATCATCATGGATTGTGGCATTTCTAACAAGCTGCACACAATATTAATGCAAATTAAAGTAAAAGTAGTGGCATTTGAATTTGCATCACTTTCAGGATTTATTTTTATCTCTTTTTTGGTGGGGTTCATACTTTATATTCTTTTTTGATCTTTTTCTTTTAGTCCTTTGATTTTTCTTTTAGGATTTACCCTCTTTACATTTTTTAATATGAGAAAACATTTGCAAAAAGCAAAGTATGTACAATATTACAAGACTTTAACATAGTCAATTCAAAATTATGATGCCTATAATTATAGGACCCTAACAACTTCATATCTCTTCATCTGATTCCTTCCAAATTATTGGCGTATGGGTTACACTCGCGCTAGATAGATGTGGGATGCCTTAATGCCTTCCCTCCAAAAAATATTTTCCCATCAACTACAACTCATTGCTTTGTGAACAAGATCTAGAGTCATTTTCCAGTACCTTAGGGTTTGCAGTCATCAGTGGCAGACTTCTTCACTATCGACATTGAGAACACATCAATGTATCCTAATGGTAGATTCTCTCAAATTTTTGACTTTAACTCATTTATTTGCACTTGTTAGATTTTACTGGGGTACCTTGACTCTCACCATCATTATCGGTGAGTTGTCTCACAATTGTTAATGGTATGCATCAATGATCGATAATCAAATTATTTCTCACATGGTCAAATTCATCTTATTCATTCCCATAGTGTAGAAATGTACCATTGCAGTCGGTGAGGACCTCGAGGTATGTCAGCATTTTTGGTTCACTTGTTAGCTCCTTCAATTTTATGCCAGTGACACCATCCACCTTATATGTTATAGTTCATCATAGAAACATCGTATATGTTGGCACCCTAGTTGCGTGCAATACCATTGTTCTACATTTACGACTTGGTACTTTGAGGATCAGTTATGTGACATTAGTGATCAGACATCTCCTTGAGCATCATTGATCATATTTTCTATATGTGATATTGGGACATGGCCTTGATATGTTCTTATCCGGCTATAATCAGATAACCCACTATGTACATCTTAGTTTTCTTTGTACTTGTATAAATATTGGATCCGCTCTACACTTGATATGCGGACATGCTTTACTATATTTGAGCATGGGTGTGGCTGCCTCAGACATGAGCTTTCTTTCTGATCTTTTCCACTAGTTTTTGGCAAGCTTGAATCTGTTGAACTCCTCTCAATTCCTCGCATGATTATTTTGATACACTTAATACATTTTAGCCATCATGTACCCCTTCTAGCCTCATATATTATGGGGAATATGTTATAGCATCATTCAACACTCTTGTAGACACGATTCTCTGTGGTATGGCCTTGGGCAACCGTTTCCCTTCAAACTTGATCACTTTATTAAAAAATAATATTTCTAATTCCATACGTGACTCTTCCATTCCAAAAGTGTGTACACACGTGGGTACATCTATACATAACCCACGTATATAATTTAAAATATGAAAACAAATATAAAAATCCTATTTTTTGGGCGGGTTTTATGGGTTTCACTGAAAGCCCGCCTATAGGAGCCCGTGGTTGACCTGTATCCCAACTAAATCAACTGTTTTGGGGTGATATAAATACACCTCATGGGAAGGCCTAAGGGAGGAGAGATATAGAACATTGATATTATAGTCAATTGGTCCCTGATCAAGTTTTATTTTCCATGTACCTCCTGCACTCCTAGTCATATTAGACCCTTGTTTCCTCATAGAGATGTTCATTTCATTTATATGACATCTATGTGTATATGCATGAAGCATTTTTGTTAACGCTTAGGTTGGACAGATCTGGAGGAAGGTTTCACTTGGAGTCGTGGTTGAATTAGGTTGTATTCTTCCACATTTCTTTGCTGATATCAATAAAGAAGCTATGTCTTGTTCCTAAATGTTATGATATTTATGCTATAACTCATGTTATGATGTTATTATGTATGATTCATGATTTATATATTTATGCTTATATGATCTAACATTCATATCTTGTACATGCTTTGAACCACTGCTAGTATATATTCTTCTCTGGATTGTTTTACAGGTTTTGAAGCTTTGGAGGAAGCAGAGGGTTTGAACCCTACGAGAATTACCTAAAACGTAGGACCTACGGGTACTCTCTCATAATCCCACTTTAGTAGTTTATGCATTAGGATTTTTTGGTTTCTTGCTTCTTATTGATAGATTCACTTCGATCTGTTGGGATTCTCAAGCTTGACCCTAGGGATTTTTCTCCTGCAACAATCTTCCACCCTTTTCTTGGATAAACTCTGAGGTGAGTTAAAGATGGCAGAACCTAAACTTGATGAGCATGTCCTCAACACTAAGGATTGTGAAAAAACTAGTTCACACCATCCAGACTTCTTTAAGCATTGATTTATATCACTGCTGCTACAATACCTCTGACTTCTAAAAAATTTATGCATGTCTCAAATCTTCAACATATATATATTCTTAACAAGATGTATAGTGTACAAAAATTATTAAAAATCAAGCTTGTAGTGCAGTCAGCATAGGTCGTCTTATGTTGTGTCAATGGCACACACACACACAGATATGTGTGTGTGTGTGTGTGTTCTTTAGTCATAAATGTATACTATACATGATCAACGTTTCATACATATATTTATTGGAGTATATTAGGATAGTATACCACACTTAAAATAATTAAAATTTAACCCTTGGAATATTTGAACCACAGACCAAGCATAAGTATTTCTCTTTGTTTTCAATCATCTGATAGTTGAATCAATATTTCATTGCAGACTTGGTGATTGAAGATACTATAAAACCGCAACATTATGCCTTATTTAGAGACCTTCAAGACTTTCATATGTTGATATTCCTAAGTCAGAACACATTAATAAATAGTTTGCATCCTATAATCACAAGGGAAAGATTTGCACACTATCTTTTTAATTCTCGGATCTTTAAGATTACAGTTTTGAAATTGTTACACACATCATTAACCTATCCAAAATTGATATTCAACACATCCAAGTTATAAAGGATAGTTAGGCCTCTCGTTGGTCTCAAATGCAACAAATGAAAGATGACATCTATTAGGTCTGAAATGCAACAAATAGAGGTTTTTCTCTCACTGGTATTTTTCACAACAATCAAACGATTTTCATAACTCTTGTTGTTCCACAAATGATTTCTTAAAACCTTTTTGTATCTGAAATAATAGACCTATATTTGATGCCTAATGAATCCCCAAATACAAAAATATTAACCCTATCTTCTAATTTTTCTCTTCCTGCACCAAGGCCGAATAACTTTCATAGCTTACTCTTTACAAAATGTTCATTCAAGTGCATAGATTACGAAGGTGAAATAGACTTCTTTAAATAGATAATTATTGGGAGAGAGAGGTGATTCATTAGGTAACCTTTGGAGGATAAGTAAGGGGATCCATCAATACTTTAAAACAGTTAAGCTTCAAAAATTGCAAGCCATTTGTACTAAGTTAGGAGGGTTGTTGGCTTTGTGTTAGACGTAGTGGGGTTTCATATTCTTTTTAAATTTTTAAGGGGATATCTATAGGTAGAAAAGATTTCCTTAAACCACACAATAGAATAAATAACCCTTAATAACCTAATTTTAATATTTTTTTAGAAAAAATTTTAATTTCACCACAATTTTGAAATCAATGATTGGCTTAGTGCATATGGTCCTACCTAGGTTGTGAAGTCAATGATTGGTTTATTGTCTTTTGTTCTTGAAGTTATTCAACTTATACAGGATGATATTAAAATGATAATTGTTTTAATATATTGAAAATCGTAGGTGAATTAATGATAAGGTGTCATCTTACTACCCCCTAGGGTTTTAGCCAACAAAATTGGGCCTTCAACTTCCAACTCAATTTTCACTCAAGAAAAAAGGAACTGCGGGGTGTACACCATTTATCAACAGAAACACCTCATCGAGGAGAAGCTATATAGAAGGATCCTGACACAATATTCCATGATTTTCCATGTCAAATTTTCCATTGAAGATCAAGGTAGCTCCTGGTGCGTCTTGGGTTGACATCAATGACAACCACCTATCAATAATCTCCCCCTTTGGTATTGATGGCAACACAAGTAATCCCCCAACAATCATAACTTCCCCTTACACCATGCTTCTAACCTTCATAATGCTTTCTCTTGCCCTTTGACATCAATGGCAAAGGCTAACTCCACCTTTCCACTTGTTGAGATAACGGAGTGGTCTAATGAGGACTTAGGAGAATTCCAAGTGTTTGGAAACCATACTCAAATGTCTCACGCGACAATGGTTTGGTAAATATATTAGTGATTTTTTATTTTTTCCCAATGTATTCAACTTTGATGTTCTTATCGACAACCTGTTCTCTAACAAACTGGTACTTCACGAGAATGCGTTTTATTTTTGAATGCATCACATGATTCTTGGAGATACTTATGGCACTAATGTTATCATAGAATATTGGAATGAGCTCATCAAAATTCACTTGAAGATCTTGCAAGGTTTGTTTCATCCATAGGACGTACATACAACAAGTTGTTGTTGCTATGTATTTTTCTTCTACTATGGATAAGGATATTGAAGATTGCTTCTTACCCAAACACAAAACAAGACAACCACCTATATAACAAGCTACTCCACTAGTAATTTTATGATCATCAACACTTTCTGCCCAATCAATATATGTATATGTCGTAATGGTTAAATCATTTCCTTTAGGATACCATAGTACATATTTCGTTGTTCCCTTGAGATATCGGAAGATCCTTTTTATCGTAATGACATGAGATTATTTTGGTGTTGTTTGGAATTGGGATACCTATCTGACTATCTTTATCACATCTAATTTGTATCCATAAATAAATCATCCATACTTTTCTTGCAAATTATCATCTTAGAAATGCTTGCTTGACATGGTATGCTTCATACAAACTGTTATTGTTGATTATATCTGTTAATATGGATAAACATTACCCGCCACTCAAATTTTCCATAATATTCCTTTATGTCAACCTGTCAATGATTGATCTTGAAATGTGCTACTAATGCTGCTTAGACTCCCCATCTTCAATATTAAGGGAGTCATCATGTTAGATTCTTCAAAATAGTGTATCACCCAACTCTTTGGTTGGATCATCTTGAACCTTGTCATTGTCTAATGTACTCGTTTCTACCTCAAGATATTTTTCCTCTACAAATCTTGAAAGCATTACTGCTGAAACTTTCTTATTTTCTTAATCTTCTTGCATTTTTTGTCCTTTCATGTACCTAATGTTAGGGTTTCCATGCATGGATTATTCCATCTTATACCCACAATCTCGATCTATGTGCCCATATTTATGGAATTTGTAACATTCATATGACGTAAACTTCCTACTGTCAAAGTCATGGTGAAACCTGTCTTGTAATCCTACAAACCTACTTTTAGGATACCTATTTCTAGGTTTTTCATTCCATTGATAATATCTTTGATAATTATACTTGTTATATGTTTGAAAATCCCTAGCCATATGTCCAAATTCATCCCATAAAAAACAATAACCATTAAACGAATTTGTGTATATGAATGAGTTATCTTGTCCAAATGGTATTATGTATTCATTCCTTCTTAGAGGAGGAACTGTCTCTTGATTACTTCTTGGAGTTTCCTCTTTTTTAATTTTATTTTTTCCTTCATTTTGATTTGGAATTTGACTACTCATGAACTCATCCAATGCTCTAGAGCTACTTGCAAGGTTACCTTGGACATTTCCCCTTTCTGCTTCCTTTTGTAGAGAGGCTATTTCGACTTCTATTTATTCCCTTGCCTCTTTTATTTATTTTAACTCATTCCTAAGTGATTCTTCTATTCTTTTGGATTATTCTAACTATAATATGATATTGGTGATTTCTTCTTCATTCCATTTTTTATATTCTTGGCGTGTTATTTTACTTCCTTCAATTTAGTTTCCAGAGAATTAACATTTTTCCTTTCTTGGTTGAGTTCCTTTATGATTTTGACAACTTTGTTTTGAAATTGAATTTCATTCATTTCTTCCAATTAATATTCTTCTTCATTAGGTACTTCCTTCTTGATGTTCTTAGCCATAAAAAATGTTCTTTCTTTACTTTATTTATCATTGTCACTTCCCTCTTAAGATGAGGAACTATTATCCTTGGAGATGAAGTTTTTCTTAAACCCTTTCTTCTTACCTTGCTTGTTGAAATTTATTTGACCCTTCTTTCCTTTCGTAAATGATTCATTCTTATGAGGGCACTTCGCAAAAAAATATTTGACCAATCTCACCACAGTCAAAATATACTAATGGAAGTTATCATTTGTAATTACATGTTTCTCTTTTCATCTTCCTTGTAATGTACGCAAATTATTCATGTGAAATTTCTTCTTCTTCGTCCTCTTTGCAACAACTAGATCTAGGTTTGGATATTTGTTGCGCTTCTTGATATTATTGGATGCTATAAATGTTGTTTCTATATTAAATGAACCATTTCCCTCTTCAATCTTCATTTCATACGTTGTAAGTATACCATGTAGTTCATCCATACTCATGTTGCTTAAATCTGATATATCTTATAAGAAAAAAACCCTAGGATTAAATCTTGTTGGAAGAGTTATGAGGACCTTCCAAACAATGACCTTTTTTTCAATTGGTTCTCCAAAACCTTCCATGGAAATTTTTATTTCATCTACACTATGAAAGTAATATGCAATTTTCTTATCTTCTTTCATCCTTAGTTGTTCAAATTGAGCTTTGTAAATTTGAAGTTTTGCTTCCTTGACCTTCGACTCTCCTACATATATGTTTTGAAGCATTTCCCATAGTTACTTAGTTGTTTTACAACCCAATACCTTAACATAGGGATATTGAGTGAGTCCAATTATAATAAGACCCTTTTCATTGGCATCATTTACGCAATTTTCCTTACCATGTTCATATATTGTTGATTTATAGCCATGTTTGATTATTTCTCAAACCTCATATCCTTGTGCAAGTAAATGAACCTGCATCCTTATGTTCCATAGTGCACAATTATCTCCATTAAATAGAGGAAATATATTCTTGGTTTATTGCATGATCTCCTTCCAAATGTTAAACTACTACTGAAGGAACCAAGCTCTAATACCAATTGTTAGAAATACTAAGAGAGTGGTTGATTAGTATTTCTTAGCAATTATCACTTTATTAATATTTTCTAGATCATTAGTTAATCTTCAATTAATATAATTATTAAATAAAAGCACTAAAAAACAATGCAAAATATAGAGATAGTAGGCACAATAGTTTTAAGTGGAAAACCCCCTCTGGGTCAAAAACCACTGAACTGTTTTCTAATAAGTTCTTTAATCTCCGGCCTCAACTGAAAATAAAGCTACAACTTCTTATAACTCTAGAAAATAATTATTCTCCATCTCCCACTGTAAGTACGCCCCAACGCCCTAGTTTTATCAGCATTAAGTTGAATGGATGCCCCAAAACCCTAGAAAGACACAACTCACCCTAGCGCCACCATACCACCCTGAATTTTTTAAAGGCCCAACCTAAAGGTTACTTCATTCACCAACCTAACACTACCCTACCACCTATATAGAAAAAATAATATAAAATTGTGGGCTCCCATACTAGGGACAATGATCCACATTAGAATAATATTTTCAATGAATTTATTGACAGGCTAACAACACTAAGACCTATACCCCTTTCCCGAAAACCAAAACCCTTTTTCAAACAACCAAATTCCCTTCCCAAAACAATTTTTCCTTCTTCAACTCAAGGAAATCACACATACTCTTTATAAATCTAGGCTCCTGAATTAGGGACAATGGCCCAGTTACAATGATATACACTACTTGACTTCAATTCACATAAGAAATCCAGGAAAAACACTTTCCAATATGTATATGAGATTTTTCAAACTCTTTTCTAATAAGTTCTTTAATCTATAGCCCCAACTGAAAAGAAAGCTACAACTTCTTAGAACTCTAGAAAAGCATTCATCTCCAACTCCCACTAGAAGGACTCCCCAATGCCCTAGTTTTATCAGTAGCCAGCTTAAAGGATGCCCCAACAACCTAATGAGCCAAAGCTCACCCTAAAACCACCCTACCACCCTAAAGTGTTTACAAGCCCAACCTAAAGGTTACTTCATTCACTAGGCTAGCACCGCCCTACCACCCTATAGAAACAAAATAAGATAAAAGTGTGGACTTCCATACTGGGGACAATGATGCATGTTAGAATAGGATTCTAATTGAATTTTTTGACTAACCAACAACATTAGGACCTATAACCCTGTCAGGACAACCAAAAACCCTTGTTCAAATAACCAAATTCCCTTCCAAAAATAAATTTATCTTCTTCAACTCAAGGCAATGACACATACTCTTTATAAAATTTGGGCTCACAAATTAGGGACAATGACCAAGTTACAATGATATACACTACTTGACTTAAATTCACATACACATTCTAGGAGAAAAATATTTACAATATGTATACAATACTATTGTACCAACTGTGCTTATTGATGAACATTGTTGCTTCTCAGTTTGTATTGTAGTCACTACTTCTGCTTTCTATTGTTCTGTTGCCTTTGCTCTATCCCTTGAGTATCCTCCTTGAACCGTTCTTCCTAAGGGTATGCTTCAAGTTTGGGTGTCTTGAGCCAATTGTACCTGCAATTAAGAATAGTTCCAAGGTGAATCCCAATACCCAAAAAAAACATATAAACCCCTCAACCAAAACACTTACCTTTACCTGCAATAGAGAGTTAGTGTAACAATACTAAAGTTGATTGTAATAATTTTGCAACAAACATAAAAAATACTTGAGATATTCAACCTAATATCCAACCCTTCTCTTCAACCAAGTATGAGGTGAGTTAAATATGGCAGAACCCAGACTTGATGACAATGTCCTCAACACTAAGGATTGTGAAGAAACTGGTGCACACCATCCAGACTTGTTCAAGCACTGATTTCTATCACTACTGCTATAGGACCTATGACTTCTGGAATTTTTATGCCTGTTCAACTCTTTAGAATATATATATTCTTAACAAGATTCACACTATACAAAATTTATTCCAAATCAATCTTGTAGTGCAGTCATCATAGGTTTGGAAAACACACACAGATATACTTCAGTCACAAAGGTTTATTGTACAAGATCGAAGATTCATACTTACTGATATTGGAGTATATAAGGAAATTCTACCACACTTAATATAATTAAACTTTAACCCTTAGAATATTTCAACCACAAACCGAGCATAAGTATTTTTCTTTGTTTCCAATCATCCAATTCTAGAATCAATAATTCATTATAGACTTGGTGATTGTGGATACTATAAAACCGCATCATTGTGCCTTATTTGGAGAAATTCAAGACTTTCAGTTGCTGAGATTCCTAATTCATAACACATTAATAAATAGTATGCATCCTATAATCACAAGGGAAATACTTGCACGCTATATTTATAATTCTCGAATCATTAAGATTATAGTTTTGAAATTGTTACATGCATCATAAACCTATCCAATCTTGATATTCAACAAATCTGAGTTGTATAGGATAGTTAGGCCTCTTGTTGGTCTGAAATGCAACAAATAAAATATGACCTCTTACAAGTCTAAAATGAAATGAATAGAAAATTCTCTCTCTCACTGGTCTTTGTCACCACATTCAAACACTTGTCATAACTCTCGTTGTTCCAAAAATGATTTCTTAAACCCTTTTTGTCTCTAAAACAATAAACCTATAGTTGATGCCCAATGAATCCCAAAATAAAAGTAAAACAAAAATATTAACCATATCTTCTAATATGTCTCTTCCTGCACCAGGGCCTAATAAATTTCAGATCTTAATATTTACAAAATGTTTGTTTAAGTGAATAGATTATGAAGCTGCAATAGACTTCTTTAAATAGATAATTCTTGTGAAAGAGAGGGACTTCATTAGGTGACCGTTGGAGGATAAGTAAGGGGCTCCATAAAGACTTTAAAACATTTAAGCTTAAAACAGTACAAGCCTTGTGTACTAAGTTAGGAGGCCCGTTGACTTTTTGTTAGATGTAGTGGGATTTAATCTTCTTTTTAAATGTTTAAGGGGACCTATATAGGTACAAAATACTTCCTTAAACCACACAATATAATAAATAACCCCTAATAACCTTATTTTCATATTTGTCTAGAAAAAAATTCAATTCCACTAAAATTTTGAAATCAATGATAACTTAATGCATATGGTCCTACTTAGGTTGTCAAGTCACTGATTGATTTATTTCATTTGGTTCTTTAAGTTATTCAGCTTATACACAGTGATATTGTGATAAGAATTATTGTCATATATTGACAACCATAGTTGAATTAATGATAAGGTGTCATGTAACTACCCCCTCGGGTTTTAGCCCACAAAACTGGGTCTTCAACTTCAAACTCAATTTTCTCTAAAACCAGAAGGAACCACAGGGCATACCATATATCTAAATAAACATCCCTTTGAGGAGAATCTATATAGAAGGATCCTGACACAATATTACATGAATTTCCATGTCAAATTTTCCATTTACTATCGGGGTAGCTCATGGTGTTTTTTTCCATTGACATCAATGACAACCATCTATCAACAATCTCTACCTCTATCATGGAATAAGTTTTTTCTGATAGGCCTATGAAAGTATTAAGAAGGAATGGATTAATGAATATGGCACAGTTGAGCTCAATAATGGCTGAGGAAGGCTCCACTATTCACTAAACCTACACCACACACTATGAAGAAGGGTCTCTTCAAGGTCCAGTGTAGCGGGAAAGTGAAAGAGACAATTTGGTGAGATTTCTCACTAACATTGTGGCATGCGCTAGGCTCAAGGTATTATTATATAGTGAAAGAGTAGTTGAGCTTAAAGTGAGAAAGGGATGACCCCATTGTTCACTAAAAGTGTGTCATGTTCTCAGAAGGTAGGGAAGGACTTCGTCTTATCATAGGCCGCAGTGACAGTGGAAAAGGACGCTTGACTATTTATTGAGAGAGTCTTGTGTGATCTGGAAGGTACAAAGGGACCTTTGTTTCTCGAAGTATGCTTATAGGGTCCTTTTTTTCCCAAAGTGCACTCACAGGGTCCTTGTTTTCCTGAAGTGTTCTCAGAGCATCCTTCTTTTCCCAAAGTGCACTCAGAAATGGATATATTTTAGCTGGGCACAGTTTTATTCTATAGTGGATCACTCTTTACTATATATTCTCTTTGCACCCAAGAGAGCTCACTAGTGGATGAACGGATTTTGAAATTGGCTAAGGTAAGCAACAGAAGGGAAGTCACTTTTCCCTGGGAGAGGCTTAACACACTATGAAAGGGAAGATACCTTGTATGGTGTAGTTTTATTTTGTAGAGGGACACTAGAAATGCTTCATATTCTATACAAGGTAGAATTTTTCAAAACTCAGTGTTGTGATTCAATACAAGCAAGAAGGTTTAGGAGACTATGCTTTGAATGTTCTCAAATCGCAATCAAAGGAGATGACCTTAAGAGAGGCTTAGTGCACAAGTTTGAGAGGAATATATATGATCAATGAGACTCATGGATAAGCTATCCTCGTCACCTAGAAGGGTTTCATGTATTCACAACTTGCATTGGGCAGGAGGACAAAGAAGAGATCCAAAATGGCTAAGTGTGGAATTAGTAGAGTAAGAGAGGGAAATGCATTCGAACAAGACTAAAAAATGGATCACACACATGAATTTCATCAATAAAATCCAAGAGAATGCACAATACTCATTAGAAAAATCATGCCTTGAAACGACAACAAAGCGACACTTATTTCTAAGTGCGACAAATGAGACGACACAAAGCACAAGTTGCGACACAAGTGTCGACTATGACCAGAAAGTGTGCTAAACTATAGGAATTTTTTTAGTGCATATTATTATGATATGTGGGACCATCTAATGTAGAAGAGTGTGATTGAACTACCTTTAGTGATGTGAAAAGGTGTGGCACATATAGGAGTGAAAGAAGTTGAAATTGACACTTGTGACAGTAAGAAAACATGAAAATGAAAATTGAAAAATCTAAAGAACTTGAACGTGACACATTCCAGAGTGAAAATAACCTAAAAAAACCACTTGTTAGAGTGAAAGAAATAAAAAATTATAGTTGCGAACGTGAATGCGACACTTGTGAAAACAAAGGTGTGAAAAAGACAATAGATGAGAAAACTCACTTGAAAGAAGTACAATTGCAACTGAAGTGAGGGAGAGTGTCAGTGGAAAGTGTGCACTGACTGTCGACAATCTAGGGTTGCACAAGAGAGATGCACTCATGCATTTATCAAGGACCAAGCATTTATGAGCAAGTGAATTTAACACTTAGAACCCTGGAAGAAGACTTAAACACTTAGCACAACATCAATCGACAATGAAGTGACAATAGAATAACAAATTGTAAGATCCTCAGTAGGCTCCAAAATTCAAGTGAAGGAAAAATTTTGGAGGGTATTGATCACAACGTCAACATGTTGGAAGATAGAATTCAGGAACACACATGGCTAGTCAAGAAGTTTTCTCCACAAACAGACATCCATTGTTTGATGGAAAAAAATATGCATTGTGGAGTATAAGGATGTGCACTTATCTAATGGATCTTGGGTTTGATATTTTTCAATCATTTGTGACTAGTTATATAGCCCCAAAAACTCCTCCAACATATATGACTAAGAATAAAGGTAGTGAACATAATGCAAAATCCATGAATGTTATCTTATGTGGTATATTATAATTATAATTTTTCAAGGTGATGCATTGATAATCAATATAAAAAAATTTGGGACAAAGTTCACAACATATATGAAAGCGATGAGAAGTTGAAGAAGGAAATGATCCAAACTCATACAAGATAGTTCGAGAGTTTGAAAATGAAAGATGAAGAAAATTTTACATCTTATTTCTTCCATGTGGATGAAATCATCAACATCATCAGAGGAATTGGTGAGATGGTTTAAGAATCAATGATTGGACAAAAGGTGTTAAGGTCACTCTCCTTAATATTTGATGCCAACATCTCTGCCATTGAAGAAATGAAGGATCTAGATAAATTGATGATTGATGCGCTGCATGGGATTATCACTGCATGTAAAATGAGGAACATAAAATAAAATCCATCACATAAGGAAGCAACCTTCAAAGCACCAAAGAATAGAAAAGGACACAAATATTGTGATTGTTCCAACCATGAATTACATACATAAGAAGCAGAATTTGTGGGACAGCTAAAAAGAGGATCTGGAAAATAAGGTAAGTTTCCCTTCTGATACGAACTTAAATAGGAACACAATAGGATACAAATATAACCATAAACACAGATATGCAAAAAAAATAACACTTCATTTCATTAATATCAAAAAACTGAAATATGCTTACAGACATAATGGAAAGAAACTAGCTCGGGTAATCTTATCTTATCTCTGAAAAGAGACGTGCAAGCTACATGCCTCTGAGCTGTGTTAAAATGAGGCTCAAGGGAAATTTTATATTAAACAATAAGAGAAAAAACTAAACAACCAAAAGCCTAACCCCAGGAGATGGAACGCTAAGAGTTTGGAGGCCCCGTTGGGGTTAGTTGGGCAACCAATTTCCCTGGGTCGTAACTTGGTCATATTATCTCTGTTTGGCGCATATGATACCTCGTTGGAAATATATATCCAAGTAATAAAGGTTTTTCTATAGTCCCAAGATTGGGCCTACTACTGACCTCAAAAAAATGTTGTTTAGGGGGTCAAAACTGCTCTGAAAGTTCAGGACCTGAAAAAATTCTAAAAATAGTAAATGCTGCTATAAAAAAGGAAACTAATGAAATCAACTAGAGGTATAGGTGGAATAGGCGGGTGGCCACCAATATACACCTGGATCAGTCCTCCCTCCTTAGGAAGCAATGGCCCCCATTGCATGGAGAGCCTCCATGAGGCAAGGAAATTTCTATTGAACCCAACCCTTGTTGAACCACTTTCACTCATGAAGGAGTTGGTCTGTTTTGAAAACTCAATATAATTGGATCCTATGTTGGTGATTTTTCTTGATATACATGTCCATGATCCGATTATTTGTGGCTTGTTCTATGTAGTATGGGTTTAACTCCATTGGTGTGAGTTGTTCTACAATGTCAAATGTCTCCAGTAATGGTGGAAAGTATGGCCGAAGGCAGTCCACATTGAACATTGGGTGTAGGCCAAGGAACAATGGAATGATGAGCTCAAAGGTATTGTCCCCTACAACCTTGGTGATGGTGTACGACCCATATTGGAGTGAGTGAATCTTGTGGTGGGGCCCACTAGCCGCTTCTTCTGCAAATGTAGCCAAAGTTTGTCACCCACCTGGAACTTGTGTGGCACCCGATGTTCATCATGTCGCTGCTTGTACTTAGCATTATATTTGTCCAATATGTCATGGACCTATTGGAGGACATACTGAATGTGATGAATGATGTTGTTATCCCTGTCAGCTTCAGACTAGACATGAGCTTAATCTTCCTAAGGAGCTGCAAATGGTATTGCCACATCAATGGGACATAGTGGCTGGAATCCCAATCCCACCTAAAAGGGGTTGTGGCCCGTTGAGCTATGGAGAGATCTATTGTAGCTGTGATATACATAGGGGATACTTTCATCCCACGTGTGTGGATTCTTTGAGTTGTACATGCACAGAATGTGTACAATCGTTCTTTTGATGACCTATGTTTGGCCATAAGTTTGGGGGTGGAAAGTCGTGGACTTAGTGAGCTTGGTATCCATCATAGACCAAATACTTGACCAAAAGGTACTTAAGAACCTGCTTTCCCGATTTATGATAATGGATTGTGGTATCTCAACGTGTACCCACACTCGTTCAAAGAAGAGCTTAGAAGTGGCTTATGTTGTAATACTCTTCTTGTGGGCCACTAGGATGGCCATCCTAGAGAATTTGTTGATGACCACGAAAAAAATTCATTACCTTGCTTAGTAGAAGGAAGGCTCGACATGTAATCCATGGAGATGGATTCACAAGGTCGATTAGGAGTAGGCAGAGGATTATATATGCCCTGCTTCTTGATGTCCAGTTTGGCAATGGAACAAGAAGTGCAGTATCTGATGTACTTCCCAACATCATGTCAAAGATTTGGGAAATAAAAATACTTTTTTAGTAATGCCACAGTTTTCTCTACCTCGAAATGTCCAGTGACCAGACTGTAATGAACCTCCCAAATAATATTGGTGCGATCGCTTAAAGGAACACTTAGGCATCCCATGTGGCATAAAAATCCATCCTATAGGTGATAATTTGGAGCTTGTTTTCCTTCCAGGAGTGCTTAGTATGTGTTTGTGAATTCTGGATTGCTCTTGTGAAGAGTCATTCACCTCGAAGTCTCATGCCCATAAGAGTTTAGCACAGTGGTCAGCGCCCTGACTGACGAACAGCCGAGGAAGACTACAAATTTGTTGGTGCTTCCCTTCTTGTACTTAATGTTCAAATAGAACTATTGCAGGTCTGTGGACCATTTCCAATGGCGATCGTTATGTAACTTCCCTTGTGTCTTTATGAACTGAAGGGCTCGGTGGTCTATGTGGATGATTTTTTCCTTCCCCATAATGTAATTCTTCCATTATCTAAATGCATGCACAATGGAATACATATCTTTTTCATAGGTGGGATACTTTCAGACTATGTCTGAAAGTGTCTCACTGTGATATGCCATTGGATACCCCTGTTGAGTAAGAGCTGCACCAATCGCATAGTGAGAGCCATTTGTCTCAATATCAAATGGTTGTTGCAGGTTTGGTAATGTGAGAACTGGTGCAGAGAAGAGGTGATGCTTCAACTCATAAAATTCCTCATGTTGGTATTCATACCAAAATAACTTTTCTTTTTATCCTCCCTTGGTGACTTGACTCAAAGGCCAAGTGATATGAGATAATCCAAACATGAACCTATGGTAGAAGTTGGCAAGACCCAAAAAGTTGTGGAGCTCTGTTAGAGTGGTTGGGCTAGCCATTCCTGAATGAATTTTCTCTTGGCTGGGTCCACATGCACACCCCACTCATCAATGATGTACCCCAAATATTGAACGTGGTTCATACCAAAAGTGCATTTCTCCAAATTGGCACACAACTTGTGTTGTCACAGGGCTTGTAGGGCCTGTCGAATATGGTGGAGGTGCTCTTCCCAAATCTGGCTGAAAACCAAGATGTCATCCAAATACACAAACACAAATGATTAGGTGAAGGGTGTTAAGATATTTTCCATCAGCCTCATGAAGCTTGTGGGGGAGTTCATCTACCCAAAATGCATGACCAGCCATTTGAAAAGGCCCTCCTTGGATTTGAGGACAATCTTCCACACATCGGAGGGTTCGATTGGTACCTAGTGATAGTTGGACTTCAATCTTGCTGAAATATTTTCCCCCCTTGCAGAGTTGGTCTAGAAGGTCATCGATCCATGGGATTGGATACCTATTCTGGATAATGATCTTGTTCAATGCCCAGTAGTCAATACAAAGTCTCCAAGTGTTGTCCTTATTCTGTACCAACATGATTGGGCTCTCACAGGATGATGAAATTGGTTTGATGTGTCCTTTCTACAACAACTCCTGAATATAACTCTTGATTTCATCGTTCTCCATAACAGATCATCAATATATCGGTCCATTGGGTAGCGATGCACCCGGGCTTAGATCGTTGGAGTGCTTGACCTGAGAATGTAGAGGTACCCTTGTGGGTGAGGTGAAGATGTCCATGTACTCCTCCACGACCTTGTCCATCTACTACTTCCACATGGGGGAGCCGTGTCTGGAGGTTGTGGCCACAATATTCTTCTTTCCCTAAGGGTAAATCATAAGGAAAACAAATTTTCCAGTCTAGGAAATGATCTTACTACATTTCTTGATAGTGATCAAAGAGATGGTGGTAGGCGGTGCTACCTCCAGCATCCTATACAATATATTTCCCAAAGTAATAATAAAAATGTGAGGCCTAGACTCATACACAACATGTTGCTTCCATAAGTATGGTTGGCCTAATAATACATCACAAAGTTCAAGAGGAGAAACATCACATAGTACCTCATCTGTGAAGGGCTTGATGTTGTAGGGAAGGCGACACTGTTGACTGACATAGAGATCACATCCTTGGTGAAGCCACTTGATGATGTATAATTGTGAGTGTTTTGAAGTTAGAGGCCCAACCGATTCATGACCCTACTTAACGGAGGTTATTTTGGCTCCCACTGTTGATAATGAACTGCAACGGAGAACCCTTCACCCACATCTAGGAATGGAAAAATCGCTCCCCCTCCTCTAGATCTTTGAGCTCATCCTTCTATATCTTAGTGGTGGAAACGATGGAACTGGGCTCCACATAAATAATATGCATCCCTTTGTCATTCCCCTTGTCAAGTTCTGACTCAAAGTTAGAACATGCATCTGATTCAGAAGCCTTCAGCTCGACCACCAGTGACTGCTTCGCCCGACACTCACTTGTGTTGTGAGTGGGGCTCTTATTGAACTCACACCACTTTCCTGTGTCCTTATTTGTCTTCGTGGTGTTTCTATTTTCGTGCAGATTTATCGGGTTGTCCTCGGTCACCCCACCTTGTCTTTGTCCTTCTTTCTACAGTTTGGGAGCGCCTTTCACTTGCTTCGGATTTGCAAATCCAAAGTCTTGCTTCTTTTGTTTAAATTTATTCTCGATATTGGTAGCATATTGGTATGTTGCACCAAGTGAAGATATGTTGAGGAACTCCATTTCCTCCTGAATGTATTTTTACAAAAAACTACGGTGCTTGAGCACCAAATGTTTCTTTGAATATTTGATACCAAAATTTTTGCAAAGGGTATGGAACAGATTTGTCAGATCATGCGCATATTGATCCATTTACTGCCACAACATGGTCCATTGTCTGTACTTGTCCTCATAGCTCCCCACAGGGTAATATTTTTACTTAATGGCATCTCAGAAATAATTCTAAGTGGGTGCAGCTGAAAAAAGTGAGGGTTGTCTCTCGTCCTTCTGTTCGCAGTAGGTTTCCCACCAGTCCTTGACATGGGGGACAAATTTGAGGAGTGAAAAAAGTAATATTTTCCCCATTGGAAAAACAATGGACTGAAAAATATCCTTCAAGTCGATTTATCCATATATCTACATCGTCTACATATATCTATCCTTTAATATGGAAATGTAAAATTTGACTTGTACCTTGAAGGGAGTGGCACCTACAGAGTGACTCTAGAATGAATATGTGTCATTTGTGGGCATCTGCCGAATGATTTGGGAAAACTTGTCCATCCTCGTGTTCCTATGTCTCTCGAGGGCTTCTTCGAGAAATATTTTTAAAGGATCCCCTACTCCCTCATATTTCTTTTCTTCTACCATGGGAGGCCGACAGGGTTTGCGAGGTTGGTCTTACAAAGGCTCAACTAGTTTGAGCCTTAACTCCTTATACCTTGACCTCGTTGGGGAAATGCAAAGAAAAACACAGAAATATCAAACCGCTATGATACCACTGTTCCAAAATTCAATAGGAACGCAAAATAATACATATATAACCATAAATATAGAGATGCAACAAAAATAACACTTCATTTCATTAATATCAAAGAACTAAACTATGTTTACATACATAATGGAAATAAAATAGCTTGGGCGATGGTATCTTATCTCTGAGAAGAGATGCGATGGACACATGCCCTTGAAGTATGTTACAATGAGGCTCAAGGGCCTTTTTAGTATTAAACAACAAGATAAAACCCTAAACAACCAAAACCCTAACCCCAGGATATGGAACGCCAAGAGTTTGTGGGCCTCGTTGGGGTTAGTTGGGTAGCCAACTTCCAAATTAATTTTTCATTATATTCCTTTTAATGTTTCAATACATATATATATACATTTCAAATAATTCATAAACCCCAATCCATTAACCATAGATTAGAACATAATTGTAGTTCCCTTAACTGGATCTAGATATCCAACCCAGTCTGCATCAACAAAACCACAGATGTCTAAAACTTTGTACAATCCTGAAATTCCTTGGTAGCACAGAACATAATCACTAGTGCCACACAAATACCTAAAAACCTGCTTCATTGTTGTCCAATGATTCTTCCTTGGTTTTGACATAAATCTGTTCAATACTCCCATTGCATGTGAAATGTCTGGTCTAGTACAAACCATTTCATACATCAAGCTATCGACTGCATTTTCATATGGAACACGAGACATGTCCTCTTCCTCTTCATGTGTCTTGGGAAACTGTTGAGCAGATAACTTTACACCTACATGAATAAGAACCTTCACCAGTTTACTATCTTACATATTAAACGTCTATAGTATTATCTTGGCATACTTCCTATGGTTTAACCAGATCTTCCTCTTTTCCCGATCTAATTGATTTCGATTCCCAAAATATCGTTTTCAGCCCCAAGATACTTCATGTCAAATTTGGAGGAAAATTGGGTCTTCAAATCCTCGATAATTTCTTTCTCATTTCCAATCAACAACATATCATCCATATACAAGACCAAATAAATAACACGATCACCAATTAATTTAAAATACACACAGTGATCCTCTTTTCTTATGGTGAAGCCAAGTCCACATATAAATGTATCAAATTTCTGATACCACATCCTTGGTGACTGTTTTAACCCATACAAAGACTTTTTAAACCTGCATACTAGTTATTTCTTACCCTTCACCGCAAATCCTCCAGGTTTATTCATGTAGATCCCTTCTTCCAGATCCCTATGAATAAATTTTTTCTTCATATCCATCTACTCTACCTCCAAATCAAAAGCAGCAACAACATACAAAACTAATCTAATAGAATTTAAATTGGAAACAGAAGAAAAAAATATTACCAAAATCAATTCCCAAAACCTGGGAATAACCTTTTTCTTCCAACTGAGCTTTGCATTTATCCACCTTGTATTTTTCATTCATATTCTTCTTAAACACCCATTTTCTTCCAAAGGGTTTCCTTTCAGTCGGCAACTCCACTAGATCCAAAGCCTCATTTTTTCCTAAAGATGTCATTTCACCAACCATGGCCTCTTTCCAGAGTTTTCCATTCTCTGAATCTACTGCCTCCATGACATTTCTAGGATCATCATCAATAATAGATAAAGAAAAATTTGAACAGAAAGAAAATGGACTATACCTTTTTTACTACCTTCTCTGTTGAACTTATCTTATCAAATATGGAGTTTGTGACTCTTCCTCTTCTGATTCTTGTTCTGTTGTAGAGTCTGATTCTTCCTCCTTTAGCTCAAACTCTATCTTCTCATGTTCCTGTTAGTGTCAGCATTTGCATCCTTCCACCAATGATCAAACAAAATCTTTCATGCCATGTTAAGGGTCCCATTTTGAATTTTTTTTTCATTCCATTAGGTCATCATGCAAAATTTGGTCACTTGGTGCAAATTTAGGTCAGGTTTCACTCTTTTCAGAAATTTCACTACTTGCTGTCTCATTTCATCACTTTGCTGAGTGTACAATAGTCATGAGTTATTATCATCATTTTAGTCCTTTCATCATGAATTTAATCCAGTCAAAGTGTCCATTAGGTCTTAGGGTTTTCAAGGTCCATCAAATCATCATCTGCATGCATAAAAGACCAGCAAGTAAGATAATGATAATAAAAACATTTTATTATGTAAAGCTTAATTTGTAAATTTTATTTCAATTTCAATATGTAATTTCATGCATTTTATATGTAATAAGTACTCATGGTTCCAAAATAGCTGCAAACTCAAGGTTCCAATTGCCAAGAAATTCAAAGTTCCAAAAGTCTTAGTGTTCAAAAAATCCACCAACTCATCAAATTCAAAAGATCAAATGAAAGGTAAAAATTGCAATGTTTAAGTTGAGTGTAAAAATGAAAGTAGGTCCCAAGACCAATTTTGAAAATTTCATCAAGGTATAAAAGCCATCAAAGAACAAGGAGAGGCTCATTTTCACTCTCATCCATCGAGCTCTCACTTCCCCCAGCTAAAAAATCAAATTTTCAGCGAAGAAGGAATTTTTTTTTGGAGTCGTTGTGGTCCTAACATTTTGGCGCTGCACTCCTGTGAAGAGTGTTGCGCTAAAACCTTATTCCAAGCAGTCAAATCATCAAGTTACATTCTCTACGACTCCTAGAAAGTAAGTTACATCATTTCACGCCCTCCTATGATTTCATAATAGTAAATTTGTGATGATAACCCTCCTCATGCATAATTTCATGTTTTAAAGCTAAGAAACCCTAATTTTACTCCTACATGCTAAATTATTTTCCCTAGACACGATTTAACCCTCCCACATCTTAGAAAACATTACCCCTATCCCTACTTAGCATTATTCTTTATTCCCAAGCTTCATTTCCCAAAACCCTAATCCTAGGCTGCAAATTTCCTAGGCAACCTCACTATCCCTGTAATAAATTTCCCCACCCCATTTCCCTAAGTATTTCTATCCCCTACCACTTCCCTAAGCTCTATAACACGCTTCCCTACTTCCCTAATTTTTATTACACTCATTTCCAATCCCTAAACCTACTTCCTACCCCTCTTCCCATTTCCTAGTGTTTTCAAAAACAAAACAAACATCATGGAGGAGGAAAGAGATTTCATGGAGGAGGACAGAGGGGAAAGAAGACCACACACGGGAGGGAGGACTTTGAGGCTTGAGCCATTCGACAATAGGGAGTTAATGGCCTCACTCATGACAGATAGTTGCTTCAAACATGTGTTTTTCTTTTGTTTCTGTGAGCTAGTCCAAAGAGTTCAACATCACCCTGCTTTGACCAGAGTTTTCATCTCCAGTCTTTAAGACAACCAAGTGACCATTGTAGGGGTGGCCTTTACCATCTCCACAGATATTATTGTTGCAGCCACAGGGATAACCAATGTGGGTGAAAAATGGTTCAAGGCCATAAACATAGATGCCAAGCACTATGAATCATTCCTCAAGCCAAGATACAAAAATGAAAACAATAAGGTTTTTCCTTTCAGTCACCTACTTGATAGATTTTCTCCCATGATGAAGATCATCATGAAATACTTCACTTGTGAGGGTATATTATCCCGACTCTACTCATATCACATCAGGTTTCTCATGCACTTCACAAGGGTGAAATTTCTCAACATCCCTGACAATTTGTACAGGTATATTAACAAGATGGCCTACAAAGTGCAGAGCAGAGAGCCATAACATTAGATGAACAACCTTTTTCATCACTCTCTTATCAAGATAATTGTCCTTCATCATCTCAATCAGTTGAACATTTCTTGGGATACCTTCAATGAGAATTATGTCTTCATTACTTCACCATATCAGCCTGCTATACCAATTCCACCACCAGTATCAGTGCCTAAAAAAGAAACAGGGTCATCTAGCAAGGTTGCAGTGAAGAAGACCAAAAAATACAAACAGGTCAAAACCTATCATAGGGGACCTAGGCAAGTGTTTTATCCACAAATTGTGGAAGGGGCCTTGCTTTCTTCATCAGCAAAGTAGGTATAACAGGATGAGCAGCAGAAAGAGATAGTTGTTCATGAAAAGGAAGGCCTTAATGAGGAATAAAGAGACTTTGAGTTGATGGATTTGGATGATCAAGATGATAAGGAGGCCTCAAAGTTGATCATCAAATAGAAGGATGCCATGATCAAATAATTTCAGGATAACATGGCAAGAGCTTAGTTTTTCATATCATTCCTTGAATAGGAGAATAAGCAGCTGAAAGATCATCAAGTACTCATGGAGCTAGAGCTGCTCAAAGAAAAAAGACAAGACACCAAGGGCAAGGAAATGATGACACTTGATGATTCTGGCCATGATGACACTCAAACCAGCAATACAAGACCAAAAAAAAGAGGTCTTAAGAGAGCTTTATAGCAGCAAAAACATGAGGCAGAGCAACTTAGTTTTAAAGAAAGGATTGCTAAGGAAGTTGAAGATGATAGAGAGGTATGGCTAGATAGGGTAAACCTCCACCTTGAGAAGCTCCTCCAAAATTAAAACAAAGATAATAAGATGCTCATAAACATGTCCAACGGGTATATCACTAGAAACAAGATCTGCAGCATCAAACTCAAGCAGTTGGAGGAAAAACACAAGCAAACCCTAATCAAGAAAAATGAGGAAGATAAACTTTAAATCCTTGATGATGCCTCCCCAATTGTTTGAGGCACATAATAAACACTATATCCACTAATTTTGAATGTTTTGGGGAAATTTTTTGAAATTTTGGGCATTTTGACAAATTTTGACTAGTTTTCAACATAGTCCACTTATCAAAAGTGCAACGCCTAGGGCGTTGTGCTTCTTCTGTGAGCCTCCAAATGGAAAATGGCCACCACTATTAGATTCTACAGTCTCTCTACATTCAATTTTGACTATTGGCACTAAAAAATTGGACAATCTGGCAGGGATAAATGGCCAAAAACACCTACAAAATCACCTTTCTGCCCCTATTTTCAGGTTGGCGCTGTGCTTTGGAGCAATGTTGGAAGATTGCACTTTTGGAGGCCTTAAACTAATCATTTTCAAGAACCAAGGGTAGTTTTGGAAACTAGACAGGAGAAGCTTTCGATGAGCTATCATGAGCTCAATTTTGACTTCAGGAATTCCATCAAACTCAGCCTTGAAGTTGGCGTTGCGCTCCTACTTTAGGCGCTGCGGTCCTGCCAAAGGTGTTGCGCTTTTGCCAGTTTGTTGATTTTTTCCAAAATTTCCAAATTTTATTATTTTGGTCAAAGAATTCATGAATTTTACTGATGTAGTTTGATGATGTAAATTTAATTAAGTTACTTTTATTTACTAGAGGGTAAACACATTAGGTAAAAGTGCATTTGTGGATGAATGAATCAGTTTCACCAAAGTTAGGGATGAGTTTGTTGACCTCCCTAGTCTTTGGGTTTTCAGTTTAGTATTTTGGGGATTAGCTTCAAAATTCAGGGATTCGATCCCTGAGCTAGGGAGAATTAGTTTTAGCCTATTTCTTCAACCTCCTTTCTCAATGCAAGGGTTGGATGCTATTGTATTGATCAAAGAACACTATTGTATCAGACTTTTGGAAAGAATTTATTGACAAATTTGCAACGATTTTGGTGGGATTCCTGTGGTAATGTAGTTTGACATAGTTTCTTCTTTTGTTTACATATGTGTGAATGTTTTTTACTTTCCATGATTATTTCATTTCTATACTATGGTTGATTCTTAAGTGAGATAAGCAGAATTCATTTTTAATGATCTGTTTTGGGGGAATCATCATAAAAGTGTTTCATTTCTTTAGTTTAAAAAGAATTCATGTATGTCATGCTCTTTTTATCACCTCACCAATCTAATTCACTCTGTTAGTGTTAGTATTTTCATACTACCCTCAGTGATCAAATATGCTATTTTCATATCATTTTAGGATTCTCACTCAGAAATGTTTCTCATTCCACCTAGGTCTTCATTAAAAAAATTTACTCATTGATGGTAGTCCTAGTAAAAAAACATCACTTCTCCTCAAAAATTTATACTTGCTAGCCCACCTTCATGTCTTGCTGAGCATACTTCAATCATGAAAGTCCATTTCATCATGTCAATATGTCAGTCAGGTCACCATGAAGTTTGATCACTCAAGATCTTCATTAGGTCTCTATGTTTTCATTTTCCAAGGTCTAAATAAAACATCATTTCATTGCATAAGGTCAAAAAAAATAATCAGAGTGATCTAAATAATATCCCTTTATCATTTAAAGAGGATTTGCAAGCATGTAAAGATAGTTTTCAAAGTTGTAATTCTGCTTTCAAGTGTGAGTCTCATTCTAAAATGTGATTTTATTTCAAAAACAAAGATGTAATTTTATTTTTCATTTATGTAATTTTATGTTCATTATATGTAATAAGTACCTATTTCCCAAGTTGACAACTCAGTTCCACATGCCAAACAAGCACATTTCAAAGTGCAAGAGTTCTAAATTCATCCACTGATCAAATGTCAAAGAGAAAAGTTCAAAAGTGTAAGGGTATTCTACAAAGTTTAAAAGTCAAATTTGAAACATTAGCAAAGTGGGTTTCAAAGGATTAAAATCAAATTCACTCAAGTATATAAACCCTCATGACATCAAAACAAACTCCATTTGTCTCCTCCATCCTTGAGAAACCTCATCAAAATCATAATTTTCAAGTTTTAGGGCGAAATTTTACAAAATAGAGGTTGTGTTGCGTGTTTTCTTAGTGCGTTGTGCGTTTTCTTAGCGCACTGCGCATTTTTTCAGTGCGTTGCGTGTTTCCTCTTTGCGTTGCGTGTTTGCCCATTTTCTACAAAAAACTCCAAAACTTGTGATATCATCTTCAAATCTTCAGCCAAAGCACACCACAGCCTCCAGAAATCAAGTTAGTTACCATTAGTATCATTCCTCTCCTCATCAAGTCAACTTGTTGGTGTTTGAGCTTGTTTAAAGAGTTGGTGTTTATTTTTAAGTTTGAAACCCTAGTTTCATTCCCTAAATCCCAATTTCATATCAAATTTTACTCCCTAGCACTTTCATTCCCTTCCCACATCATAATTACCCTATCCTTACTTCCTATATCACATAATCCCCTTTCCCTAAACCTTTCATCCCCAAACCCTAAACCCTAGGCTACTCACTTGCCTAGAGTTAAAAAATCCCTAAACTGTAATCAAATTCCCTATTCCAATTCCCTCATCATTCCTACTCCCTGTCACCTCCCTCAAATAAAAAATCCCTTCCCCCATCTCCCTAAATTTCCTCACACTATTCCTCACTCCCTTTACCTACATTCCATTATCATCACATCTCCCTGGGGTTTCATACTAAGACACCTATGGAAGAAGAAAAGAACAGAAACTACAGTGAGGGAGGAGAAAGAAAGGAGAAGAAGTCAAGCAGAGGAGGGATAATCCTTAGACTTGAGCCAACAAATACCAGGGAACTCATGGCATCTCCCATAACTGTGACATGTTTTAAGCATGTAGGTTGTTTTGAATTCTGTGAGAAAGTACAAATGGCCCAACATCATCCTATGTTGACTAGACTATTCATCTCCAATCTCCATGACAACCAGGTAACCCTTGTTGGTGTCACTTTCACTTTGTCCACTTCCATTATATCAGATGCCACTCGAATCCTGAATGTTGGGGAAAAATGGTTCAAGAAAACAGACTTAGAGGAGCAATACTATGAGCCATACATTAAACCTAGATACAAGAATGAAAGAAAGAGGATTTTTCTTTTCTCTTACCTATTAGAGAGATATTCTCCCATGATGAAAATTATCATGAAATATTTTTCTTTTGAAGTTAGGTTCTCTAGACTTTATACATATCACATATGGCTACTTGTGCACTTCACAAGGGTCAAGATGCTTAACATACCTTATTTTATCCTCTGGAGAATTGACAAGATGGAATTTATTTCCTTAAAGAGATAAAGTATTTTTCACCACTCCCTCATCAAAATCATAGTCCTCCATCACCTCGGATAATTGAACATTCCATGGAGTTCATTCATAACTAATGAAATATTCACTTCTCCACCTATTCAGCATACCCAAGATGTACCTTCATCATCTCATCCTTCCACATCCATTCCTCCATCTCAGACCATAGTTCATGCATCATCATCAGATCAGTCTCCTTCATCTATTTCACCACCATCATCTCCATGCCACATTGAGACTGGATCACCTAATAGAGCTAAAATAAGTGAGCCTCAAAAGACTAAGCAGGCTGAGATAGAGCTACTGGAAAAAACATACCAGAGAGGTCAGAGGAAAGTTTTTGCCCCACAAATTGTGGGAGGGGCCTTTCCTTCTACATCAACAAAACAGGTAGAAAAAGGGAAGCAAAAGATGATGGAGATAGAGATTCAAGCAGAGGTCACACATGAGGAGGAGGACCTCCATGAGACAGAACATGATTTTGATCTTGTTGACCTAGATGAGCATGATGATGATGAGATCACTGGCATAATCATCAAGGAGAAAGAAGCCAAGATTAGAGAGCTACAAACTAATCTTAACAGGTCTAAATTTGTCATTGAATTTCTTGAGCAGGAGAACAAGTAGCTAAAAAATAAAAACATGTTATTGATGAGGTTAAATTCATCAAAGCTCAAAGAGAGGCAGAAAAATCCAAAGTTTTTCTTGAAGAGACACTTGAAATATATGGTGTGAAAAATGAGGAATCAGAACAAGTGCCAAGGATAAGGCCTAAGACTAGAGGGTTGAAAAGAGCTCTAGCACTAGAAAGGCAAAAAGAGGCTGAGCTTGCTAATCAGCTCACTCTGAATGAAAAATTTGCTGTGGTAGTCAATGAGAACCAGGAGCCATGGCTTGATAGAGCTAACCAACACCTAGAGAAGCTTTTGAAGAATGAAAATAGAGATAATGACATACTAAGGAAGAAGGTCAACCACTATGCCCAAAGATAAAAAATTGCAAAGGCCAAGCTCAAAAGAGCCAATGCAAAAATTGAGGCTTTGACCATGCAAGAAGAGGAAAGGAGGCTTGACATATTGGTTGAAGCCTCACTTCATGCCTAGCCACATCATCAACATCAAATTTTCAAATTTTGAGGATTTTTGGGTAAATTTTTGAAGTTTTTGTGATTTTTTGCAAACCTTGAACAATCTTGTGACAACTAGACTGTCAAACACGCAACATCCTAGGTGCTGCGCTATTTTTTTAGGCACGTTTTTGCCAAAAGAATACCACCAGAAGATGCATAATTATGAATACATGTAGGAAAAACACTTTGCAAGCCTTGTTCTAGACAACTGGCAGTTGAAAATATGAAAAAACACTCAAAAAATCAATGTTCTGCCCATTTTTTTGCCTATGCGTTGCGCGTTTAGCAGTCTTGGGAGAATCAGTTTTTGACCATGAAACTCAACTCCATTCAGAAAAACAAAGGTATATTTGGAAATTAGTCAAGATAGGAATTCCAACAAGCCATCTTGAGCCCAATTTGGACACCAGGAAGGCAGTCAAAATTAGGCTGCAACATGGATGGCGTGTTTGACAAAGGTATGGCGTGTTTGACAATTTTCTGATTTTTTTTAGTTCTTCTGCAAACTGACTTTTATCTTGGGGAATAATTTTTTTACCTCTGTGAATAAATGATGTAAATGTAATTATGGTATTTTTACTGTTTCCTAGGGTAAATACATTAGGTAAATGACCTCAATGAGGTGTAATGAATCAATTCACAAAAGTTAGGGATGAGTCACTTGGACCTCCCTACACTTAAGCTTTCAGCTCAGTTTTTGATGGAAATGATCCTCCTCTTACGGATTTGAACATTGAGGCTAGGAGTAGTATATTTGAGGCCTATATCATGTATTTTTTTAGTCATTTCATAGGTTGGAATCAGTTGGATTTTGGCATATTGATTAGAGAATATATTGTAATCATTTTGTCAAGAGCTTAATAAAAGTGTTGCAGGTATTTTTTTGGGATACCTATGGTATGGTTGTCTAGCATTTTTTATTATTATGCCTCATTATGTTTGAATGTATTGTCTTCATAATTCATTGCACTTCTATTGTATGATCACTTTCAAGTTGATAAACAGATTTCATCTCACATGCTCCTTTTTCGGAAAGTTGTCATAGTTTGTTCATATTTCTTTAGTTTAGGAAGAATTCATATTTCATGCTCTTCCCATCTCCTCACTTGTCTGAATCATTTCATCCCAAGAACCCTAATGTGTTAGCCTTATTACCTACCTTGCCCCATTGAATGGACTGTAACCCTAATCCAATTTTCCATAACCTAATATCCTCACCCAAAAACCAAATCAATCAAATCAAAACCCCTTCTGCATTTCATACATAGCCTAAAACCCTAATTTATCCAGCCCTCTTGGTTGTGACCTTGTGGAGAGAGCCCTCTCTGGTTTGGTAGGGCTAGATACCAAGCCAAAATATTGGTATGTGGTTACCTCTGTTGGGATTTTTTCTTCAGCCTTAGAAATCTGGCAGAGTGATAACACACTCCATCAAACCTCCTTAAAGTGTTAAAGTAACTACCTACCTTGCCCCATCATATGTCTGCAATTGTTGGTCCTTTTTCCCTGACCTAGTTTCCTCTTTGACCTAATTCACTCATCTAGCACCCAAATCAACCAATCAAAACCCTAGAGCTACTATACCTATCCTAAAACCTAATTGATCCAGTCATCTTGGCTGAGATCCATTGGAGAGAGCCCTCTCTTGCCTAGTAGGGTAGCTACTTGGCAAGAGCTTGGTCTATGGTTACCTTTGCTGGTCACTTCTTAGCCTCCAAGATCTAGTGGAGTGATAATAGTTCCTATGGTAGGACTTCATGTTTAATAGCATATCTCACCTCTCTAAACACCACATCTTGGTTGTACACAACCTTCCTT
This sequence comes from Pinus albicaulis, assembly GCA_034641835.2. Classification (NCBI taxonomy): domain Eukaryota; kingdom Viridiplantae; phylum Streptophyta; class Pinopsida; order Pinales; family Pinaceae; genus Pinus; species Pinus albicaulis. The sequence goes on from CM076583.1 coordinate 441,732,118, forward strand.
GTTTTTGGGTTCCAAAGCTTATAACCTTTTAAACCATCCTTATACCCAATAAATATGCACCTTTCATATTTACTATCCAACTTGGTTCTTTTCTCCTTCGGAACATGTACATATGCATCATAGCCAAATACCCTCCAATGTGAAAGAGAGGGTTTATTACCAGTCCATACCTCATGTGGAGTCTTATCCTCCAATGGTGATGAAGGTGATATGTTAACCAGGTAACATGCAATCTCCACTGCCTCCACCCAGTATTCTTGTCCTAACCCGACACCACTGAGCATGCTTCTTGCCTTTTCCATCAACGTGATTTTCATTCTTTCTGCAACTCCATTTTGCCGAGGTGTGTATGGAGTAGTATTATGTTGTGCTATACCACACTTCTTACAAAGCACTTCAAATTCGTTCTTGTAGCACTCTCTGCTATTATCTGTCCTCAACACATTTATCTTTTTATCTGTCTGGTTTTTCACTAGAGCTTTAAATTATTTAAACATATAAAATACTTCAGATTACTACCTGAGGAAATATATCCATGTATTCCTTGAGAATTCATCTATAAATGATACATAGTACACATACTTACCGAGTGATGGAACTGACACAGGTCCAAACACATCAATGTGCACAAGCTCTAATATCTTGTTCGCCCTCTTAGCACCAGAGCGGAAACTCACCTAATTCTTATTCCCATATACACAATGTTCACAGAAGTAGAAATCCAGAGAAATTAGGCATACATTATACCATACCATTACCATGTAGTATTCGAAGGCCCTTCTCTCCAATATGTCCAAGCCTTTGATGCCATATCATGGTCTTTTCTCCAAAGACCACAAGGTTCTCAACTCCACTTTCAGGAACCACATAACTATTGCACCCATCAATAACAATGTACCCAAAAGCTTGTATAGAGCTCCAATCTAAACTCCCTGCATAAATACCAATGCTCCCCGAACCATATTGTAGGTATCCTTCTTGGAAACTATTTTTACACCTACATCATCCATATTTCTTATAGAAATCATATTCTGGCCAATGCAGGAGTATGCAGAACACCAGGAATTGTTCTAATCCTTCCACCTTGCAATATCAGGTTTAATTTTCCATGTCTGAAGATTCTGGCCTTCCTGTCATCCCCTAAGAAGACATCACCACCATCATATTTCTCATACTCACAGAACCACTCCTTATGGGGAGTGAAGTGAAAGGATTTACCTAAGTCAATCAACCATGCCTCATGATCTACATGTGTACTTGAAGAAGAAGCCAAATACACGTCCCCACCTTCATCGGAGGTGGTTTTCGCCTCTATAGAAGGAGCATCATCATGTCCCTTTCCTTTCTCAGGAGATTTATATCTACATTCCTTTTGTATTGCCCTTCCTTTCCACATTTCCATCACACCTTTACAGGTTTTCCTGGATATTTAGATCTCCCTATAGTTTTAGATCTCCCACTCGAGGACTTATTTTTGTTTCTTTTCTGGGACCGTCCTCGTAAAAAAAGGGAATATCCATTATGGATCTCCATATTTTTCCATCTCATCTACTCTGACAATAAGGATGAGACTATTTCATCAAACTTCAAACTAGTTGCATTACTACCTATTACAACCGGAATATCCCAAGAATCTGGTATTGAATACATCAAACTGATGCACTTATCTTCATCTGAAATTTTAATATCAACATAAAAAAACTGGCTTACCATAGTATTAAAGGCGTTCAGATGCTCTGTCACCGAGTTTACATCGCTCATCCTCATGTTATACAACTTTTTCCGTAGGAACATTTTGTTCACCAGAGACTTAGATTGGTACAAAGTCCCTAAATTTTCCACAAAGTATTTACCATAGTTTCCCCTTATACAATTAAGAATACTGAATCTGAGATACATAACTGTATTGTGCTCTTTTCCTTCAGATTCAACTTCGCCCAGTCTTCTGGTGATATTTTCGTTGGTTTAGTACTCGGATATACCATGATCCACTGATATTTATCCACTAGCAGATCCTCCATTTTGATATTCCACAAATCAAAACTCTGACCATTAAATTTCTTGATTGCTATATTTCCACTACTCACCATCTTCTTTCACTGCAAGAATCGATCCCACAGATCTCCCGCTAAACAGGGTATACCATAGGCCTGAGCAAAGCCCCTCAGCAGCAAAACAACTCTGATACCACATGTAGGTTTTAACTTTGTACATAAATTACCTACAAACTAATTCTTAAAAAATAAAAAATAAATAATGGCGAGAACATAAAACAAATATACATAGAGATTTTCCCCTGGATCCCAAAACCGGGACTACCAGATTGATTTTTCATTATATTCCTTTCAATGTTACAATACATATATATACATGACGAAGCATTCATAAACCCCAATCCATTAACCCTGGATTAGAATATAACCAAATTTCCCTTAATCGGATCTACAAAAGACCATGGGCAGAAAATCATCATGCCCAAAACCATGTGCAAAACCCATGCACAAAACAATAGGTAGGTTTTCCCACCTATTATAGGGTCCAAAAAAAATTTCCTAGGGTGCTTCCTCAGACCCTCTATAGGGGTATACCGCTCCTCTATAAACCCCCTACCAGGGGAGCCTATCGCCCCCCTTATTGCACCTAGCACAATGAACATGGGGCTTTATCCCCCCTACGTGTGTGACTAGTCGTGGAAAGAATATAACACACACCCAATAGGAAATATCTCTCTAATACTATATGATTTTTGGCAGGCCCCTACCTGTGGTTATGGGCCTATTGCAAACCTCAAAAAAATGTCGTTTAGGGGGTCAAAACTGCTCCGAAAGTTCAGGACCCGAAAAACTACTAAAAATAGTAAATGCTGCTATAAACAAGGAAACTGATGAAACTAACTGGAGGTCTAGGTGGAATAGGTGGGTGGCCAGAAATATTCACCTGAATCACCTTCAAATGTATTAATTGTGGTAGAGTATGACATTTTGCTGCTAAATGTCCATATGAAAAAGGGGAAGACAGTGCTGATGAAGAACATAACAATAAAAGCAAACTTTATAGACACAAAAGATGAAAATATACTTAGAAGAAGAGTTTTCACTCTAGAAAGGATAGTAGCTCTTCTTAAGAAAGTGATGGATATATTATGATATTGAAAAAGAATAATTCATCTTCATAGATATGGATAGAAATTTTATTGCTAGAGAAATTAGATTCTGGAGAAGAATACACTGATGAGGAAGTGAATCTTAAATCATAACTCATTATTTCCTTTAAATAAATATATATGCTCAAGGTAAAGAATAAAAAATATCAATTACATAAATAAGAAAAGAAGGATCATGATATTAACGAAACTGAAAAATTATTTATAGCCTTGAAGACTCAACTAGAAGAGGTAAAATGGATAGAATAAGTGGTGAGAATCCAACTAAAAGAAAATAAAAAGAAGAAGCTAGATGATGAAATAATTTCCTTAAGAAAAGAACTAAAGAAAAAAATTGATCAATTAAATAGAATCTTGAAGTTTGGAAAGAGTTCTAAAATCTTAGCTAATGTTTTCAGTAGCCAAAGGTCAACATTCAGTGATACAAGTCTTGGCTATGATGAAAAATTAAATACCCCCCAAGGAGATGCAAGGATTAAGGTCACAAATCCATCAAAAAGGGAAAATGAATAAAATCTAAAATCTATGCTAATATTCTCAAAGACTCCATCAATAATGAAATCAACAATAAGAAAGGAAATGAGGACTAGCGAAACCATAATTCTTCTCACAATTTGTTCCAACAAGAGGGCCCAAAAATATCTTTCTTGGATATTGTTTTCTTGCAATAATCTTGGTAATAAAGCAATAGATTATAGAGCTTATGGAAGAAGTGATCATGTGAGAGATGGAAATAGAGGATCTTATAAGACCTCAAAGAATGATTATGTGAGAAACAAAACTACAATTTCTCATGGGTTTGTTGATATAAACTACAGTTTAATGCTCCCCTACTTGATTACAATAATGAATGGTATAAGTGCAATAACTATGGGCACAAAGCACGTGTGTAATGCACCCATCCACCTGTTGTTTCATTCCAACCACCTATTGGGGCATATCCATATCCATCTAACTTATCCTTTTGAAAAATTTTCATTTAATTTGTTTCTAGTGACATGTAATGCATGTTTATGCATCATAGAATGCAATGCACTCACCTACAAGAATATAATTGTGTGATAATATTGTTTAATTTAAAATTTATACATAGCACGGTAAAACTATATAATTAATTATAGCATAATTCCAATTAATAATAACATTATCACATATCTGATAACAATTTCCAGCTAGCTACAGACCTTAGATGCTTCTCCCAGCCAAAGACCACACTTCTCATTTTCTCTCAACAGTGGGTCACCCCCAAGCTAGGGCTTCGACTCCATGGAGAAATTCTCAGACAAAACTAGGTACAAGTCTAGTACCATAAATAAATAGGGCCAATATACCAAAATCCAGTAGCCTCCAAACTACACGCTAACATCCCCCATCAACCCCACACCCAAGTATTTCACCCCCTTATCTGCACCTATAGTCCCTCGGGTTGTGCCGCTACCTCCAATGTGTCTAACTCGTCCAACCAGGGATTTCTCAGAGCATTGTGACTCCAAGAGTTCTTATTGCCCTCATGGGTCTCTACGTACCCTCTAGTCCCTCTAATTGGAAAACCTATCCCTCTTGTCATAGGGTCATACCCTATTTCCCACAAATGTGTCAAGTCCCTTTTTCCTCAATCAGATTCTCCTAGATGTGTATGTCCATAACACCAACATCTTTACTTTTGTGTGCATGTACCTTTGTTGACACATGGTAAACCTCAAAGTCACTTAGTGGAATTTTAGTTAAAAGCATGTGCACTTTAATCATTATTAAGTCATAAAAATCCCCCTTTTAATACACATGGAATCTTAGCACCCCATACTCTTTTCATTTGACTATGTCTGCAATAGTAATGTACTTTTATTAACATGCATGAAACTTCATATTTGTAAAACTTGACTCTATGGCCTCAAAACACATAAAAACATATGCACATGGGAACAATGACCCAAAAACATATACACAAATATGCACATGAGCATGTCATCCCCCAAAAGTAATCGTTGGCTCACTAGCCTAATTAATATGTATTAGATCAACATCTTAAGTTTTGTATGTACATGTTATTAACAATTTAGGGGTCGATTTGGGGTGTTACAATATGGCTGTAGAAGAAACATAATAAAGTTTTCTAAACAAAACAAAGAAGAAGATATTATTTCCAAGCATAGAGAAGGATACATAAAGGCATGGAAAAGCAAGCAAGACAAAGTAAAGAAGGAAGAATGTGGCCTGCACTATATGCTCAAAACAAAGGAAATTGATGGTACATTGATAATGGATGTTAAAAATACATGGTAGGGGATCATAACAAATTTATCGCCCTAAAGGAAGAAAAAGGAGGCAGTGCTTCCTTTGGGGATAATTCTTCCACAAGGATAGTTGGAAAAGGTGCAGTTAGTCTTGATGATGGAAAGACTAAAACAACTAATTTTTCGCATGTTGAAGGGTTAAAATAAAATATTCTAAGTGTGAGTAAAATGTGTGATCAATATTAGAACTTCACATTTCATTCTAAAGGATGTGAGAGAAGGAAATCATGTTCAAGAATACCACTAGAAAATTAAACCAAACCCCAAGTAATGTATATGTCCTTGATGAAGTCAAAGGAGAAAAATGTTGTATGAGACAAGCAGACAAAATTTGGTTATGGAATAGAAGCATGGGTCATATAAACTTTGAAAATATAGTAAAAATCAACAAGACACAAGAAGTAAGAGATTGCCAAGGATCTCAACAAATACGACACTATTTGCAAGCAATGTCAACACAGGCAGCAAACTAGAGTTAATTTCAAAATAAAGGAGTACTCAACATAAAAGACATTGGAACTTGTACACACAAACCTATGTAGTCTAGTAAGAACATAAACTTTAAAAGATTAGAGTTATTTTATGGTTCTTATTGATGATTACACAAGAATGACATGGGTTAAATTTCTTAAAGAAAAATGTGAAGAGCTTGAGAAGTTTAAATCTTTCAAATTCCTAGTTGAAAATTTGACTGATAAAGAAGATGAGTTTAATTCTAATGAATTTTCTTAGAATCATGGAATTAAGATACATTTTTTGGAAACAAGGACTCCACGAAAAAATGGAGTTGTAGAAAGGGAGAACAAAATTGTACGAGAAATGGCTATAAGTTTGTTGAATGTGTTATGTATCCAGATAAAAGTAACACAGAGACATAAGAAAAGATAGATCAATGACTAGATAATAAGCCACTTCGAGGGGGAAACCTCCCTTTACATCAGATAAATGAAAATTTATTGAATGATTCAAATCACAAAATATCCTTGGTATATATATATGTCTAATGGGTCAAAATATAATTAGGGCCTACATAACAATAATAAAGTATGGGCACAACAATAACAATAACGGGATTTTATGGGGAAAAAAATATTAATATGGGGGATAATTTAGTATTATAGGGACCTAACATGCCCCTCTCCTTAAAAAGGTGTTGTCCTCAATGCTTGAGTAGTTTTGGATGCTAATATATAAAACACTCATCCTCCCATGTGGAATCTTCAACAAGAAAATTCTTCCATTTAATGATATATTCTGAAATCGATCAATTTCATAGCTACAAGATTCTTGTTTCTATGATTGTTTTAGGGTAAAATATGGTTTTCCCTTCCTCATCAAGTTCTATCAAAATAGTTTGAACTGGTATCTTGTCACTGATAACCTTCTTTAAGAATGTAACATGGAAAAATGGGTGTACTCGCGAAGATGTAGGAAGCTAAAATTTGTATACCGTAGTACCAATATTTTGTAGCACCTTGTAATGGTCATAGTACTTGGGTGAAATTTATTATCCTTTTAGCTTGATCGAGGGAGATTTGTTTGTATGCTTTGAGCCATATAAATATCCAATCGCCCACATCAAAACTTCTTTCACTACGATGTTGATCTTCCTGTTGCTTCATTTGATTCTATGCCAAAGTCAAATTATCCTTTAAGAGTTGGAAAAATTGTTTCCGATGCTCGATGTGATCTTCCACTGCTTCAACCTTATAATTGTCTCTTAAAGGAAATGAGATGGATGGTGGATGATATCCATAAAGCGTCATAAATGAGGTCATTTTTGTTGTGGTATAGAAGGAAGTGTTATACCACCATTTTGGATTAGGGGAATTTTGAGGTATAAAATGGGACTCCTAAGGAAATTATAAAATAATAGTGGAAATAATAAAACAAGATTAGATTAAATCATCAAATTTTAGAGGGAAAAAAGAAAAATATATTTTTTCAACTCATATTTTCCATTTAGCTTTTGAACTATTTCCTTGAAATGTGGTAGTGATATTACAGGCTTTGAAAGGATGAGATAGTGCACAAAAGTGTTTATACTTGGTAAGTCCATCAATTACCACCATAATGACACTCTTTCCTTCGGACTTGGGTAGACCTGTGATAAAATCCATCGATACCTCCTCCCAACACTAACTTGGAATGGATAATGGTTGTAAAATACCTAGGGTCTTAATTGTCTCAACTTTATTTTGCTAGAAAAATAAACATTCTACCACAAAATTTTGAATATCTCATTTAAAGCCATCCTAGAAAAATTCCTTCTAGACCCAAAATTAAGTTTTTAAAATTCCTGAGTGCCCTCTTATAGGACAAGTGTGCAATTCCAAAATACCATTTTGTTTGAGTTGGGATTTCTTACATAGATATAAGTGATCTTTGTACCATAGTGAATCATTTTTCTAGATTAATGTATTAGATGCACTCGTATATTGTTGTAACTTTTGAATGAGTATCCAAAATTCTTTTTCATTCTCCCAATCCTCCCTTGCTTCAGCTATATAATTAAGTTGGATAATAGAAATGGCACAAAGCAACGCCTTCACATGCACATCCCTTCTTGAGAGTGCATATGCAACAACATTTTGCTTCCCTTTTTGTAGATGATTTCAAAGTCATAACCCAACATCTTTGTGACTCATTTTTGTGCTCTTCTAAAGATAATATTTGTTAAAATAAGTATTTAAGACTATCATGATATGTTTTTACCTTGAAATGTCTTCCCATTAGGTAAGGGAACCATTGCTTTGGTGCATGTAGTACTTCCAACATTTCCTTCTCATAAATAGGTGTGATTAAATAATTTCCTTTGATTGGACGACTTTAAAATCAAAGGGTATTCCCTCTGACATTAAACTAGCACCAATTCCATTTCCCGAGGCATCACATTCCACAATAAAGGTTTATGTGAAGTCTAGTGTAGCTTGGACGGGAGCTCAACACATTGCCTCTTTAAGATGTTTAAATGCCTTAGTTTCTTCTAGAGTCCAAAAAACATTAGAGAACTTTTAAGGTCTAAAAGGGGCATCCTAAGAAAAATGTACAACCAAAATAAACTCTATAAGAACAAATAGGATTCAAGATGATGATGTAAACCATGGGGGATGATTCACCACTTTTTGGGTAAAATAAGATTAAAAAATAATAAATAATAAAACTACTTTTTCAACTTGTATTTTCAACTTATCTTCTTAAGGTTTTTCTTAAATTTCGAGCGAGAGTACTCATTGGATGAAAAATTTAATTCCCCATCCAAGGAGTGCCCATGTTGCATACTTTCGATGGACCCTGCTACATGAAAAATGAAAAATACATGAAAAAATGTGATTGCAATCACATTTTTCATGTATTTTTCTTTTCTTTTCGTGTAGCAAGGTCCATCGAAAGTATGCAACATGGGTATTGCTTGGATGAGGAATCAAATTATGCATCCAATGAGTGTTCCCGCTTTAAATTTGAGTAAACCCATAGGGAGATAAGTTGAAAAAGTAATTTTTTCTTTTTTTTCCCTATAAAATTTGATGATGTAATCTAATCTTATTTTTTTATTTCCACTATTATTTTATAATTTCCTTAGGATTCCCATTTTAGAAATTCCCCTAATGATGCATAGTTTTTTCAGTAATGTTGTTAGACGTGTTGTTATTTTCCCATAATTCTTAACAAACTTGTGATACTAGCTTGTCAACCTGAGAAATATTCGAAGATGCCTTAAGGTTGTTGGGATTTTACATTCCTTTATGGCTTTAATTTTGTTAGGGTATAACTTAACATCCTTGTGAGATACAATGTGACCCAAATATTCCACTTCTTGTACCCCAAAGAAACCTTTGGAGGGTTTTTCATATAGTTGTTTCTCCTATAAAATTTTGATCACCCTGTCAACATGATGATATTTCAAAGAATTGTTTTAGATTAGTATATCATCAAAAAATACTAAAAAAAAAATCTAAGGAAGTGTTTGAAAGTGGAATTCACCAAATCGTGAATTTTCGAAGGTGAATTGGTAAGGACAAAAGACATGACCAAAAATTCATAATGGCCTTCATGAGTTTTGGATGTTGTTTTCAGAATGTCTTTTGTCTTCATTCTAATTTGATGATATCCTGAACGAAGATCCAACTTGGTGAAGTAAATTTCTCCATGTAGTTCATCCAAAAATTCATAAATGATAGGAATGGGAAATTTATCATTAATAGTGAGCTTGTTGAGTTCTCTATAATCTAGACATATATGCCATGATCCATCCTTCTTGTGCACTAATACTACTAGAGAAGAGAAATAACTTTGGCTAGGTTGAATTATGATTGCCTCTAAAATTTATGCAACCATATGTTCAATTTCACTCTTATGGTCATAGGGATATCTGTAAGGTCTTATGTTTGGAGGAACACTTCCTAGAATCAAGTGAATAGCATGATCATGATTGTAAATAGGTGGGAGACCTTTGGGAGTCTTAAACCTTGGAATTATTTCTAAGGACTCTTTGGAGATCTTGAGAAATGGATGGCTTAGATGTTTGAATATCTAGTGAGCATAATTGTGCAATTATCCCTCACTGCTTCTTTTTCAAAAGCTTTGTGATGCCATTAGAGCTAATTATCTTCCCAGGTTTCCTTGTGATACCCTTTAATTCAATTTCCCTTCCTTCTCAGAAAATTTTCAAGAAAATTCCTTGAAAATTAAAAGATGTCGCCCCCAAAGATTGTAACCATTAGATTCCTATCACAACATCAAAACCACCCATTGGAATGACAAACATTGGACTATTAAATACATATTACCCCATGGTTATATTGATATTATGGCACTTCCCTGAGCAATTTATAGTTCCTCCATTTGCAACCATCACCTGACACTATGGTTTTGGATATAGAAAGCAATTCAAATCCTTAGAAATCTTACAATGAATAAAAATATGGGTACCACCTGTTAAATCAATCAACACTATTACCTTTTTCTTCTTAATGTATCCTTCTATCTTGAGAGTTTGAGGAGTGGTGATTCCCACCAATGCATTAGAATATATGGTTGGATTCATTTATTCTTTTTTCAACCTCAGGTTGGTTCCTAGTGTATATCTTATTCTTTTGATGTTTCTTGTTAATTTTCTTCCCCCTCTTCAAAATCTATGTAAAATAATTTCTTCTTGACACGCTTATGACCTTTAGTGTATTTTCTATCACAACTGTAACAAATCCCTTTTACCATTTTTCCTCTAGTTTTTGTGGTGTCAGCCTTGTAGTTTATGGGAGGTTATGAGTAGCAACACTTCTATCTTTATAGTTGTGAGTGGTAGACCTCCTTGTTTCCATAATTTTGCTTTCAACTTTTCTTGCCACCCTAAATGCATTCTCTAATAACTTAGGTTCCCAAACGCGAACCTCATGTTAGATTTTATATTTTAAATACCATATGAAGTCATCAGTTATATGCTCCTTTGGAATATCAGTTACCTTGATATTCACTCTTTGGAAGTCCTCAATGTGCTCCCAAATTCAACCCTTTGTTTGAGATTTATAAATTGTCTAAAGAAGGCATTTCTCTTTCTATTCTCATAATGCATTATCAATTCCTCCATAAAAATTTTCCAAGTGAAAAGTGATTTACAATAATAGAGCCATCAATACCACACAAAATTATTAGGTTCTAAATATAAAGATGCAATGTGTACCTTTTGTGTGTGTTTCACAACATATAGATCACAGAACTGCTCCATATGTAGTATCCATGTTACTAAATCCTTTCCATCAAACTTCCACATCGATCTTTGGAATATGGTTGGTCTTCGAACCAAAGTTAGAGTCTCTAAAATCATGATTCAAGTTCCTTTTTTCTCATTTTTAGTTTCAGGGAATACCTTATCACCATTAGGAATCATTTATGCTTTTAAACAATCCTTCAAACGTTCCATGTACGCTTTTATTTTTTCTTCTAAACCATCCATCACTTCAAATTAATTTTTGGTTTCTATTTCCAAGAGTGATAATTGTTGCACTTGATTCCGTAATTTTGATATATCATGTTGCATTTCTTCTACTTCATGCGTCATAGTAGAGATTTTTCAGGGCTTAATAGGTGTATAATTTTTTTGTTTCGGAGGAATTTTGGAATCAATAAATGATATATATTCTCCACTTATACCCTTTGAATAACTTCAAATTGATTTTTTCAAACAAAATTTATAAAAATTTATAAATACACACCTTTTAAGAGCTTGATTTTGAGCTTGTTGATAAGGAATACCTTTAAACTATTGCATATTTGTGATTTCAACCTCCCAATATATGAAATTGTGTTGTGTAGTAGGCCTTTGTGTATTATTTCCAACCCCACCAATTAAACTAAGATTGGATGCTTCAAGATGAAGTTATGACAAATCTCCCACGATGACCTGATTATGGGCTGGTTCAGTAGAGTGAAATTGTATGGTAGGTCACGTGTCATTGTTTTAGCCTTGATACCTAAAATTGATACAAGAAAAACTAAATTATATGCAATTTCAGCCAAATTTTATGAAATTCAAATCTAATGCTCGAAGAGAAATTTATGAAGATTTTCCTCAGGACACCTATTTGAGATTGAATTATGGAGCATGCATAAACCCTAACTTCCTTGGATCATATCTCCAAGAATATAGAGAATAAAGTTCTGAAATTGTAACCAAATGTTGATCAATTTTTCTCCTTCACGTGGTATCAATTTCATGGTCTAAATATTCACAGAAAAAGAAAAAATAAAAATTAAATATATATATATATATATATATATATTATAGTGAAAATTTCACGATGGCCCATTTGAAGAAGCAAAACCCTAGGATCTATAGCTATGATACCAAATTTTATGTATCCATATGAAAATTAAAAAAAAACAATCCCTCCACTACGCAATCCCTGCTAAAGAAGAACCCTGAATGAATTCGACCTTACCTTGCCTTGACCGTGCAATCCTCATAAGAATCTCCAATGTGTGTGTAGATGCATTGAATGCATCACTATAGTCACAACTGATAGTCCATCTCACCCTTTCACCTATCTCTCCACTGGGTCTCCACTGGATCTGACATGCAAGTAGTTAATTGTTGTATTTCTTCAATTGCAAGTAAGACACTACTTGTGAATTAATTAACTAATTAATTCACTCATCTTTCACTAGTGTATATTTAGTTACAACTAGCACAACTGAGTTAAACTAAATAACAACTCACATAACTACTCTTCCAACTCTGTTACAACTTGCCACTGTCAGTTATAACGAAGTCCTCCATGCATGAGTCACCAACCACCCTAGGAATTGCGTAATTCCTTCAGCCCACTAATATGCCACATCTGTTCATTGAAATTAAGTGTTCCAAGAGAATAAGTTACTATTTATTGTCTGATTACATATACACACGTACATGCATCTATTTTTAGATTTGTGATCTATAAATAGACTTTGCCCATCTTCTAAAAATAGAAACTCATCTAAAGACAGAATTTTCACAACCATCTAGAATCAGCCTCCTTCTAATTTTAGAATATTCTCACCATTCTAAAACTAGACATACACCTAAAAATAGACTGTGTGGGCCCCACCTAGTGTAGGTGATTATTTTTCACTAGGATCAAGGAATGATGTTTCCGAATGCCACTTTCACTGTTTCTTGTTGCAATCTTCAACATATTTTTCTTGGCTATGCATATGGAAGCGAGGCCTACAAAAATACTATACAAGGTGGTAGAAATTATTGATGTAAGAGTGGATGAAGCAATGCCTCAAAATGAAAAGTCACAAAAAAATGAAAATCCAATGAGACAATTTATAGAAAATGAGAAAAGGTATAAGAAAAGAAAGAACAAGAAGAAATAGATTCCCAATATCGAACAACATCATTGAGAGTTTTCCAAAAGTATCATCCAAAAAAAATATTCATGGTGATATAGATTTAGGAGTTAAAATTAGATGAGGATTAGTCAGTACATCAAAACAAGTAAAATTAGTAAAATTTTCTTTATTATCCAAATTAGAACCCTAAAAATTTGTACAATCTAGTGAAGACAAGCATTGGGTTAATGCTATGGAAGAATAACTGAGTCAAATTGAGAATAATGAGACATGGGAACTTGTGCACAGAAGAAGAGACAAGAATGTGATTGGCACTAAATGGGTCTTTAGAAACATGATGAATTAAGATGGAAAAGTAGTAAGAAATAAAGCAATATTGGTGTATAAAGGGTATGCTCAATTTGAGGGTATTTTCTTGAAAGAAACATTTGCTCCAATTGCAAGATTAGAATCAATAAGAATTTTTTTTTCCTTTTTGTGTTTTAGGAACTTCAAAGTTCATCAAATAGATGTCAAGTCATCCTTAAAAATGAAAAACTAGAAGACGAAGTATATATTGAACAACCAGGAGTATTTCAATTGTCAAAAAATGAAGATCATGTCTACAGACTGAAGAAATGTCTATATGGACCAAAGAAAACTCCAAGAACTTGGTATTAAAAACTTGATAAATAACTACAACAACAAGGTTTCTAAAGAGGATCTACAAACAAAAATCTCTACATCAAAATAGAAAATGGAAATAAGTTAATTTTCATGGTTTATGTGGATGATGCCATTTTTGGAAGTAATGATGAAAAAATGAGCCAAAAGTTTGCAGAAGAAATGTGAAAAGAACTTGAGATTTCCATGCTTGTAGAATTGCATTCTATCCAGATTTGTATATTTATCAATCCAAAAAATATTCATTTCTTAGACTAAATACATCAAGGAGATGTTGAAGAAATTCATAATGGAATATTTTGCACCTTTCAGTACACCCATGATTAGAGAATGGAAATTGAGTGAATATGATGAATAACTAGAAGCAAATAAAACATTGTACAAGTCAATGATTGTCATCCTACTATATGTTATAGAATTAAGGCTAGACACCATTCAAGTAGTATGATTAGTTGCAAGATTTCAATCTACACCAAAGGATACACATTCACAAGTAGCAAAAAGAATAATCAAATGTTTGAATGACATATTGGATGTTGTATTATACATATGTAGGTTGGGTAGGAAGAATTAATGACAATAAACTTACAAGTGGAGGAGCATTATTTCTAAGCATTTTTCTAGTATCATGGTTGAGAAAGAAGAAAAATTCAATCTCTCTATCGATAACCAAAACAAAATATATTACAACAGTAGCATGTTGCACATAAGTTCTATGGATGAAGCATAAACTAAAAGATATCAAGTTAGAATATGATCATCCAATCTTAATCATCTATGAAAACATAAGTGCGGACAACATATAAATAATATTTTTATGCACTCAAATATGAAGCATACTCTCAACTGTGAAAATTCTACTGCAGTATCATGGTTTACTTCCCCTAATTGCTTTAAATTATACACGTTATCTTTAGAAATTAGATTCAGAAAATACCGAAGTAAACACAACTAACAGTCTACACATGCAGATCATTTACTGAATATTACGCTCATTCAAATAAAGTGACACACTGATTTTTGGACATAATTCCCCGGAAAAACCCAAAGCAGGAAAACTGATGCAGCAGATATGAGGGTTTATTTATTAAGTAGAGTCTAAGTACAGCAAATCTGGGTTCAAGATCTGGAAAAGCTGATAGATAATAAAAGAAATTTGTAGTTAACCTGCTATTCTAAGACCAAATATCTTAGTGATCCACACCCTCAAATGGGATTTACAAGACTCAACCCAGATCTGGCCCTAGAAACTCCAGCACTTCCCCTGAAGCCCAAGCGCCAGCCCTTCTAGGCTCTGTGTGCCACTGCGCTACTCAAAGAGGGACTACGTAACCTGAGAGTGGGTGATGCAGTCTTGACGCTGCATCTGGAGGCCTCTGCATAACTTTTGAAGCTCTCTGAAGCAGCAGCACTGCCCCTTCCTGGGCTTGCATAACACCTGCATAGAGGTTGAAGCCTCTGTGCTGTGCAACTACTATGTAGTTGCTGGTGCTGCCCTTGCTCCTCTGTGTTGTCCTTGAAAGCTACTCCTCTTCCTCTTGCTGACTTTTGGCTCCAAGATCAGATCATCCCATCAGCCAATACTACCCCTTGCTGCAGAAAACTCCTCCGGAAATTATTAGTAAACCCTGCCCTAGAATTCTAGATCAGTCTCTCAACTCTACATCTGTGTGTTTGTCTCCAACTGACCCTCAAGCCTTTCTCTTATAATTTTTTGATGATCTCATCAATGGCCGAGATTAAAACATTCATCAACGAATGAGATTAAAAGACTACTTGATCCTTGTATTTTAGATCATTTCAGCACATGTGTTAATTAATTCACTTTAATTATTTAATTTTCCTAAGTTTATACTTAGAAAATCCATTAAAATTATTAATTATTTGAATAACTTGAACACGAGCTGAAATTTCACAAAACACTTTCTGGGTTTTGGAGTTCAAGTGTGGTTTCCACAAAATTTCAGGGCTAGAGCACACCCGATGTTACACCAACTACACAAAATATCAACACTCCCTATTAGCACAGAGTGTGCTCTAGCAATACATCCACACTATGCACTGCAAGATATTGATGTTGGTTTTTGTGTTGTTGATGCTTGGCCTGCTGCCCTCCATCCACTGCACTGCTACTTTCTGTACTACTACCCATGTCACTGCCACTGACACTGCCACATCTGTACTGCAGCTCCCTCTCAAATTGTTGCATCATGCTACCCATAGCACTTCCACTGCTAACTGTTGCACTGAAAATCAGTTGCCGAGAAGTAAGCAGCTGAAGGACTCCTGCCCATCTATTTGACAGATAAGTCAAGCTGCATCTATCATTGAAGCACCCTAACTGCCAATTTATGTTGTCCTCTTGAATCTACTGCGTTGCTGCAACTCTGCACTGCATGAGATCAACCTCTCTATGCTATTGAAGTCCCATAAGCCTCTGCGTTGTTGTTGCCTCTGCATTACGCCACTCCCTCTTCAGCTCTCCATCACTGCCCTTTGCTTTACTATGCCCTTTTACAACCATCTCCCGACTCATCCCGTTACTGTCTTAAGGCTCCTATAGCTCGTATGTGATCCAAGAGTAGGGTTGATTCAAGGATCCCGTCACCTATCTGTAGATGATATACAGATCCATGTCACCCCACCACTTCTCTCGAGGCACATGAGCACTCATGGATGCATCATCATTAGAACCATCATCCTTTGCTGCTGTAGCCTTGGAATCAGAAGCTTCTTTGTCTTTCTTCTTAGGACAAGTGTTGGCGAAGTGTCCAAGTTCACCAAATTTAAAGCACCAGACCTTGCAAAGGTCACTCTTCTTCTTCCCTTGATGTTTTATTTCCTTTGATGTAAGGGCTGCATTGTCTTCCTCTTATTTCTTCACTCTGAATTTCCCACCACCGATATTCTGCTTCTTGGTGATCCTCCTGATCTCCTCTTGGCGGAAGATAGCCCACATGTTTGCCTAGGATGGTAACGCTGCTTTGCTAGTATACTCTAGACAAATGTTTTCCATCCCTCGGAGACTGCATTCAGGGTAGTCCTTACTAAGAGTCCTTCGTCTGGAGTTGCACCCATGCCAACCAGTTGATCTCGGATGGTCTGAAGTTGGAAAAGGAAAGGATCTATTTTCTCACCCTTCTGCATCTAGAAAAGCATCATATGATTCTCTAAGAGCATTTTTCGTTGGACAAAGCTTCCTTGATACATCGCTTCTAGAGCGACCCACGTGTCATTTTCCGTGTTCTTATCGGAAATATGTGGTACTACGTGATCTTTCACTCTGTCCATGATCAAATTCTTAGTTTGTGCTTGATTCTCCTTAAATTTCTTCAGAGGATCAGGATTTGCAAGCACAACTAGAACACTCGTTGCATGGTCCTTGATGTTGTACTCATCTAGGATTGATAGGATCCGTGCCCTCCATATGACAAATTTGGACACACCATCCAACCTGTCCTAGTCTCTCATCCCATGAGAATCCATCTAGCTCAGATCTGATAGAAACAATACTCTTCTCCCTCTTTCCGTGGCTACAAAAAATCTGGATCTGGGTTTCTTGGTGACTAGAAACCCTTTAGTAACTACTTCTTCTGAAAACTGATTTTCCTCCCGGAAATCTTCCACACAAAAACAATCGGACATAACTCTCTGATCACCCTCTTGATCGGATCTCAGATCTGTTTGGCTCAGATTTGTTGAGTAGTTGTCTTCCTCTTGTCTTCGTTGACTTATCTAGGCACAATTCTGCATCGGCAGAATCTCCACCACACCAGCACTGCTGAAGATCTGAAGCACGACTTCCGATCTTGGCAAGGATTTCTGCAACAGGAAAAATGATTGGACTACGTCTTACTGACTGGCCCAACGCAGCCTCAACACTGCTCAGAAGTGGATTATGTAACCCTCGACTGGGTGGCACAATCCTTACGCTAGCCTAGGAAGGCTTTGCGTAAGCATGATGGCCTTCTGAATCTGCAGTGTTGCCCCTTCCTGGATCTGCATCCTCTTGCTACCAAGTTGCCCCTTCTGGATCTCTGCTACTTCTACTGCTATCCTGCAGAAAAAATATTCTTCAGCTAATTTGCTAGAGATTCATCTTGATCTGCTATCGCTCTGAAACCATGTGAAAATTCTACTATAGTATCATGGTTTACTTCTCCTACTTTCTTTAAATTATACAAGTTATCTTCAACAATTAGATTCAGAAAATATCAAAGTAAACACAACTAACAGTCTACACATGCAGATCATTTACTGAATATTACGCTCATTCAAACAAAGTGACACGCTGATTTTTGGACATAAGTCCCCAGAAAAACCCAAAGCGGGGAAACTGGTGTAGTAGATATGAGGGTTTATTTATTAAGTAGAATATGAGTGCAACAAATCTGGGTTCTAGATCTGGAAAACCTGACAGAGAATAAACTAAATCTGCAGCTAACCTGTTGTTCTAAGATCAAATATCTAACTGATCCACACCCTCAAACAATATTTACAAGACTTGGCCCGGATCTGGCCCTAGAAACCCCAGTGCTGCCCCTGAAGCCTCAGTGCCAACCTTGCTAGGCTCTGTGTGCCATTGCACTACTCAGAGAGGGACTGCGTAACCCTAGAGTGGGTGACGCAGTCCTTACGTTGCCTCTAGAGGCCTCTGTGTAACTTCTGAAGCTACAACACTGGCCCTTCCTGGGACTACGTAGCGACTGAAGCCTCTGTGCTGCGTAACTACTGCGTAGCTGCTGCTGCTGCCCTTGCTCCTCTGCGCTGTCCTTGAAAGCTTCTCCTCTACCTCTTGCTAACTCTTGGCTCTAGGATCAGATCATCCCCTTAGCCAATACTACCCCTCACTATAGAAAACTCCTCCGAAAATTCTTAGCAAATTTTGCCCTAGAATTCCAAATCAGTCTCTTAGCTCTGCATCTGTGTGTTTGTCTCCAACTGACCCTCAAGCATTTCTCTTATAATTTTTCGATGATCTCATCAATGGCCGAGATTAAAACATTCATCCATGGCTGAGATTAAAATACTGCTTAATCCGTGTCTTTTAGATCATTTCAGCACATGTTAATTAATTCACTTAAATTATTTAATTTTCCTAAGTTTAGACTTAGGAAATCCATTAAAATAATTAATTATTTGATTAACTTGAACACCAGCTGAAATTTCACAAAACACTTTCTGGGTTTTGGAGTTCAAGTGTGTCTTAGGCCTTCCACAAAATTTCAGGGCTAGATCACATCCGATGCTACAACAACTACACAAAATCTCAACATCAAAAAGTACCACTTTCTAAGAGAACAAGTAGCCAAACAATGTCAAGATGGAATACATTGCCACCAAGGAATAGGTTACAAATATTTTTACCAAAGCCCTTCATAGAGAAAAATTTGAATATCTTGGACAGAATTTGGGAGTGATATCTTTCTCATCTTGATAGTAAAGGGAAGCACAAGTTTAAGGGGAGCATCCCTTTTCCACTGATGTTAAAAGGGGAGAAGTTTCATATAGAGGATGAATTGTAAACATAAGGAGAGTTACAGACATTAGATGAATTCAAAACATAAGGAGAATTATAAACATAAGGAGAGTTGTAGATAGAGGATGAATTGTAAACACAAGGAGTGTTGCAGAAAAAGGGTGTACTACAGTATTGTTGCATAATTGACTAAGGGTTTCCATCAATGACTAAGGTGGAGATGATTGGAGATATTGTGTTCATTGACGTAAAATACAAGGGAATACTACATATGTCCAAGATAAATATTGCAAAATGAATATTTTTGGAAATATTGTTTTGATACCCAATTGTTTTGATGCCTAGTTTGGATACCCTATCTTTGAAGGCCTTTTTAATCTAAATACCTAGTTCAAATGAGAACATAGGATATATGTTTGAAAAAAGTATTATGATACCTTTCCAATGGTATATAAAACTCGCTCTAACTACATAAGAATGAGGAGATATGAAAGATTATTTTAGGTCAGTCCATATAGAAAGTACAAATCGACCCAGGTAGTTTTACAACTTGACCCCAGAAGTGAGCACAAAATAACTATAAATAAAGGATAAATGAGTGAATTTGAATATCATCCAAGTAAGAAAATACTTGAGGTCTTGTTGACAAGGAAAAATGTCCCACCAATATTTTGTGGGTCTTCTTGGTTTGAAGTCCCAATCATACCTCACACTGTTTGGGATAGGAGCCCCATCTGGTATGTAGGCCCAACTGCCACTATGTATGTGTTACTCTTGGTTGTCAAATTAATAGAGGTTAGTGTGAAAGCAAGAGTGAAAAGCCTGTAGTATGAGGAAAAATCAACCCGCAATTAACAAACTAGCAGAGCAATATACAAGAACATAACAGAAAAATAATAAGAATAATATACCTCAAGAAGAATTAATTAGCTAATACCATCTTAAGACACACAAACAACATAAATACTAGAGGTAGACTGCAAATTAGTTCACAGTAAATCACTAGCATATGCATGGAATTAAAGAGTAGAGATCCAAAACAAGCATATAAGCCACACACTACAAATTAGTGCATTAACATGTTACCAATATATATGCAAACATGCATCTACAACAAAAATATTAGATAGCCATTACAAATGTCATTAACTTGCACATGAATCAATGCAAGGAGTGAAAAACTTCTTTTTAATATGTTGATAAATCCAATTACATGCGTTGCAAGCCAGTCAAAAACCAATAGTGGAATGAGGGCAGTTCATATCATCTCTAAAACATAAACCCTCTGCTCAGAATCACTCATCATATCAACTACCAAGATCAAGAGTGATCAAAGCCTAGAATTCTACACCTAAGCTACAAAATTCAAATGCCAAAATCCCTTTCGAATGAGGCATGAGGTTCCCTTTATGCAAGTGCATGAGTGACCTTTCAACTCTCCCATGACTTTTTAGATTCCCTCCATGCCCATTCGCATCCTGAGACTCTTTACATTCCAAAAGACACTTGGGTGACCCTCATCATTTTTTTAGCACCTTCATCCCTACAAACACACAACGAACAATTAGGATACAAGATGGAGGCATTTAATAATAAAATAATAAAACATACAACAAGTATTCATGAGATTTCTCAAACTAATGGTGAAGGGTTCGAAGGAGTTTACAACCTAAGAGAGTTCATTCATTTTGTACCACAGTTGATTTTTCAGTTTCACTCATGTGACTCTAGTTAGGCATGTGCTTCAATGTACCCTTTACTAGTCCTTTTTCTTGATATGAATTTATCCCATGTATTTTTCCATTGTATGGTTTAATTCTTTTTTGACACCATATGAGAAAAAATGCCAATTCCTTTGGTATAATTAAACCATGGAAACACCATGCATTTTATGTGAAACTCTTTGATGCTTCCATAAACTTGAACTATGCGCAGAGGGCTAGCACCTTTACCCTATCCACAGTTAAACCATCTTTACTAACCCGATGTCCTAGGACGATGCCTTCAATGATAGTGTATATCGTCAACCATTTGGAAATATTGTCATGGAAAGGTGGGTGTTGGAGCCAACAAAATTTAATGTCAAAGTGGTGAATTCAATGTGAAATATTTTTACTTTTTTATGTATAATTAGTGTATTATGGGTCTCTCATTGCATCTAACACACACTAATTATGCATAGAACTAATTATACAAATAAAATAACATAAAAATAACAATAATATGAAGAAACCAATTAACAATTTCAATAATTTATTAATGAAAAATTTAAAATACTGTGGTTTTTTCAAAATTTGAATTTTCACCTGATTATATATTCTTATTTAATTTTAAAAATTGTATATCTAAAATACAATGTAAAATATTGTGTTTTTAATATTTGTTTACTTTACTTCAATGCATAGGTTATAATTATACCTCAATTTTTTTATTATAACATTGTTAAAAATGATATATCTAGTTTTTTTTTCAAAGTTTCAGTTTTGATCTAATTATATATTCTTAATTATTTCTCAAATACAATGTAATAGTTTAAAACTTTTAATATTTGTTAACACAATTTTTAATGAATAAAATTCTTTATTGTGATTAAATTTCAAAAAATGAGTAAATTTTTTTAATGAAACTTTCATGTTACTTTTTATTTCAATAATGAAAAATAATGATAATGAGTTGAATTATAAAATATAATAACATTTTGGAAATTATTCATAAAAGTTTAGACATATTTTATTTTAAAACAATCCAAAGGAGCTTATACATGTATTATAAAGAGTTTCTATAAATGTTAATTTTAATTTACAATACACTGTTCTAGCAACAAAGTTAAAACAAACTACAGAGGGGTTGCCACAAAGTACAAGTGATTTGCCACTACTGAGTAGCAGCAAAGTAGTTTCAACAATGAACACCAGAGTTGTCTCAAAGTAGAAGAGAGTTGCCAACACTACAACACACAGTAGTCTCAACCTAGTTTCAACAACTAACACCTAAAGGTGTGTGTTGCTTCAACTCTCTGAACAACAACATAGTGGGTCCTCTAGCAAATTTGTTACACTACATAGCCGATCAAACTCTCTAAACAACAACATTCACATTGTAGTCAAGGTTTCCTTAAAAGTTCTTGCTCATAATGAGAATCCTCATTATATCCTTAATGTGTCCATCAGGAAAAAAAATCGAATGCGAATAGAAAGTCAAACACATATGAAATGAAATGCACATCACAAAAAAAATCCCTTCGTCTACGAATAAAAAGCTAAGCATTAACACATGGATTGAATATTCATGTGTTAAAGGGCTTTTCACAATAGTGAGTTACCTAAAACATGGTGATCCCAATTTGAATTCAGCCACTGAGAAATGTGTGTTGGTTGCTACAATGATGTATCCTCAGTTGTCTTCAACATAACACTCACAACAATAACAACTGATCCCACTGAGAAATCTGCGTTGGCCACTACAATAATGTATCCTTACCTGTTTGCAACAGAACACTAGCAACAATAACCTTGACATAGAACATACCCTGTCTGCAACAGAACACTAGCAATAATAACCTTAACATGCAACATACTAGATGGTGTAGTGGGAATGACGAGATTTAAATTTCAAATCCCACCACTATTTCAAATTGAATTCAATGGTGCAGAATGCAATCGATCTATGGCATGGATGATGGTGGATGGGTGTGAAACAACAGTGGGACCGAAGACCTCAAGAGAACAGGAGGCAATGTTACCCGGAAATTTGAAGTTACATGAGGAAGTTAGTTGGTGAGAGGAGGGCACAGAAACCAAAAGGTAAAACCTTCAATAGTTAGCTTAGCTTACTCCTTCTTCAATCATCTCATATGTCAAATTGTTCATATAATAAATCCAGTAGCCTAATAAACAATGACAAATTTGAATTAATACTAAAAATCATCATTCATCAAGCAAATACACTTTATATATTCCTAAATATTGAAAATCACCATCCATACTCTTTTAATATTTCCTTTTAATCAATTAAACTAACCACATTTCCTTTTGGTCATTTAAAGTAATCATAAAAATAATTAGGGCCAACTCCATTGTTCAATAATTTAGTCAGAAGAGGATATTTAAACCGTTGCAAACCTTGAAGAGAAGTTAATCTAGCTTACTCCTTCTTCAATCATCTCATATGTCAAATTGTTCATATAATAAATCCAGTAGCCTAATAAACAATGACAAATTTGAATTAATACTAAAAATCATCATTCATCAAGCAAATACACTTTATATATTCCTAAATATTGAAAATCACCATCCATACTCTTTTAATATTTCCTTTTAATCAATTAAACTAACCACATTTCCTTTTGGTCATTTAAAGTAATCATAAAAATAATTAGGGCCAACTCCATTGTTCAATAAAAAAAACGCTATGCCTACCTATCAAATGCCTTCTATTCTCAACTCCAAATCAGAAAACTAAATCCAACACAAACTCGAACAATTACAACCAATAAACATTTCCGGAGAATCTTTTATTTACATTGATATATACTAGTCTAATCGCTTAAACACACAATAGATTTAAATTTGACTTGTCAACCTTCTTTCCAAAGCATTGATTACTCTCTTGTTACCTCTTTTGGCGTGCTTGATCATCAAGCATTATGAATGTTTTTTAAATTTGTAATCGACATCCAATGAGCTGTATCGATGACGTCTGAACTATTCAAGTCTCTTTTTAACCAGTGGGGGTTGCCTTCCCTTAGTAGTGGTGGTAGGTTGTAGGCCCACTGGAGCGGAACCTTTTTGGCTGAATTCATACCATAGATTACTTTTACAAATGTTAATACCAAGTAAATTGCTTTCATGGCCATGTGCCCCCAACGAACCATGTTGGTAGTTGGGTCAAAGAATATCAATTGCAAAAACAAAACTAGTGGTTGGCACTACATTACAACTCAGAATTGTCAAGCACTCAACGCCTGTCTGTTCACAACTAACCTAAAGAATCTTTCTTTATGTGGTGGGATGTCCCCGGCTGAAATCGTAGGTCAATATTGGTGCGTGCAGTTCCACCGAATCACGATCATATGTATGTTGGGCTGAGCTTCATTTATCTTGTTATCTAGATCATACCTGCGTTGGCTTCTTCCTCTTTGCGTTTGCCTGTCTGTCTGTCTGGACTTCATCTTTCTGTTCATCAATGGCAACAGCTCTCCATTACAATAACAAAGCTTTTTCCCTCTTCCCTCCTCGGCCTCCTATCCCGCCTGGACTTATAATCCTTGTTACTACGTTTTCACATACCACGTGGTCTGGATGTCAAGAACATTTTACATTTTCCCCTTTAGCATCGTTTAGTACGATGTGTTTATCAATCATCGGTGGTCCAGAGGTCAAGAACATTTTAATCTCTCATCTGTAGAATCACAGGGCAGAGAATGGATTGCGAGTTCGTTGGAAAAGGTGGAAAAAGGAAACACATTTATTCCAGAGTAGAAGCCGATTTTCAAACAGCCTCTCTTCATATTGCAATTTTATATGCAAACTATGAACAATCCAGTCGGTGTTTGGATGAACTCAACCTTGTGGTGAAGTCAAGGGGCTACCATTCTTCCGATTTTTTTCAAGTCAAGCCACATCCAGTGGATAGATTTTGTAGATCGGTTTATCAAACCTTGTGATGGATTGCCATTATCCATTAAAGTTCTTGGAGCGCTTGTTAGAAGAAAATTACAGGTTACGGGTAAGTGCATCTATGAATATCTCTGTATATTGTTTATTTTTTCATAAAAAAAAAAACAGGGTATAGAAAATAAACACACCTGACCACGACAAAGATCTTGGCAGAAATATTGCTGAGGAAAAATGGATGTTCCGTAGTCGTTTGCAGCAGGCGAGGAACAACACAGATTGAAGTTTTCTTGGAGCTATCGTCTCGTGTAAGTGTTTCAATCATTTCAAACTTTGTCTTCTATTTAAAATGAATATTTCAACTTTGTTTGTTCCAAGCATGATAGATCTGCCTGGTGTATATTTTTCCTCATTGAATTAGTAGATAATGAACAGTGGTAGATCTGCACACTTTCTCAAGTTTGTTTACTCGCAGAATGATAGATCTGTACACTTCTCAAGTTTGTTTAGTGGCAGAATGATAGATCTGTACACCTTTTCTTCAATGAACAGGTAATAAGCGAAGTTCACGGAGGTCAGTGCATTCAGATCCGATATGCGCCAGAGGATTCGTTCAAAAATATTATGATGGGAAAGATAGAGGATCAGGTCTTCGGCGTCTATCTGAGGCATCTATTCACTGTTTTTCAATTTTGTGTTGTGAGGAACTGACATCTTGTTGCAGCCAAAGATAGTTATTTAGGAGGAAAATTGAGAAGACTGGGGTTACCAAATATTATACTTCCTTGTATTCCCGGATTCATGTGGAGAAATTCAGTGTTACGAGTGAGTGGGAGGATATTACAACTATTGTGGCCGCATGAATTTCAGGTAGACAAAGGTGTCTTGATTCATATTTTCAGTCCATTTCATTTCTATATTTATTTGTACCTGAAACCTAATTATTTGCATTTGCAGGGGCCTCTACAACTGCTAGAATAAAATATATGGACTCCCCTTTGACACATCCCAAAGACCATAGGGAAGCAGAAACGCCTTGATAGCTTATTTGCCAACATCTGACCTTGTATTCTTGTAAAGAATTGAGACAATTAGGGGAGTTTTGCAGTTGGAAAAAACTTCCAGAGTTAGATATCTCCGTGTGAACAAGTAGAGAAGCTGTCAAACATTGATATCTTTGGAGGTGACTGATGTTTCTTGGTGTTGGAAGCTGCTTGCTGTGGTGAACTTGATGTCTTTAAACGAATCTGTTCCAAACTGCAAAAGGGTGGGGGAATTCTTGATCAGTTGCGCCAACAATTGATTACAAATCTCTGCAGAAGATGGTAGTGCTGTGTTACAAAGAACACATAAAAAGCAGCATTTTAAATTGTTTAAGACTTAAGTTATGACAAGCGTTGAGATTGTTTAATCCTTGTCAAAATAGTACAGTAGCACAGCGTAGTCTTGGGTTATAAATAACACAGCGAAAGCAGCAGTGTCTAGCACTTATGTAGTGCTGATCGTCGAGATTGTTTCATGGTTGTAAGAATAGTACAGGTACCGGCATTCGATGGGTAGTTTAATTATGTTTTATTTGTAAATAAAGTGATGGTTTATTGAGTATGATAAAGAGAGATGTTGCCAAGTTTGTCGTTGGATATTTTCTCTCGATTTGTGGTTTGTTTTCATATTCTTGATAGGTTTGTGGTGATGACATGGTATCAGAGGTTGGTGGCACTCTCCAGGAGAGTGGAGACATTAAGATGAATTTAACGGAAAAGTTTGCAGCTCTGTAGAATAGTTCAACGATAATTATTTAGGGAATATAAAAACCATTTAATTAGTTGGTTTCATTTATATTAACAAAGTAATTTGTCTATAGATGATAGTACAATTGACAAATGCATATTGGCAGGTCTTTTTGTTTCCAAGTGATCAGAAGTGCTCAATCTTTTCAACAACTGAACTTAATTTATCTAGAATTCCTGTTCGTTGCCATCAATCTCAAATTGAGGTTCCAATGAACTCCTCTAACAAGAAAACTGTTGTTTGTTTATGATAAACCCCATGAAGAAGGTAACTCTAACCTCCAACTGCAAACCCTTCCCGTAGTTGCTTTCAACCAGGTCGACCTCATCAAACAATATCTTTCATAGCATACTCTTGTGAGGGAATAAGTCATGCATGTTTGCTTCAAATAGGCAACTTCTTTGAACAAAGAAACCTCTCCAATTATAGCGCTACTTTATTGAATTGAACTGCTGGTTAGCATATTCACTTCCAAATTCTCAAATTGTTCAGAACAACATGTCTTCAATTGAACTGCTGGTTAGCATAATCACTTCCAAATTCTCAAATTGTTCAGAACAAAATGTCTTCAATTGAACTGCTGGTTAGCATTATCACTTCCAAATTCTCATATTGTTCAGAAAAACATGCCTTCAGTGAGATGTTTCAACCGAGCCCATCTCTAGAACCTGCACATTTCACTTGATATCACTCTAAATCCTGTAGAAGAATGGTAGGAATTCTCATGTCCATCTGCAATTGACTCAAGCTGTGACAAATCTCTGAAAGTCTTTTTCCTTATTCAAAGTGTCATTGACTTCTTCCTACGCAAACTCAGCCTGTATGCAATTTCCACGTCACCTCCTCCTTTGACAATTCGCTATTCACTAATATTAATGTCAAATCTATACAAGCAAACTCTCACAATGCTGAATCTGATTAGCATCTTGCTGTTGTTCCTGTAAGTAATCCGGAAATCTCTCATTAAGTGTTGTTGTCTCATTAATCTATGTCTTGTAGGAACACTCTCAGCCAAAAAGATGGGTCATGACATTCATACTATTAATTTCCTTGGAAAGTAGATTCTGACAATACTTCTCGTGCTAACAATGGTTTAGGAAAATGTTTTTTAAACTATTCACCTACGAATTAATGAGGTCAAACCCATGTCCTCTATTTGGCAAAAGCAGCAAAAACAAACTTAGATCGCTATTCCAAATATCAATTACATTGAAATCACTCCTTCATTCTGGTATTTAACTGGACAGTGTGTTTTGGATTTTGGTTGGTACATCAGCCAACTGAGGTAACACTGGGATTTCTTGAATATATTTGTCTCTGTCCATACATTTATACATGCCACATATTCAACCCAACTATGACATTTATAATACATAAAATATATATCCTACTCTAGCGAGGGATATGGAGTGGTTTGAATCTTGAGACCAAGCCTGGAAGTGCCAGCTAATTCATCTGATTCGTTTGGTTTCTTCTCTCCACCAGTAATTTGGGTTGTCATGAGAGAGTCCTCCCCTTATGAACGCCATTGTTGCTGACAAACATCATATAAACATGAGAGAGAGACCTTAGAGTGAAATGGGTATTTATCCGGCCATGGGCTTATTCTCGTGTATTCTCACACTTTCAAGGCTTGCATATGTGCCAGAAATCATAGGCAAGCACGTATACTGGGAAGATAACTCAAAGTTGTTATGTAGCTGCTGAACCCAATTCCAAATCCAGAGGTATAGAACTTGATGAATAATAAAACTCAAAGTTGTTATGCTTTTACCGAAATCAATTCCGTAGAAATGGAGATCTCAACTAGTTAAAACTCAATCCAGGACCATTGAAAAGTTAAATTGACAGCTTCAATGATGCCAACAACATTCAGTATTGCAATGAGAATATGTGGAATACATCAACCTTATTTATGCATTCATAATTAACATCTAACGTTTCGTATATTGACAAAAATTTATTTGCTTTATCTCACATGTTATATCCATTTACATACAACAAATATTCCATTTATAGGCATTTCAAATTTATAAGAAAATCACATATAATTACAATTTGTAATTTTAGTGCAATGATTATTTATATAGATATATGTAAATATATGCTCACTTCATTGGTTTCCATGGGTAATATTTGGTGTATTATCTCCTTTCGCATTCCCAAAATATATTTCTCCTTTCCCACCATTTTGGGAAGAAAAAAAACAAAAAAAAACGTATATGTATGGTATGTTCTTAATTGGATTTTTAATATCATATTTGCATACATCATGCAGCATGTCACACAACATATTGATTCAAATCTCCTTTTCCTTTTATTAGCCACTCACCATTATAGGCATAATCATCCTCTCTTTTCCACTAAAGGATCTTTGAGTGATAGATTAATTATCAAGGTTTTCACATGCAAGAAGAGTATAAATTTCTAAAATTAAAGAAATTGTTAGCTCAAGGAATTCAAGATATAACTTTCGAAAATATTAAATGTTGAATAAATGTGTAATAGATGAGAGAGAGCCTGCCAACATAAGTTAGTTGAGATGCTTCACATATATTTTCTTGGGACAAGTTCAATGCATAATGTGAATATTTTGAAGATCTACTCCAGAATTCATGACAATGCATATAAAACTTTCTTCTCTATTCATAGTCAAGAAGATCTATGAGAATTTAAATCTTGCATCACCATTAACTTCTTTAGAAAATATGATATCCAGTAAACAAGAATAAAATATTGGAAGTTACATTAATTTGGAAAAAAATCTCAGGTTTGAAAACCAATCCAATAGTCTCATAACCAATCCAATATTCAAGTATATGAACTAGTTTAATGTAATTAATGTACAATCCAACCTCCAATAATGATGATGCAATTAATATTACAGTGGTGAATTATGGTCAACAACACAAGATTCATGCCTATAATTCACAATGCATATTATGGGATATAAAGCTTAAAGGTGCATGAATAAAGCAACAACTACACAAACCCTAATGCACTTAATGTGGCTATATCCATTTGAAGTCTTCACCTTTGTGCATGCCCATACTCGATTACTCCCCTACTTGACAACTCCAATGCTACGAAAAAGAGCCAAATCCTGTTGAGGGTCCTCTTCTCAAGTAGAAGAGAGTGCTCAATGCACACTTCAAGCTCATAAGGAAGCATAGAGATATCATTCCCAAACCCCTGCTCCTATACAACAGGAAATCAACTATGTTGATATTGAATTTCGTGTTCAACATGATGAGCAAGTTGTTGAAGAGGTCTTCGCCTCTATGGTTGAGTGGGTGATTGATTCAGGCCATACTTTAGGGTGCCAAAACTAATATCTATGTATAATCGAGCTATACTAGAACATGAAGTCGCTCCCCAAAAAGTATTTCCTTAGAGCATAATGAAGCTCGCAGGGAGATATTATTACAGATTGATGAACTACAAATGGAGCACAAGGATCCAAATTTGCAACACTGTGACATCTCTACCAAGTTGGCCCTTCAAATTTAATAGATGGGACGAAGAACAAAGTTGAGAACTAAATATCAATCTTCCTGGGGGTTGCATGGTAATAGAATGGGATGCCACTGTTCATGCCATGGACAATGAAACTAAGAACTTGTTGTGAAAACTTGTGCCCAGATTGAGCATACAGTGTTTAAGTATTGGCATGAAGGATTAAGTCCTTAATGAGATCACAACTTTGTCATTATGAATAAACCTTCAAACCACAACGAAAGACATTAAAGACTATGAATCTAAGAATTGAAGACTTCTGCTCAAAAGAGCTTATTCTACTATAAACTATTGCTCAGTAGAGCTTATTCATTTCCTATCCTGCTGTAGCATGTGCCAAAATAAGGTTGCCAGTTGAAATTAGTGAATTAATGCATCCACCTCATTGGTACAATGGTCCTTTCCTCTGTGCTTAGTCATCATGCAAAACTATGAAACCTCGAAACCAAAATGTTTGTAGGATGGAATGTTGTCATTGCTAGGCTAAAATAGAACCTGGGTACTTGCAAATGAAAAATGTCATCAATTTTGATGCAACAGTGGACATGATCTGCCACGAGATATGTGTAGCTATCCTGAAGAGGATTGTTGTGAACTCTATCAAACCACATACTACCCCCTTTTCTTGAAACTCCCATTTTTCCATCACATGAAAGCACATAATATTGTCCAAATGATTGTTGTTAAAGGTCTATATTGGATAGATGAAAACTTGTCACAAGGGAAGCATGAACTGCAATTCTATCTTTTAAGGAATATTGATTCCATATTCTTCCATAACCATTATTAGGCCACCAAAAGTGCTAGTAATGCAACCCATCTGGCAGTTCTGCACCTAAGGGTCTAAGTGATGGGCCTATAAATAGTTGGGGAATTAAGTCCACTGTCATAGCTACAGAGTTTCCCCTGAGAGATCACATCCACATTATTACAGGAAAACAGTTCTGAAGCAGTAATATGTAGTGTAGAGCACTCCTTGCTGGTTATTATGGAGTAGCAAGGCCACCAGACCAAATTATTCCAACCCTAGGTCACTGACTCTACTAGTTCTTATTTTTCAGTAGGGGTAGTGTCTTCATGGTGTTCTTATTTTACTTGTTTTTTTGGAGTATCAAGGGTTTGAGTGGTGGTAGGAATGTATCATGTCCTCTTCTTTCCTAGAACACGGGGGGCCTATTTTGATGCCCTCTCATTCTCTCGGTGGTTGGTTTGCTACTAATTATCTCAACGTCAATATCACTATACTTCTATGGTGTAATAGAATTTGTCTCTTCTTCCTTAATATGAATTAGTAGGTACTTTGTAGCCAAGGGATTCATGACAATATATTCTTCCTCCTTCACAATTGCAATGCATGGAGTCACACAACATTGGGCTCATTTAGTGAAGTTGCAACCATTGGAGTTGCAATGACTTCTTCCCAAGATTTTCTTGCTTTGTTTAGAGCTTGTACCATGAGTAACCTGATAAGGCCATGGTGAGAGATGAAATATCTTGGTATATTTGCTTTTTGTGCATGGGCTTCCTTATTTTGAAAGGACTTGAGTAGGAAGTACAAGATATTGACATTGTGACAGTGTCTGAGATGGTCAAGGAAACAAATGTTCATATTCCTCTAAGCGAAATGAAGCACCTATACTGCCAGTAACCTAGTGAATTGACTATGGCTCAAATTTTTTACTAAAAATTAAATATTAGTTTTAGCATTCACTAGATATAAAGGAACCTCTCAACTGTCTATAAAGTCACTAGATAGCCTGTTTATAATGTGGCAATGATACCAACGAAGAAATGGTAAGAGGTTACCATGGTTTAATGTAGACTCTCTTACCCAGAGCCTACACGATCTCCTTGAGGCTCAGTCTACATCATGTCAATATGGGGTGTAACGTGAAAAGTAGAAACCAAAGTTAATAGAAAAGTTTGTGAAAAGAAATATAATAAACATTATAAATATGCTTAATGAAAAGTATCGATACCTGTGTCACGACTGGAACTTGAGAAGGAATAATCTCTTTAGGTAGCCCTTGATGTGTAGCGCTAACCTGAAAATTCCATATTTTTAATACTCATACCATATAAAATTATGTGACATAAATTCAATTTCAATTTTACGTACAAAAATATAGATAGATAGAAATGAATGTGGCACCTGGACATGATCATGTCCATGATCTACAGAATGAGGACCAGGGGCAAGGCAATGTTGTTTTAAGAATGTTGTAAACTGCATAAGTTAAATAAATATATTGGCATAAGTTTTTGAATCTACTAAATGTATATACACCAAAAAAACATGTTACATGCACTCTAGCTCATCTTATAAATGTGTATTTTAAAATAGATCAAAACATGCTTGTACATACCTTGCCCATGGTGTGCATTTGTCGTGTAATGGATCGCTCATAGAGGTCTCTACATGAAGATGCATACTCCATAAGCTCATCTCACTCCATCTTCCTCAACACATCATCTGGAATACTCACAAATGAAGGAACTCCTGCACTAGATGAAGGTTGGCTTGTCCCTAAGCCGACTTCCACCCCTCCTAAAGCAGCTGCAATATGTTATTGTATCTTCTCCCTCATTTGTGATGCAACACTGGAGATAAGGGCTAACTCCTCTGGAAGTGTAACAACCCTAGGTGGTCAAGGTGCTAAACGAGGTGCTGGAGGCCTAAACCCAACATCTCACATACCATCAAGTCGTTCATATGTACGACCTTTTCCAGCTCCATAGAATTTGGACCCAGTATCTGTATAGTTAGGGTCCATGTGCTCTCGGAATTGAGCAAACAACACCCTAACAAAATATTGCAGCACCTTATCATTATTTGAGAACTTCCCGTATGCATACAGGAACTTCTCATAATTATAAGGTGCAATATTGGGATCATTGAATCTTGCAATATTCAGGTGTTTTTTGTCTTAAGGCTGCAAGTCAAATAATGACAAAGCCATTTCTTTAGTGACCCTACTTTTAACTTCATTGTAGGAGTGGATACCAATCACTGACGCTCTCCTCCTACGCATCATGTCAAAAAAAACTTGGGTTGATGGTCCAACCCCACGATAAGTCTCTATCAAACTCTCCAAATTGTGCAAAACAATTTGGAGACAATTTCGACTAGGGGCAGAGAGATTGCAACTTTTAAATTCATTGTGCACTCTCGTGGAATGCTCTCTCATCCCATCAATAGTAAGTAAGAAGATGGTATCTTCCCAAGGCATATGCTCAGGAATATCACCGGGATGGGTGTAAAGGGGATCATAGCTCGAATTTTGAGCAAACTCATGAACCCTATGACCTCTACCCCTAGGAGGGCGACCACCAACACCTGTAACATGTTAAATTATTGCACATATTAAAAATTAAATAATTTATAAGAAAAAATTGTATTTAAAAAAATTGTCTGGTCATTTGAAAATACCTGGTGGAAAAAATATCTCTTCCTCTTCGCTCATACTAGGATGGTTCCCTTCCGAGGAATGAACGTCTCTAACACCCACTGTACAAAACATTAAATTGTTTTATAACACAATTACATGAGACACACAATAAGTTTCACATTAAACATACATCAAACAATAAATTTTCCTTTAGATTTTACCTAGAGGAGAAGTATCCAAGTGTGGGATGGATGCCACAGGCTGAGACATTGTTCTCCTTTTCCCCTCACCAGCAATAGGGCCAACCCCAACTCCTACATTTGCACATATGGAGCATAATTTTTTCACATTAAACACATGTCATTTGAAAAAAAAAATTCACCTGTTCAACATTGAATATAATGTAAAATTGAACATTTTAACTAGCAATTGATCTAATGTGTACCTATACCGTGTATAATATAATCCTCAAAATGAGCTCTATGAAATTGGGGGCGAATGGGAATAGGTCTATGGGGCTCCTCTTGTTCGATTTCCTTTCTGGGCACACGAGTCATATGAGTGCGTCCACCTGTGCAGGACAAAAAAATTTCACATTAATCAATTTTTCACAACGAACAATAAATATAACCTGCTTGAAAACATGACATAAGTAAACAACCAATGTACCTGATAATCCTCCTCTCATGGAGGGGTATCTATAGGGCTCGCCTGATGCCATTGTTGCTATAGTATCAAATCAAATTTCTACCCCTCTATTGACAGGAAAATCTGTCCCGGCCAACAGCAGGGGATCTCCCCAGTAAAAGGTCCCAATTAGACCTTGAACCGTTTGGAATAGGGATCCCGTCCGGGGTGTGGGTCCGGCTACCAATTATTTCTCCTTTGCTTTGGGTCTCGCTTAAACTCTATAAAATAGTGGGTACACACCTAATAAATTGATACAAGACATATGATTGATGCATTAAATGTACATGCAACACTATGAGTAGCAAGAGGAAATAATAAAGAATGAAGACGGAAGGAAGTGTCGATAGCAACACTTCATTAGGGTCATGCTTGCAAACTGTTCTGACCGCAAGAGAAATATTTCCTCACGACGAGAACACCCTTCACTTCCTAAAAGTTTAAATGATAACACAAACGCAGATAAACAAAGTCATCAACATTAGCTAAGAAAGTGAAACAAACTCAACCACCATTAACATACTCAGAAAACTGTTATGCAACTGTGATATGAATTGAAAATACAGTTCCCTTAATCTTAGGATGTTCAGAAACTGAAAATAAAATACTCGACAGTGCTGATACATAAGACAACACCAGATCCCATAGGAGAATTTTCAAAATGATTGGATTAATGTTTCAGTATATAATCCTCTGGTAATACAATATAATCTGCTCGAGTCCCAAACCAAAAGTCCCTTTACAAGCTCCCAAAGGAGTATTTATAAAACAAAACCTACCCTTTGGGCTTCCTTGATCTTTCATCTTCCTGACCGTTGGGCTACCTTGCGACCTAGTCTTTTTTGCGACCTGCGACCTGAGCCGCTGTTGTGACCTGCGACCTAGCTGCCGTTGCGACCTGCGACTTGAGGCGTTGTTGCGATCTACGACTTGACTGGGTCACGGGGTCACAGGTTGTAAGAGAATGGCCAAGATGCAACCTTGCGACCTTGCGACTAGGTCGTTGGGTCGTGGGGTCGCGGATCATGAAAACAAATGCACATGCGACCTTGCGACCTTGCGACTAGGTCGCTGGGTCGCAAGGTCGCAAAAGGGGGGAAAACTGAAGAAATGCGACCTTGCGACCTTGAGACTAGGTCGTTGGGTCGCGGGGTCGCAAAAGGGAGGAAAACCATAGAAATGCGACTTTGCGACCTTGCGACTAGGTCGCTGGGTCGCAGGGTCGCAAAAGTCAGAAAAACTGAAGAGGTGTGATCTCGCGACCTGCTGGGGTTTGCGACCTCGCTACCTCGGCCGTCGGCGACCTGCAACTTGAAGAAATCTGCGACCTGCGACTCCAAGCATATCTGCAGATTTTGTAGTAGTATTCCTCATCTCGCATGCTTTGAAAACCGGTCCTCTTGTTTGCTGGGGAAAACCTTGGCTCTTATGTGCAAACAGAGTGGTTCCTCCTGCAATAAAATAACATAGGTCACATATCTTCATCATGAAATCACAAAAAATAAAGCTAAGGGTATTTTAATTAATTTGCAAGAGAGAAAACAATGAATTTAGACCCCTGTGTGGTCAAGATTTTGTCATCAGAGCGAATGGCATGTGCAAAATTTTCTCTGTGTCTCTTCAATCACTATAATTTCCATTGGTATGGTCATGGATTGAGTGCCAAATGCAGATCTGTAGCTTAACTTGTTTTGGTGGTTGTTACCATTTTATGGAACACCTCTTCTTCCATGACCACAGTGGTTTAACATGCGCTCAGCTCCTGTTTCAAACTGGGGTTTATTTGGCCAACGCAGGTGCCACCTAGGGTTCTCGATTCACCAGCTTTGAAGCTATTTTCCCAGAAATTTACTACAGCAGCTTCGATTTATTTCCAAGGTGGGACTCTTGCGCTTGCAACAAAGAATTCACTAGTTAGAATGAGTGTTTCACTTTTCCTGGCAGACATATATCCCACGGCCATGACAAAGTCGATACAGCTGAATCCATTTGCCATTTGACATGCATTCAACAAGAGCATGCAGCTTCGAATACCATTTTTTGGTTGTGCACTTCGATGCTACCTCCAGGAACCAGATCTGTCGTTGTGCACATCTAATTAGATGTGGTTTCTTCTCCCCTGAGTCGAAAAAGTCTCTTACACGTATGTATGCCTGCATCGAAATTGTCTAGGGTTCTATTTGCATGCACGCTGATGCTGTGAGCGACCTCACTGTCTCGGAGGTTGTCTAACAGAGATAACTTTGCAGGTCGATCGTGCTGACTAGGTCTGCAGAGGATTCTGAATTATCTTGATGAATTTAGAATAAATCAAAAGGTCGCTCTTTCTGTGAGACCATGTCTTCTATGGTGAGCTTATATTTTCCTCAAAGGCCTGCAATTGAACGTGCTACAAAAAATATCGAATCAATCGATGTGGCATGCAAGATCCGGTTTCAGTGCCTTTGGACATAGTAACAGCAAGCGCCTGGGGAATGATCGAAGGTTGAGCTTTGTGAAGACAGCCTGATGTGGTCAGTAGTAGCAAAATCAAAAATCAGCTCCCAGCGAATATGTGGTGATACCGTTTTTTCTAAATATGGCGAGTGCAACAGATCTGAAGAGTGATTCTCTCCTGGAATATTGTCGTCGGGGCTATAGAAGTTGGCATAAATAATTCAGATTCCATTTCAGCACTATGTCCTTATACGCTTACCAGAAACACACGGTCTGTTTATGACAGTTGCCATGCAGAATTGGAGGTGGACACGTCGAACATTTTATCCATGCAGCTTGACCAATCCATGTATTATAATAATTTGCTACCATGAGACCGTTCCTCTGTTGAAAAATTAGCTGGTGCCATTCCCTTCAATGAAGAAATGCATTGTCGTCTTTGAGATGATGCTCCAACTGTATTTGCAAACATTGTAGCAGACTCCTTATGGTTCTCCGTAAGGCCCACATGTATAAACGTTGAAAGGTTTTAGTTTGGACAGTTAACCGCCACATATACGTATAAACATTTTCATTTGGCTTATTGGACGTTGGGCTCCATGCAACGTAGACTTCGAACGTTGGCTTCCACGCAACGCGTCTTCACATAGTCCTGATCCGCCATTTTAATCATAGAATTGACCACCTTATATATATATACCTGCCTCAAACGTTTTAACGTAAATAGAAGTGTGCCATCGGATGTTTGACTCTATGCAACGTGCGCATGTATTTTTGTTGCACCATCTCACGTGGCGCTACACCTCTAAAAAATGACTGTAGATTGTCATACATGCGCCATAGTATTTATAATATCCGCTGCCATGTTTGAAACATAAGTTTCGACCATAATTTATCTGCTCCACGTTGTTTTACCATCAATCCAAACTCCACCAAATAAATATTTTAGCTCGATTAATGCATTTGATAGAGTTCTTATCCGCGCTCTTATATGGATGTGCCCCCACTTATAAAGTTTTCACATAGTGCTACCATATGATTTGATTAATATATCCGCTCAAAAGATTTTAAACCTATTGGAAATGTATCTTTATATGATCCATGATCCGTGCATCTCATATGGTATTAAAACCATATGTTTCTATCCTTTTGTGCCTTAGTTTTAATATACAATATGACATTTGCTTTTCTTCCGATTGCTAGCGCAACTAGATAACAATCTTTTATGCCACAACCACCACCTCATAACATGAATGCTTTTGTTTTGAAAGGTCGAGAGTTGAAATCTGCTGCTCAAACCGCATGATGGCTGCTTTTAATGTTGACCCTTTTCTACTTTGTGGTTCTAGAGACTCTTTGTGCAGATACATCCATGGGCCTGGCTATCAAAAGGCATATGCGTTCAAACATGACCTTTTGGGTTCAATTTGAGGTTCCCCATATCTTGTGGTCCCGCATAGACAAACTTTATGGATATGAAAGAGCAAGGAGACTAGGGTTTTAATGCCATTTCCTTGCTCCACGTTGTACTCCTTGCAGCATAAATAATTTCACACCATGTAGCTTAGGATTCATAAATGTTGTATCTCAAAGATGCGCCCACATATTTGAAGACTCTGCCTTTGGCTTGCCAAACCAACATGTGCGCTTTCGCACTGCTACCTGGCACAGGAACGCCTCGAATGAGATGGTCATTGCCTAGAGAAAACTTCTGAGTCCGCTTTGTTCACCGGGCTATACTAGACTCATCGAAGTGGCGAACTATGTTTCTTTGCGTGCGCCCATCGACATTGAGATGGTAGGATGCAGGATCTGGACATTTCCAA
This sequence comes from Pinus albicaulis, assembly GCA_034641835.2. Classification (NCBI taxonomy): domain Eukaryota; kingdom Viridiplantae; phylum Streptophyta; class Pinopsida; order Pinales; family Pinaceae; genus Pinus; species Pinus albicaulis. Next base: position 441,770,813 of record CM076583.1, read on the forward strand.
TGGGGTGTCTGGTGCGCACTAGTGAAGAAAGCTCTTGCATCAGTGACATAGAAGGTTCTCTCTGATCAAAATGTATCGCACCATCCTCCTTTTAACAGTACTGGTCGCTTGCTCCTCCTCCTCCCCTGTTCCGCAACCTTGGCTTTGTTTCCGTGCTCAATCTTATTGCCCTCGATATCATGACAAGATTGAGGAGTTTGTCACCCGTGGGGTCGGCCTGCATGGAATATTACAACATCATAATTACTCTTTAATAATGATGACCACAGATAAAACATATGAAACTAACAAGCTTAGGAGAAGTATTCAAACAACATGCTTGATGACCTACAGTGAGAGGGCTTTTATTCGTCAATACACAAAAGGTTTCCATTCAAATGTATGCATGGCAATCTCATTACACGTGGCGCGACTGCGGTAATAATTTTCGAGTGTACACTAGATGATCCTTCCCACATATGGCATGATTGCAGCAACAACATCAAGTCATGGTGATGAGACAACTCGTGAGGGGTTGGGGATAGGTCGGCGGGATGTCGTTGACTGCAGGTCAGGTGAAAGACTTTAACGCCTAGTCGAGCAGAGGGGGAACCCGAAATTTTAAATATACCCAAAATTTTGGGTGGTGTTGTAGCAGCTACAACAAATGGCGAACCACTGGTAGAATCTAGCATCTCTGTCAATATCACCACAATAGTCTAAGTCCGGATAATGATGCAAGGGAATATTGAACAAGTTCCGCGGGTACTATTTGTATTACATTTTCCCTTTACAGGTATGCCTAATCCTTGTGCCTCAGCTAATTCTCACTAATCAGAACACATCAAAGAGAAAGCTCACAGATGCCAGTAGCTTGTTGATGATGTGAAGAGAAAGGCAGTGGGTTTATTATTTTCAGGATTTTTTAAAGTAAGTTTCTGGTGTTGCTCCACTGCCAGCAGGCCTAGTCAGTACCCCGGCAGAGTCACTTCAAGAAATCACAAACGTTGCTCCGCTGCCAGCGAGCCTGGTCAGTACCCCGGTGGAGTCGTTGCATTACCTCTCTGCGCAGGAAGCCTTGCTCGATCCTTTACCCTTATTTGTTTCATGTGCTTGTAGCACTTATTTTCATGTGCTCGTGGCACTTATTTTTCATGGGCGGATGAGGGATCCTGACTTATTTTACGAGCAAGAGAGGTTGTTTCTTGTTTTACAGAAACTGGAAGATATCCTGATTTGGGTTTTCCCTCGTGCCAAAACTTCACATCCCATTCACCACAATAGGCGAAGTGTGCAAAACAGATCATTAAAACATCCAAGACTGTGCTAGGCACAAGGCTTAGGCTTACGGGTATGGGCCATTTCAACTCATCAGGTCTCCCACAGACAACCGGCTCGTATCTCCCCAAATGATAAGTTTAGACTCATAGGCATCTTGTTGAGAAGCGACTTTGATAACTGGTCCTAAGAGAAAGCTGCCTCTTGAGATAGCCACCGCAACCTCACGCAAACAATGGGGTTACTGTTTCAGCAGTCAGGGCAAACAAGATCATGAGGTGCTAGGACTGCAATGAGGGCTCATGAAGTGGCAGGCGATATGAAAGAATTGATGTAAGGAAGAGAGCGTACGACGCAATGTAATAGGCGAGGCTCAAGATGCAATGCAACGCCATGTGGGAGAATGATTAGCCAGTTGTAGATGGGAAAGAGGCGCAATACAAGCAATAATTATTTATGCAACAACAAGCAACTGAAAAGGAAATGAAAGGAAACTACTTGTAACATGATGATGCCTAAAATATTAATCGTAAACAAAACAACAAACACACTTTTAAATCATGAAGTAAAAATTTAGCAAGTAAACCTAATCAACAACTAAATTTTTTTATTAAGATGTCCTATCTAGCCTACACCTAAACCCTAGTTTAACTAATGCTGCGGTGGGGTTATGTAAAATCAGCTTTCCAGTGCAACCACCGCATTAGTTCCTAGCCTGCAAGAATAACAATGATCAGGATCAGAGCTAGTATCCAAAAAAGTGCAGCAGCGACAAAACTTACCTGAGGAGCAGGTGCAACGGCAAGATGATCATAGATACTTACCAAAGAACATTCCAGAACAGATTATGCAGGCTGAATCCCACTCTCATCTTGATACACAACAATATGTTCTTGAAACTCAACATTTATCAATGACACACATTCATTCATGCACAATCCTAGGTCTGATGGGCGCTGGGTGAGCCACCGCCTATTTTCAGGCACCTCCACTGAATAGGGCTTGTCGAGTTGACCGACAATCTTAACATGGTGTTGAGTACCATCAATTTTATGGAATGGAAACAATAAGCAAGTGCCAGGCGAATTATAGATGCATGCGCATCCAAGCGTAGAAACCCTAGTTTGGAAAACCCTAGTTAGGGATTGCTCCTGGGTTTGGTCAAGGGCAGGAGGATCCGAATCCGCGTTTAGTGGACCCTGAAATTCCTCAATGCCTTGAACAAACTCTGGACCTTTGAGCAAGGGGCTTTCCAACTTTGACTGCTTGGCGAGATCAACAAGCGACTGGATGTGATCATGGATTGTGGTGAGTTGCAAAATGTTAGTGGGCTTTGTATCAATTTGGTCAAATGTTTGCGCGTTGACAGATTGATAGATCGATATATCAGATTCTTTAGATTCGCCGGGTTGGGGTGGATTCGATGCGGTTATGCTGGCAGGAGTATGGTACTTGGGGGTCGTCATTTGAGAAATGGTTGGCAAAAGCTGAAGCGCTTCGACTTTCTGATGGGTACTTGAAACTTCCCAAAGTGAATCATCGAATGTTGGTGTCTCCACATGGTCCGAAAAGAGATGTGGGTGACAATCCTCAACTGTATGATTGAATATGTTTTCAGATAAGGAGTGATCGTTGCAACCATTGATTTGACCAAGTTGGGTACCTGGCATATCGGGTTCCCTGGGAGTTACCGACTGGGATAAATCAATAGAGGGGACATATTGAGGTTGCCGAGATAGGAAATTGCTCCTATGGTTGTCTAAATATTCCGAGTGAGAATGATTAGATCTAAAAGATTCATCGATTTTGAACTGTGATTGTGAAACACCATCTGCGTGCTTATGATTGTCGCCAATACCAGTATAAAGAAATTTTGAATGTCTCGAAGAAATTACTGGTGTGGCGGGTTCGGGAAACCAACCGGGGAATAATGAACGAATGGATTGAGTCGCAGGGGCGTTAATCATACAAGCCTTTTCAACACGCGCATCCGTGTCATTCAGAGGACACAATGATCTGGCAGGCCTTGCAAGGGAATCAACTTTATGCGGGGTAGGAGTCGATTCATAATCTGTATGTGAACCGGATTCATAGTCCTAATGTGAACTAGATTCATAATCTGAATGTGAACCAGATTCATAATCCGAATGTGAACCAGATTCATAATCCGAATATGAACCAGATTCATAATCCGAACGTGAACCAGATTCATCATCCGAATGTGAACCAGATTCATAATCCGAATGTGAACCAGATTTAGGACTAAGTCCGGGGAGACACCGAGTGGGCTCGGGGTAGGTTTCATGAGCCAAAAGAGATAATGAGCCACTGTGGTCTTCAAATTCAGATTCGACATGGTGCGTGAAAGATTCAAAGGTAGTGCAATAGGCTTTATCCTCTTGCCAGTGTCTATCCCTGCTCAGGACTTCCAAAGTCACAACTCCACTCCCAAACAACTCAGGAGGAGGGGCGAGAATATCACAAATAGCAACACTCTCCTTGGAGGCCTGAATGTGGTCTGGACTCGGGGAGATGGACAAGAAAGCATTAGGGACAAAGTTTGAACATCCGGTATAGGGAACACTAGGATCTAACTGAAATTGCTCAAGGGAAATCACATACTTGAACTGTTCACCTAAACATTTCCAATCAACATCCCTCTTAGGGAACTCAAAACAATAATGAACAAATCTGATAAAGAACTCACCTAAAGATTCCTGAGGTTCCATTCTGATGTCATGTAACTTTATTACAACATTATGAGGATCATACCTGTGGAAAGCTTGTTGTAATTTATGGGCGAGTTGTTCAAACGAATGGATGGAAGCTTCCGGCAATGTGCGGCACCATTTCTTAGCGCGCCCTTCGAGGGTGAGGAAGAAAAGCAAACAACGCAAACCCTCATCGTCAATTTCATAGCACTCACCAAAGTCACAAAAATCTGAATAGTGTTGGGTTATGGACACCCCATTTTCACCATCAAATTTTAACTAGGACAAGTGATACATAAGTTCATCGGAGATGTAGTATCCAGGCTCATAAAACACCGACAAACATCTCAGGAGAATGATTTGGGAATGAGCCATTATAGATATGAGATTAACTGCAGGCTCTAAGGGCTCAGCTTGTCATCTGGCCCCCCTTCTCGTTAACCATATGGTCGGAGGTTCGGGCCCTCTTTCTAGCGCCAATTCTGTTGACGGGAAAATATGTCCCGGCCAACAGCAGGGGATCTCCCCAGTAAAAGGTCCCAATTAGACCTTGAACTATTTGGAATATGGATCCCGTCCGGGGTGTGGGTCTGGCTACCACTGATTTCTCCTTTGCTTTGGGTCTTGCTTAAACTCTATAAAACAGTGGGTACACACCTAATCAATTGATACAAGACATATGATTGATGCATTAAATGTACATGCAACACTATGAGTAGCAAGAGGAAATAATAAAGCATGAAGACCGAAGGAAGTGTCGATAGCAACACTTCATTAGGGTCATGCTTGCAAACTGTTCTGACCGCAAGAGAAATAGTTCCTCACGACGAGAACACCCTTCACTTCCTAAAAGTTTAAATGATAACACAAACACAGATAAACAAAGTCATCAGCATTAGCTAAGAAAGTGAAACAAACTCAACCACCATTAACATACTCAGAAAACTGTTATGCAATTGTGATATGAATTGAAAATACAGTTCCCTTAATCTTAGGATGTTCAGAAACTGAAAATAAAATACTCGACAGTGCTGATACATAAGACAACACCAGATCCCATAGGAGAATTTTCAAAATGCTTGGATTAATGTTTCAGTGTATAATCCTCTGGTAATACAATATACTCTGCTTGAGTCCCAAACCAAAAGTCCCTTTACAAGCTCCCGAAGGAGTATTTATAAAATAAAACCTGCCCTTTGGGCTTCCTTGATCTTTCATCTTCCTGACCGTTGGGCTGCCTTGCGACCTAGTCTTTTTTGCGACCTGCGACCTGAGCCGTTGTTGCGACCTGCGACCTGGCTGCCGTTGCGACCTGCGACCTGAGGCGTTGTTGCGATTTACGACCTGACTGGGTCGTGGGGTCGCAGGTTGTAAGAGAATGGCCAAGATGCAACCTTGCGACCTTGCGACTAGGTCGCTGGGTCGCGGGGTCGCGGATCGTGAAAACAAATGCACATGCGACCTTGTGACCTTGCGACTAAGTCGCTGGGTCGCGGGGTCGCACAAGGCGGAAAAACCAAAGAGATGCGACCTTGCGACTAGGTCGCTGGGTCGCGGGGTTGCAAAAGGGGGGAAAACCGAAGAAATGCGACCTTGCGACTAGGTCGCTGGGTCACGGGGTCGCAAAAGGGAGGAAAACCATAGAAATGCGACCTTGCGACTAGGTCGCTGGGTCGCAGGGTTGCAAAAGTTAGAAAAACCGAAGAGGTGCAACCTCGCAACCTGCTGGGGTTTGCGACCTCGCTACCTCGACCGTCGACGACCTGCAACTTGAAGAAATCTGCGACCTGCGACTCCAAGCAGATCTGCAGATTTTGTAGCAGTATTCCTCATCTCGCATGCTTTGAAAACCGGTCCTCTTGTTTGCTGGGGAAAGCCTTGGCTCTTATGTCCAAACAGAGTGGTTCCTCCTGCAATAAAATAACACAGGTCACATATCTTCATGATGAAATCATAAAAAATAAAGCTAAGGGTATTTTAATTAATTTGCAAGAGAGAAAACAATGAATTTAGACCCCTGTGTGGTCAATATTTTGTCATCAGAGTGAATGGCATGTGCAGAATTTTCTCTGCGTCTCTTCAATCACTATAATTTCCATTGGTATGGTCATGGACTGAGTGCCAAATGCAGATCTGCAGCTTAACTTGTTTTGGTGGCTGTTACCATTTTATGGAACACCGCTTCTTCCATGACCACAGTGGTTTAACATGCGCTCAGCTCCTGTTTCAAACTGGGGTTTATTTTGCCAACGCAGGTGCCACCTGGGGTTCTCGATTCACCAACTTTGAAGCTATTTTCCCAGAAATTTACTACAACAGCTTCGATTTATTTCCAAGGTGGGACTCTTGCGCTTGCAACAGAGCATTCACTAGTTAGAATGAGTGTTTCGCTTTTCCTGGCAGATATATATCCCACGGCCATGACAAAGTCGATACAACTGAATCCATTTGCCATTTGACATGCATTCAACAAGAGCATGCAGCTTCGAATACCATTTTTTGGTTGTGCACTTCGATGCTACCTCCAGGAACCAGATCTGTCATTGTGCACGGCTAATTAGATGTGGTTTCTTCTCCCCTGAGTCGAAAAAGTCTCTTACACGTATGTATGCCTGCATCGAAATTGTCTAGGGTTCTATTTGCATGCACGCTAATGCTGTGAGCGACCTCACTGTCTCGGAGGTTTTCTAACAGAGATAACTTTGCAGGTCGACTGTGCTGACTAGGTCTGCGGAGGATTCTGAATTATCTTGATGGATTTAGAATAAATCAAAAGGTCGCTCTTTCTGTGAGACCATGTCTTCTGTGGTGAGCTTATCTTTTCCTCAAAGGCCTGCAATTGAACGTGCTGCAAACAATATCGAATCAATCGATGTGGCATGCAAGATCCAGTTTCAGTGCCTTTGGACATAGTAACAGCAAGCGCCTGGGGAATGATCAAAGGTTGAGCTCTGCGAAGATAGCTCGATGTGGTCAGTAGTAGCAAAATCAAAAATCAGCTCCCAGCGAATATGTGGTGATAACGTTTTTTCTAAATATGGCGAGTGCAGTAGATCTGAAGAGTGATTCTCTCCTGGAATATTGCCGTCGGGGCTACAGAATTCGGCATAAATCATTCAGATTCCATTTCAGCACTATGTCCTTATACGCTTACCAGAAACACACGGTCTGTTTATGACAGTTGCCATGCAGACTTGGAGGTGGACACGTCGAACATTTTATCCATGCAGCTTGACCAATCCATGTATTATAATAATTTGCTGCCACGTCTTGAATATATCCGCTCCAACCTGCGCCATCGAACCTTTGCACACTGCTCCCCGTATATGCATGGGCATGATCGTATATCTCGACATCAAGACTGTTCAACTTTTCTATTTCCTTTATTACACTGCACACGAGACCGTTCCTCTGTTGAAAAATTAGCTGGTGCCATTCCCTTCAATGAAGAAATGCACTGTCGTCTTTGAGATGATGCTCCAACTGTATTTGCAAACATTGTAGCAGACTCCTTATGGTTCTCCGTAAGGCCCACATGTATAAACGTTGAAAGGTTTTAGTTTGGACAGTTAACCGCCACATATACGTATAAACATTTTCATTTGGCTTATTGGACGTTGGGCTCCATGCAACGTAGACTTCGAACGTTGGCTTCCACGCAACGCGTCTTCACATAGTCCTGATCCGCCATTTTAATCATAGAATTGACCACCTTATATATATATACCTGCCTCAAACGTTTTAACGTAAATAGAAGTGTGCCATCGGATGTTTGACTCTATGCAACGTGCGCATGTATTTTTGTTGCACCATCTCACGTGGCGCTACACCTCTAAAAAATGACTGTAGATTGTCATACATGCGCCATAGTATTTATAATATCCGCTGCCATGTTTGAAACATAAGTTTCGACCATAATTTATCTGCTCCACGTTGTTTTACCATCAATCCAAACTCCACCAAATAAATATTTTAGCTCGATTAATGCATTTGATAGAGTTCTTATCCGCGCTCTTATATGGATGTGCCCCCACTTATAAAGTTTTCACATAGTGCTACCATATGATTTTATTAATATATCCGCTCAAAATATTTTAAACCTATTGGAAATGTATCTTTATATGATCCATGATCCGTGCATCTCATATGGTATTAAAACCATATGTTTCTATCCTTTTGTGCCTTAGTTTTAATATACAATATGACATTTGATTTTCTTCCGATTGCTAGCGCAACTAGATAACAATCTTTTATGCCATGGCCACCACCTCATAACATGAATGCTTTTGTTTTGAAAGGTCGAGAGTTGAAATCTGCTGCTCAAACTGCATGATGGCTGCTTTTAATGTTGACCCTTTTCTACTTTGTGGTTCTAGAGACTCTCTGTGCAGATACATCCATGGGCCTGGCTATCAAAAGGCGTATGCGTTCAAACATGACCTTTTGGGTTCAATTTGAGGTTCCCCATCTCTTGTGGTCCCGCATAGACAAACTTTATGGATATGAAAGAGCAAGGAGACTAGGGTTTTAATGCCATTTCCTTGCTCCACGTTGCACTCCTTGCATCATAAATAATTTCACACCATGTAGCTTAGGATTCATAAATGTTGTATCTCAAAGATGCGCCCACATATTTGAAGACTCTGCCTTTGGCTTGCTAAACCAACATGTGTGCTTTCGTACTGCTACCTGGCACAGGAACGCCTCGAATGAGATGGTCATTGCCTAGAGAAAAATTCTGAGTCCGCTTTGTTCGCCGGGCTATACTAGACTCATCGAAGTGGCGAACTATGTTTCTTTGCGTGCGCCCATCGACATTGAGATGGTAGGATGCAGGATCTGGACATTTCCAATGGGGTGTCTGGTGCGCACTAGTGAAGAAAGCTCTTGCATCAGTGACATAGAAGGTTCTCTCTGATCAACATGTATCGCACCATCCTCCTTTTAAAAGTACTGGTCGCTTGCTCCTCCTCCTCCCCTGTTCCGCAACCTTGGCTTTGTTTTCGAGCTCAATCTTATTGCCCTCGATATCATGACAAGATTGAGGAGTTTGTCACCCGTGGGGTCGACCTGCATGGAATATTACAACATCATAATTACTCTTTAATAATGATGATCACAGATAAAACATATGAAACTAACAAGCTTAGGAGGAGTATTCAAACAACATGTTTGATGACCTACAGCGGGAGGGCTTTTATTCGTCAATACACAAAAGGTTTCCATTCAAACGTATGCATGGAAATCTCATTACACGTGGTGCGACTGCGGTAAGAATTTTCGAGTGTACGCTAGATGATCCTTCCCACATATGGCATGATTGCAGCAACAAGATCAAGTCATGGTGATGAGACAACTCATGAGGGGTTGGGGATAGGTCGGCGGGATGTCGTTGACTGCAGGTCAGGTGAAAGACTTTAATGCCTAGTCGAGCAGAGGGGGAACCCGAAATTTTAAATATACCCAAAATTTTGGGTGGTGTTGTAGCGGCTACAACACCCTCATAAACAAATTAGAAAACAAATTATCAATCAACAGTCATATCATCAACCAATGGATAACAGGTACTATAGCTCCAACATTTTGAAGCCAACAACAATATTAGTTATATGGTATAAAAATTATGGAAAGCTTTTTCAATGTCTGGAATTTTGTTAGCAATCTCATATAAAAATTTAATGTTAATACTTTTTTATATCTATTTCCTGTATCCTAAAATTTATTTATTGACCTCAAAATTTCCAAATTTGATTTACAATCCAAATTAAAACCTCTCCTATTTTCCTTTGCAATAAGTTAAATTGTCCCTATGACGACATGGTTTGTGTCAAAGCGCAAGGTTACAAGGTTGAGGTTACGGGGATGCAAGGACATATAGGAATACGTGCTTAAGTTACGATGACAAGGGTCAAAGGTTACAATTATGCGGCGTTGAGGTGGAGCAAGCTATGGACATTAGCATACAAAGTTTACAAAAACATAGATGGACATGGGTCAAGGCTACAATGACTCACCAAGTTATGGGACTGAAGTTACATGCCATATAAGGATGTAACCAACGTTCCTCTGCTCAACATGGCGCCTCTCTAACTATGGATGATTAAAATAGATTTTCACGTATGTTCATTGAGAAAAATTCTTGCTCATATGTTTTTATTGATATTTATCTTATCATTTTATGTTTTATGTGTTATAATATGTATGTGTGAACACAATGGCATGTTGAAAAGTATAACTAGGTCGGTTTTCATGTAGACTATGTAATTATATTCTTATGTAAAGAAGAAGTAAAAATAATAAGATGTATTTAAGAGTCATGATCATGAAGGATCTAGTCAACAAATATTCTCCAAGATCTTGGCAAAATACCGTGAAGAGGTGACTCCCAAAAGATGCACAAAGATAATCTTATAAACACTGAAATATCTATTCTTCATGTCGGCCTATAATTAACCATAAAGTCGGCTCCCTATTGTGCTGACTGGTCGGCCTAAAAGACAATTAGATTGTCTATATAAATAACCTCTCTACGGCTCATTTGAGGAGGAAGTTTTTTGGTCAACCAAGATAGAGTTTTCGGATTTATCTGAGATGATAAAGCAGCTAAAAGGGATGTGGATTCACTTGAAATAGAAGTAACTGAAGGCGTAGACTGAAGGTGTAAACTGAAGGTATAGACTGTGGATTGATGAAGCTAGTTTGAGAAGAATACAGTGCAGATACTTACAAGGTTACAATGTAGATATCGCAAGGGTTGTGATGAATTCTGAAGTCTAATGAAAGGAAGGTAAATCTATGATTTACCTTCCTATAATAAAAGTATTACTTCTGCTTAAATCATTTGTGTCCTGTACACTTTGGTAATTGAATTGATGAAGGATTAATTAAGAAGAGTACATAAGAAAACAAGCTCACAAGTAATTATCAAGAAGAGAATTTATAACCCCTCCAGATTCTCAACATGGTTTCAGAGCCATGGAAAAATATGATCACCTTATAAGCAAGAATATTTTGAAATTTAGAGAAAGGTTACTATTTGGGATCAAATTCAGAGAGAAGAAGTTTTGTGCTTTCACAAAGAAAAAGTTCAATACAAATTCAGTGATGCAAATTCTCAATAGAAATAGCCCACTGGACTGCGCAGAAAAGACATGGACAGAGTTTAGCTTGGTCTGATATTTTCGAACTGATTTACAGTGAATCAAGTTCAGATCTTCCTCTAAGATTTTCGGATTATTTTCTGGGTTCAGGTAAAAAATTTAGGAGGTCGAGAAAGGATCATATTACAGGTTTAAATAAAATCTCAGGGACGTAGTGGTTCGGTGCTAGTTTACAGTGCTACTCAATAATAAGTTTACAATGATATAGTGGCTCAGTTCAAGTACCAATTATAGTAGATGCAATTCGGATGATGCCACAATTTTTTTTACTGTTTGATTATGATGTTTGGCTAGTGAAATCCGGGGAGTGGAGGCTTTCGATAGTAGATGGAATCATATGAGGGATACCAGACTACCCACCTGTTCACAGTCACCCCTCGCCACCTCGTTTTGAAGATTCCATGATTTGGCCTCCATGGCCAACTACGTTTTTCTTTTACTATTTGATTATGATGTTTGGCTGGTGAAATCTCGATTTCACCAGGTTCTGTTTTGATTTTCTGGTTACATGAGTGATTGCTTAATGCACACTCTCCTAGTTGGTTAGGATATTTTGATTTTCACATGTGTGGGCCGATCATGGAAGTTTATTCAAACATAAACCCTCAGTAGAACTCTATATGTAGAGAGTTCAGAGATGAAAGAAGGGTTCTGAATTTTGTATAATTTTTGCTATAGTTCTATATGACTATGCTCTTTGTGCTCTGAGATACATATTTGGGAGAGCTACTTTGAACATAATATGATATACAACGTTGTTTATTTGGATTCTAGATGGAGAAATAAGTAGTATGTATCTGTGTTCTCTTGTTTATCAGTCATCTTATGTTTATGTATAATCATATTTCAATGTTCTGTTGCTTTGATAATCTGTGTAATGGAGATTCCAGTGGTATGCATTTTTATCCATGAATTCGTGTATGTATAACTCTCATGTGTTAAATTTGTTGTGCTCCCTTAATTTGCGCTCCACAAATCTCTATTTTTGGTCATATTCCACTTACGTTCGCTTCCTCTAAGTTCACAGGAGACATATTCTTAATACTTTTAAGCCTGTCTCATGTGGGTTCATCCTCCTCCGTTCCTTCTCAACACCTCTACATATTTTGAAAGCCTCTTCTCATTTTTTCATACTTGGCCCATTTGAAAGCCACCAAGCCATACTGCCTCCTGAGCCCTCTCGCAATATAGGATAATTTACATGAATCAGACTCCAAGGTCTTCACCATTCCTGAACCACCAAAATCATTATTCTCTTTCTCCATATTATTTTAGAGGCATCCTTAAAAATTTCCTACATATAACCTCTTATTTCAAGATGTCCTAGGCACTAGTCTTTTGCAACTCAAGGTTGTTTCTAGGAACTACAACAGAATGCGAGGTCAATATTCACCATACTTGAAGATGATGGAATCATCAAACAAAAGGCGAGATATGAAAGGAAGTGCATTAAAAATCCAATCATCATGAATGATCCATATCACCCATAATCAGAAAATGTAGTCTCATCTATGTGAAGGGGCTCAACAAGAGGGAGGCATTTATGAACATTGTAACTTATAATTTAGTTCTGAGCTTCGATGACTCTCGATAGTATACCATGAAAAAAATCTAAACATTTTAATTTTTAACCTTTTGATTTTTATGTTGGTGGCCACCTCAGCCCAGGTATAAGTTCATGTTGCAAGGAGTGGGATTCCCTGGGCATTGTCTAATCATTATAAGTTTTGTATTTTTTTTTTGGAATTGGGTGAAAAATTTTGGGTCAGATCTTGTTCTTTGTTTTTTGAAATAGGTTTTTGACTATATATATAGATTTCACTACTCAAACTTGTGATTCAAACAAATCCCTACCTGATTCTAGGCTAATTAGACAAAAAAATATGCCTTAAAACCTTCTAAAAATTCCTTGGGATGCCTTAGGTACTTTGGCTTGGGAGTCAACTTCATTCAATGATTCAATTTTTCACCAGTGCTATATTATGGTAAGATATTTTTAATTTGGCTTGATAACTATTGAATGAAATTTATGTATAACATATATTTGACAAACGGTAAATCTTAAACGTTTTCAAGTTTTCGTTTGTTTATTAGAATGGGTGACAATTTTTTTTTGGGTAAAATTGAGGTGGTCTTCCACTTGATTTACCACTCCTCTTGCAATGGGAATGTATGAGGATGTGCCATTGGATTTCTTTGCAAAACGTGTATCATTTATCCTTCTCATTCCAAGTGTATTCATACAATAAAACTAAAGTAAAGGTGGGTGTGAAATATAAAAACTTACTAATTTTTATGCATGCCTTGCTCACCAAGATGAATTTCCAGAACAAGAAGTGCCCAAAACAAATTTATCTCCTCTCATCAAAAAATTTAGTGACCAATCAATGAATGAATGAAAATCACATTTTTTCTATAGGCATTTCAATTTGGGATTATTTCCCTTAGTGCTCAGATGACCTATCACATCACTTGTTAGATGATGTGAATCTTGGCATCCAAACTAGTAGTGGAGGATACTTTCATTTGTCAAATCAAGCTTCTACCTCCCCAAATGCTCTTCCTTCATCTTGACATGACATTTGTCCTATAGGTACCAACTACCTAAATGATCCTTCATCATCCCAACATGATGTCAGTTTTGAAGCCACCACAATCTCCTTGGATTGCATCCTTTATGACTCCCTCCCATCTCACAAACACTCTATCCTCCCAAAAAATGTTATTCCCCCTCCATTGTTGGCGACATAATATGGGTTTGTTACTATAACAAGAAATCCACATTCCCTCACATCTGATTTCTTTTTGGTGTAGCCATCATCTAAACTACTAGAATGGTTTATTGGGAGTTTCCTTTAGTCAAAACTACTAAATGGATAATTCAACAAATCACAAATGAACCCTCTAGTGCAGTAGTATTTTGAACCACCTACCTTGGGACTAGAAGAAAGAAAAAGGAAATGTCTTAAGAGGAAAATGGAGGATCCCAACATTATCCTAGAGATATTATACTTAATGACATACAACATATGGATGACTCCACCATTGTAGGTCAATCTTCCAACATAAGCTTATTGATTGATTATCTAAAGAAGTGTATGACAAAGAAGTTTCTTTTAGTGCTAGGATACACTCTACGTTTCCTCATAATTTCCATAAGATTGTATGCCTAGGTCACTTCTTCAAGGGCTAACATGAGAAAAATAGTGCATAAGCAATGGTTTTGGGGTAGTTAAGCCTTATACCTTGAGAGTTGGAGAATCAATTTGACAACCATTCTGAGAAGTTATAGGTCATCCCCATCTCGATGCATATGTTAGGAATTCCTATTCATCTCTAATTTATAAGAAAAAATCAAAAGATAGGAAATAGTTTGGGGTTTTTCTATAATGTGAAATTCTCAGTTCTAGTGAGCAGATATATGGCCATGGCCAAAACCCTGGTGGGCCTAAACCTGTCGTAGGGTGTGGGAGACTTCATCACCATAAAATGAGACAACTTATCGTATTACCAACCACTTGACTATGAAGTTTTTCCATTTGAGAGTATGAAATCTAGGGTATATGAAAATTTGGTTGTGGATTGTACCACTGCTAGGGCTAGGAAAAATTGGGTGTAGAGGAAGAATACAACCATAAAAGTGATAAAACCATATTTAAATCTAGATATCCCCACCTTCAGGTTAGATCCTATTTGAAAACCTCCATAGAACGTCACTGCTACTTTCATGGTGCCTTTAGAGACACCAGTTCCCCTAGTTCCAACCTCAGAAGCTATCTGATATTTATTTGAAACCATTACAATTATGTCCTTCCCTCCTACCCCTCAATTATCTCTCTTTTTCTAGTGCCCCTCTTATTTTTTTCAACTTTAATCTCCTTATATTCATTACTCTGCACCCACACACATTATGGAGATTTTATGTTTTTTTATTTCCTTTTAGTTTGTCTGCAAATCACCACCCCTCAAGGTCATTCCCATCACCCCTTTAAACCCCCTTCCCACAAGCCTTCCTCCCTACTCCACATTGGACTCTTATCCCCCCTCTAAGTCTCCTAAACTCTATCTCGAATTCTCATCATTAAGGCATGGTTACAATCTCTGCTCTTGAAATAAAGTAGAAGATACCACTTTCTACAAAACCAACACCATATCTCGGCCCCTATAACTCTTTGTGGGGAGGTTATTATGACTCTATGGGGATAGATGGCTTAAACCCAAGGTCAAAGGCACAAAAAAAAAATAGATATATTACACCTTCTTAGAGTGTATGCCTTTGCATAGGCTCCCCAATGAAGCTCCTCTCATTAAATTGTTGGGTATTGAATAACCTCATAAAAATTGGACATTAATGTTCTAGTGGAGTCCCATTTCTCCTAGTTAATCTTTCTTTAAGAAACCATGATGTATGGAGATAATGTTCACAAATACTCTCCCTTTCCCTTAGTGGGTGGGATTTTCCATCAATTGATGCTATTGGAAGATAAAGAGGTTTCATAACTAGAGGGAACTCCCATGAGATGAAACATTCCTATATGGTCCATAAAATTGGGATTGATTATTGAGCTACAATCACAATAACTGTACTTGAATCCCCTCTTCCAAAACCTATATGGACTTCATATTGATAGGAAAATATTATGGAAACAAACTTTCTAGCATCCTCGCTATGCTATGGAAGCACAATTTTATGGGGTGATCATAACTTAGTTATTGGGGCTATTGAAGTCTGGGGCCTTAGGGCCCCTCGAGATCCATTATTATGCGATCTTCTAGATCTCATAGAGAGAGTAGGACTAGTGGATGTCCATCCTACAAATATATCACCCACGTGAAAAAATATTGGAGTCATTGAGGCCTAAATTGTTAAATTACTAAATCATTTATTGATCTCAAAACAACTACTAGAAGAAATTCTTTGTATTCATCAATGGATGTTTTTGGGGGGAGAATTCGATCACTACCCAATTCTATTAGAATAAGTTCCCACTAATCAAAATTTTCCCAACATGTTCAAATTAAATCCTCATGCCTCAAAGACCCCTCTTTTTCACAAGCTATTAAGGATATTTAGAGCCCTTATGACCTTGCACACAAAACCTCTCCTATGATTTTATTTCAAGAACAAACGAAAAAAAAGCTAAATCACAATCTCAAGCTTTGGAAAAAGGAAAGGATCAATATCATAAATCCATATTTGAGATGGAATCTTATATTAAAGAAATATTAGAGAGTGATGGGCTAGGTATATTCTTATAAGATAAGAGGGCCTTCCTAAAATCTATGAAATATATATATTAAAAAAAAAACCAAGAAAGGGGAAAGAATGGAGGATAAAAAGCAAAGCCATATGGTGACAAGTGAGAGATGATAATACAATATCTTTCCACCATTATGCAAATAATAAGAAAGCCATAAACACCATATGGGCTATCTCAAAACCAAATGGTTTTGAACTTACCTCCTTCAAGGAAATTGCATATGAAGGAACTATTTAATTGCAATCTATTGATAAAGATGAAACCAAAGAAACCATAAATACCATCATCTAAGTATTCCTTCACTTCCCCCATTTTGTCAAGAAAAAGGATTATAATAAATATCTTATGTTTGAGGCCTCCAAGGAAGAGTTGGAAGTGGTTATTTAAAGATTGTATAAGGATAAAATCTCGAGTTCAGATCATTTTCCCATTGAATTATATGGGGGGTGTTTTGACTTCATTAGAGATGAGATATTCAAAGTTTCTGAATACTCTAGAACTTCAGGCTAGATGCTTTCTATTTTTAGCTCCACCTTCATTTCCCTTATTCCTAAATATGACAATCTCATAACATTTGAAAACTTCAGTTCCATTTCCCTTTGAAATCCCATTTACAAAATCATTTCCAAGATCATATCCCTCCATATAAAAGGAATTCTCACCACTTATATCTCTCCAACACAATTTTCCTTTATCCATCATATGAAAATTCATGATGCCATTGGTCATGATTAGGATGACATCCACATCATTCATATTAGCAATCAAAAAGTTGTGCTATGCAATGTATACCTCCTAAAATATTTTGATAGGGTAAGTTGGATATATACCTGGCTTCTTCTCATTCATTCAGTTTTCTTCTTGTAATTCATGCCATGGATCATGAGTTGTATTAGCACAACCACATTTTCATTTCTCATTAATGGTTCTTCCTCTCCTTTTGTCAATGTTAAGAGGACCTAAGAGAGGGTTTACCCCCCTCTCCATTCCTCTTCCTCTTATTGGTAAAAATCCATATAAAATTGATCAAGCATGCAGTAGTAAAGGACTCCCTAAAAGGTATATCCCTATGATGTGTTAACACCTTGTAGAATTTTTTATTTTTGGATGATATATTAGTTTTTTAATAATGAAATATTTGGCACATCAATATTATAGAATGTATGCTAACCTCCTTATATGTAGAAATAGGTATGAAAAATAATAGGGAGAAATCCTTAATATGAACCTAGGGCATACCTCTAAGTGAAGCACGTGAGATCTCTAATTTGATCATCGTTCATATCCATGACATAGAAAGGGGGTTCAAATACATGGTTTTCTCCCTTAATCCAAAAAATTATCTAAAATTTGTTTGGTTATGAGCCTTGGCCAAGATTTAAAAGATAATAAAGATCTAATACAGTAGATGCATCTCCCATGTGAGTAGTTTTTTTTTTATCAAAGTTGTCACTGAAACTATTTTGGTGTTATGGGAAACACTAGTTTGGATTCCCAAGGGAATATTTTGCAAAATAAAGAAAATAAAATCCATAGTTTTGTGGGTAGGGGGATGAAAAGCACCCTTTGGTTTTAACCTCTTGGAAATCATATCCATAACAAAGAAATTTAGTGGTTAGGGTTTGAAAGATATCTTATTATTATTAAAATATTTGGTAGCAAAGAGAGTATGGAGGTTTATAAAAGGGGAGGTTTGATGGGTCGAGATGACAAAAGGAAAATTTTTTGGAGAAGAACCACCAGATGGGGTTTATATGCAAGGCAACACATTTTTATCTCTGAAAATAGAAATATTCAATGCTCAGCTGAAGAAGCTTACTTGGCTGGCTAGATGATAACGATGGCTCTGCGGCAACAACTCCAGTCCAAACGAGAGCTCCAGTCCAACAAAACATGAAAATGACTGCGTGAAAATGTAAACAATAGTGCAGAATTTCGGGCGAGTTAATAAATTTGGGGTTTTATTATAAGAATAAAACTCTCAGACGAGAGTTAAAAAAACTCTCGAACGAGAGTTAAAAAAACTCTCGGACGAGAGTTAAAAAAACTCTCGGACGAGAGTTAAAAAAAATCTCGGACGAGAGTTAAAAAAACTCTCGGACGAGAGTTAAAAAAAATCTCGGACGAGAGTTAAAAAAAACTCTCAGAAGAGAGTAAAAAAAACTCTCGTCCGAGAGATTTTTTAACTCTCATCCAAGAGTATTCCCGAGAGTTTATGTCAACACAACTCTCGGGCGAGAAAATACGTAACTCTCATCTGAGAGAATTTTAACTCTGGTCAAGCCCAATCAAACTCTTGGATGAAACATTAAAAATCTCTCAGACGAGAGTTTTAAAAACTCTCGGTCACGAAATAGAGTTGACTATTTTCTCAGACGAGAAATTAAAAATTTCACCCAAATTCTAGCCCTCCACCAAAAAAGTGTTTCCCAACTTCGGGATTTCACCCTCATCATAGTAAATTTGATGTTCAAAAACCATCAATCACTTAATTATATTTCTCTAAATATCAACAATTGGACAACAATCACCATATAGGTAACACTTGGGGGAAATGTGTATCCATATCATAGTATAACTGCATATACAATAGCTTATACAAAAGATATTAAAATATGTCATAAGCAATGCAACTGCTACATGAACTACTCACAATCCTTAATGATATACGCAAAGTTCTTCCACACTACTAATCAAGTGTCTAAAGAAGCCATCATCATGCAGTCACCATATAGATAACACCTGGGGGAAATGTGTTAGAATTGTATATAAAATAGCTTATACAAAGGATATAAAAATATGTTATAAGCAATGCAATTGCTACATGAACTACTCACCATATAGGTAATGTCTCAGGGAAATATGTTAGAACTATATATACAATATCTTATTAAAATTATATAAAAATCTGTTATAATCAATGCAAATTCTACAAGAACTACTCACAGTCCTTAATGATATACTCAAATTTCTTCCACAATACTAATCAAGTGTCTAAATAAGCCATCATCACTTCCAAAATCACATATTTAAACATACAATATGTAAAAAATGAATTTGTTTCATAATTTTTAATAGAATCATGTGCTCAGATCTAAGATACAGTTCTTAAACTCTGAAGTCTCTTCTTGATTGAAAACATACTAAACTAATAAGATATAAATGAAGAGAAATAATTCAAAATCTTCTTGGCACAATTGTTACATAATAATTTTATGCACAATTTGTATAGCAATAAATGTCATCTTGCAAGATGTCCAAATAAAACAATTGAAGTAAATACTATCAGTTGGTTTTCAATGCGTTTATGTAATTAAAATAGAGCTAGGAACTTTTGAAGACTACCCCATTGAAAATTAGAAGCATCTTCATGCCTGGTTTTCCAAGCTAGTTGTGAATAATTCGTTGGATCATTAGGACCAACATTGTATTTCTTTCACCATTATTTGACAATCTCGAGACAAAATGAGTAAGCAATTTATGAATGGAAACACCTACAGACATGTCACAAAAATCAATTGGTTTGCAATATCAATTTATTAGATTGATATCAATTCTTGTAAACTATTATAAGCATAAAAACTGAAGGGCTTACTTAACAAATGATAAAATAACTTGGCATCAACATAAAGCCGAAATGATTAGCATATATCATTGCAGACATGGTTACAATTTTTCATGGATAACCAGTTATTCATGGATTAGGTGGTATGTATCAACAAGACAGGATATTAAAATTTGTTATAAGTAATGCAACTTCTACAGGAACTATTCATATTCCTTAAAGATATACTTAAATTTCTTCCGCAATACTAATCAAGTGTCTAAAGAAGCCATCATCACTTCCAAAATCTCATATTTAAACATACAAGTTGTAAAAATTGAATTTGTGTCATAAATTTTAATAGAATCATGTGCTCAGATCTAAGATATAGTTCTTAAACCCTAAAGCCTCTACTTGATTGAAAACATACTAAACTAATAAAATATAGCTTAAGAGCAAGAATTTAAAAACTTCTTGGCACAAATTGAATTACAGTAAATGTTATATATATATATATATATATATATATATATAAAATTTAAATTAAAAAATAAAAATTAATTTATTTGAATATATTAAATAAATAATTATTAATTTAAGAAATAATTATATCAAGAAAAGGCAAGGACCATGTTACAATGAAATATTAAAATACTGCTTCCTTGAGCCTTACAAATCATGAGGCCTATGCTGAAGTTAAGTTAAATACCTTTTCTGATCATGCCAACATGAATCCCTCATGAATAAAGAAATAGATCGTGATTTCTACCTTCAAAATCAAAGGTTTTTTTGGTGCAGTTCCTCCGTATTCAACCTTGATCAATTCCTATTGAGTCACCTATGTATTATTTCCTTCATGATCTTTGAAAATATTCAAAAGATCACATTGTTCTTTACCACTGATGTCCTTGGTCTCTACCATGTTCTTTTTTGTTTTAGTATCGTTGATATGAAGTTGGTTTTTTTATTCTTTGTGCATATAATAAAAAATGTATGGAGAAGTGGCTTTCATCACTTCAAGAGCAGTAAAAATAAGGCGATTGAGAAAATAACTCCAACACCAAGAGATATTTGGTAGCATTTGTGGAGTTGGAGAACATGTCTTGCTCTGTGGTTTCGCTACTTGGCATAACTTTCTTGATCTTGCATAGAAGAAATGAATTTTAATTTATCTTATATTACATTAACCATGAAATTTCCAACACTCATGGCACACTTTCCATCACATTTGTAGAGGAAATTATAACAAAGTATCACACTTTTATTATCAGAGCTAAATGACCCTATATGCAACAACTATGGATTTCATCACTTAAGAGCAGTAAAAACAAGTTTATTGAGAAAAAAACTCCAACACATTTGTAGAGAAAATTATAACATGGTATCACACTTTTCTTATCAGAGCTAAATCCTCTTATATGCAACAATGATGGATTTCATCACTTAAGAGCAGTAAAAACAAGTTTATTGAGAAAACAACTCCAACACATTTGTAGAGAAAATTATAACAAGTATCACACTTTCTTATCAAATCTAAATGCTCATATATGCAACAACGATGGCTTTCATCAGTTCAAGAGCAGTAAAAACAAGTTTATTGAGAAAAAAAATCTAGCACTAAGATAACTTTGGAAGAAACTATTGAATTGGTGAACATGTGTTGCTCTATGGTGTTGGATATTGGGCATAGATTTCTTGATCTTGTATACAAGACTGTAAATTTGCATGTAGCTTATACTACATTAACCAGGAAATTGTCAACATTTAGGGCACACTTTCCATCACACTTGTAGAGAAAATTACAATAGAGTATTACATTTTTCTTATCATATCTCAATGTTCCTATATTCAACAACTACCTTGTGCCTCGTAGTTTAAATTTGTGCAAGGAGGAGGAGAGGAGGAGTGTCAAGGTGCAAGCTAGAATAAGAAGAGAAAGAAGAATCTTATTTGGGACTTGAAATAGATTAATTTTCTGCACATCTAGAGTAAAGCTTAATAAAACAAAACTCACCATACTTAGAATTTTTTAACTAAATATCTAAAAAATTAGAATATCAATTTAATAAATTTAACTCAATTACACATTTAACAATATTCATTTAAAACATACAAATATAAATTAATATTTTAAATAAAAAGTAGTACAAAGAATCACATTAATTACCATGGCCCTCATGTACCTTCTTCTTATTGCTTTTTAAATACCCGATGTTTGTAACCTATTCTTAATCAAATAGTGTCAATTTTGTAAAACTATAATCTACAAGTATCATTTTTTATAGCTTTGGTGGAATGGTAGAGTATCTAAATTCCCTTACCCTTTAAAAATCATCCTCAATTATTGTACCACCCACCTCGACATCCAATCTAGACATCTTAGGTTATTATAAATTGATCAAGAGTATAGAATTTTTAGGGTGGTGTTCTATGTGCACTAAAATTCCCATGAGGTCCATCACTATGTATGGGGTTCATTGCAACCTTGGATATATTTTGTGAGTTGTTGTGATTTTTTTGCTTGTGGCTACAACTTAGTTTTGGTTGTCACCTAGTTATCACGATTTAAAACTTTTTATCATCTCAAATCCTTATAGCATTAGATATATTTGGTGAGCTAATGTGATGTTCTGTTTGTCACAATGATTCAAAAATCAGTTATTATACCACAATATTGAATTTTTCGTTGTCTGTTTTATTTACGAACCCTTTAAAAAAACCACAAGAACATTTGATTTTGCACTGTGATCTCCCCAGCATGGGTGGGGGTTTCAAAAATTGGAGAGTAAATTTGAGCGGTTATTGTTAGAAATTGTTGTATAAGATGGAAAATTTGGATGGGTTGTAGACAATATGGATTTCATAAGAGATATCTATTTTGAAATTTTTAGTGTCTCTGGCCACAATGCATCTAATAGGATCCATTTCAACTGAGAACATCAATACATCACTGTGTGAATGATAACTTGTGACATCTCTAGCCATTTACTTTGATTGTGGATCAAGTTATAAACTAATAACTTGTGAAATCCCTAGTCATTTTGTTTGATTGTGGATCAGATTATAAACTAGAATATACTCTCTCTTCAGAAGACTCTACAATATATATTGGAGGGAGGGAAAGTTTATGATAAAACTTGTACAAAATACCCCTTAGGGTTGTCTCAACTTACTCTATTGTTAATTACATAGTGTCAATTTTGTAAAACTATAATATAAAAGCTAAAATTATGTAGTGAAAAACTTTGTTTAAAATTTCAGAATAAAAAGTTGAGTAAGTTTGACATCATATAATATGAAAATTGTCTATGATTAGAAAGTAAAAAACATGTAAGATTTTTTAGCTACAATTAGGTAATTAAAAATATGTATATAGTTTTTTTTTAACAGAAGAAATTTGATATTCATTAACAAAAATATATGAAAGAGTATGCATGTAGTTACAAACTGTTATGTAGTTAGAAACTATTACAATTAAGTAATTAAAGGTAAATGTAGTGTTATTTAAGAAATGAGAATTATAAACATTCATCATTATTGCTAGAGATAAATCATGTCCTATGAAATAATTTGGAAATTTAAAAAAGATCACATATCTTAAAATTTTTCATTATTAATTTAATTTTCATATATTAAGAAGTACTAATCATGAATAATAAAATAATTGTAACATAAATAATATATAACAAAAAAACCATGTATTTTTTGAATAATAAAACAGTTGTAACAAAAATAATATAGAATAAGAAAAACTATGTATACTTGGATGTATGAAAATTTAGATACATTTTATTAAGTAAAATTTTAAAAGAATAATGGTTATAAACATTTAAAAATAGTTTTATTAAATTATTAGTTTAAATCTATATTATTTATCATAGGGATCAATTCTCTTTTCACTTTAAAAGAGGTTTGCATATCAAGACATATGATCCCTCTTGGCTCTTGGTAGATGGAGGGTTAAGATTGATCTAGGCCATCTTAATTTCCCTCTTTAAATAAACTACATTCCACATGAATACCATGGGTCAATACCATGGGCTGTTTTTATAGCTTATTATTATTTTATTTTATTATTTTTATTTTTTTATTGTATTTTGACCTAGTTAAAATGTTCATTACATTATGTCAATATTTTTATTTAATTTACTTTTATTTTTATTTTTTTGTAATTTGACATAGTCAAAATGTTAAATTGAGGTTAAAATCTAACAAATTAGTTGAGCTTAAAATATAACAATTTTTTAATAACAAAATTTTAACGTAAAAGTCACCAAAACTTAAATTCAATCTAACTTATTAAAAAGAAAAAAAAACTAACATTATAAAAAACATATAAAAACTATTTACTTGTGGATCTAATGGCCTAAAACATTTCAATCGTATAACATTTGATCCATTGACTCAAACATGGACACAGTGGCAACTAGGGGAGTTGTTTTCAAAGAGGAACGCTTTACGGCGTAATAAGGTAAATAAGATTAACATTACCATAAACCAAAGAAGTTGTGAGGTCTAATATAATTTATCTATGGAGATTTGGGAAGAACAAATATTTAGAGATTTTGGAAGAACACAAATCTTTGTTGTACAAGTTTCAAGTATTAATGAAAGAGAATTTTGGTTGGTAAGGGACAACTAATGTTTCAACAATTTCCAACATTTTGGTTGGTAAGTTTCAAGTATTAATGAAAGAGAATTTTGGTTGGTGTTGAGGAGGTAAATCCCCTCTGCGGACAGAGGTGATCCCTACTAGCCCAGCATGGGTCTAGCAACAATCATCAAATGCTACAGCGCAAGTTCCCAATTGCGAATAAACAGACCAACGATGGAGGCCTACCTGGAGTCCAGTGCTATGATTCGTAGAAGAGACAGCGTTCTCATTCCTCAGCCTCGGCAGATCACGATCCCCATGATCTCCGTGAATGGACACCTGCACATGCAAGAAACAATATGAATACAAGCATAAAACCCAGAATACGCAACTATATATCAGTCAGAAAGGATATAACTCATCATTATCATAAGTGAAAAACAGAGTGGAACCATAACCAGTAGTCATTCATTAATAAGCAATCGAAAGAGAGTACAACCAATGTTCTGACGCTGCGATCTCCTTCGGAAGGGTCTCCAGTCATTCACGTCTCGCAAAGCTTGCCAGGGAAGGGACAAGCCTCTCTAGAGTCTCTCGACGATAGTCTCCTTGCTTGAGTCGGCCTTAAGGGAAGAATGAGGGCTCTTGCAGCATGAAGGCTCTTGGGAATTTGGAGATTCAAAGCTTAGGCACTTTAAGACTAGCTTGTAATGGCAATGGGCAAGCTTTTATAGAAGGAGGAAGGGGAGTTGGGATCCCTATAATTGTGGGATTGGCCCTATCTTCAAGGAAGCTTCCATGAGAGGTGGCAAACCACTTCCCTTCCATGGAACTCCCGAAGCCAAACCTCCCAACTCAAGATAGATAGCAGTTTCTGAGTTTGTTGAAATGAAACTTCTGCCATTCTTATTTAAAAAACACTCCTTAAATTGGCTGGCGCGACTGCGACTCTGGGACAGAGCGCCAGTTGGCGCGGCCTCTTTGTAGAATTTTCCTCATTGGCGCGAGTGATGAACTGGCTACCCGCGCCAATGCAAAAAGGGATGTTTTTATGGTTTTTTTCAAGGAGATGTCTTTAGGGCAATTGAAGCTCATGTTTAGAGGAATGTAATGATAATGGTTTCAAGGCATGACATTGCTCACAGGTCACATAATGGGCCCTCCAATGTGCGGGACGGGGAATGGTAGGGATGGTGACAAATTACTGTGTAACAGATGCCCCCTAAAGCATGAGGCCTGAGAGAGAGAGAGGGGTGAAATGCTTTACGAGAACGTGTCCAACTGAAGCTCCGCCGTCGGAAAACCTGCGTGGAGAAATACAACTGATATCTCAAGTACATGATGTATATGCGGTATGGGCGCAGCCATCCGAAACAGAGTATACTATAATCCAGATCCAGGGTATGGGCGTAGCCATCCAGTGAGGATCAATAAATAGACTCAGGTATGGTCGCAACCATCCATTGAATAAGTCATGTAAATAATCATAATAATCCACAATATCGTAGCCTGGATTACAACAGACGCAATCCAGGGTCTTGCGCTCCATCTCGACCCAAACAAAGTACAAGTTCAAGCATGCGAATATGTGAGATGAAGTCGAACATGCAAGAACATCGTCTGATTACCAGCCAATAATGAGAGTTGTTAACAGACGTGAGAGGAACCACCCATAATGACGATGGCCCTCAAGGTACTATAGGTACAATCTACGGCATGTGAATCAATGAGCTGGCATCGAACACCCGTAGAATCACTCGATCGGAGGCCAATGATGAGAACCTCACGTCGAATGCGACGAACCTGCCATTGAGGCATGCAGACTCCAAGGTACCATAAAAGAGTCTCTAAGTCAGCTTCCTGGATAATGAGCTGAAGTCGACAGGAAGTGACCTTGATCGAAGGTGGGCCATAATGTTTCCCACATCATCGACATGAGACAGAAGAACATGATGTTTTTGTTGTGAATCAGAATCGCATGAGAATCAGAGGAAGGTTGATATTTGCAGAGGTCAACTTCTCTTGAACATATAATGGCACAAATAGTGGTTTTGGCAGTATTTGACATCAACGGATCAGAGGTCATGGTGACGAGGCAATGAGCAGAGGAGAGGTCAAAAAGGATTATCCAACCCACGGAAGCAAGTGAAAAACGAGATGAGATGTCCCCAACCCGACACGAATGCAGACAAGTGCCATGTTCAAGAGCGACATACTGCCGACACGACAATGATGATGGTTCCATTTTCCCCCACCATTTCTGGCGAGTACCCCAATTATTTTTGATAACAAGCTTGAAGGGGATAGCATATGCTTGTAATATAAGTCCGCCCTTCGAGCGAATCGATCCTAGTACATTTAACGAGCCCCAGGAAGGAGGAACTCCTGAACGCGATTTGGATCGGACCGATGTCACCGTGGTTTAACGAGTCCGACAAAGGAAGAAATCTCCAAGGCTCTTCGCGTTTAGAGAGTTTTCCAAAGACAAAAGGTAGTGCTAAATCCCAGCTGTCCCTTTTTCGTAAATAGCTCCTCAGATCCAAAGGTAGAAAATCCATGCACACCTAGAAAATCATAGTCGCGATAGGCTAGGGTATTCTTTTCTAAATAATCTTTATCCCAACAACCCGAAAAAAGGGTAAACGTATACCGGGTAGATGTCGTTTTCGTGGCCACCGTAACGAGATCGAAATGACAAGGGCCTCTGCACCTTTCACCTAGAGAGTCGAAAGAGCGAAAGGTGACTCTCCCCGGAGGAACGAGTGGTATAAAGGGTAGCAACTGGTTCCGGTAATGGTGGAACTGCTCAGAACAAGTAAAAGTCAAGAGGCTGGCTAACAAGACCACTCATTGCAGCGGTTCCTCAGGAATGGGTAAAACAATCAAGTGAAGGCATATGATCGGCCAAGCAGATAATGACAATGGAATGAGAAAACCAAGGCTCATCTGGCAAAGACAGGCTAATAAAAATGACAATCACAAGAGGTAAAGGGAAAGGTTTCATTTTTACACAAGCTTGAAATCAGGAAACTCTGCTTGAAGTTGGTTTCATTTTTACACAAGCTTGAAACAAAGATAAACTATGCTTGAAACCGGTTTCATTTTTACACAAGCTTGAAACGAAAACAAACTATGCTTGACAAAGTTAAGCATGCCCCCAGTATGGTGACTCAATTCGAGGTACATGCCCCCCAATCTTCAATCCATATGAAAGGAAGATGGAGTGAAGGTTCAAATTACGAGACCAAGAGCAAGACTCGACTGGGATTTTACGAGAACTTATCAAAGACTCGAATTGAACAGGAAACGTGTTTCATTATTTTAACGAGGTTGACACATTAGGACACTATCCTCGGTGCACCCTTTTTTCATTTTTTTAGGATCCCTTTAACCGACAAGCGAACTCGTCCACAACACGCATTCATTTTAAGGAGCTTGACACAAGACAACAAACTCTGCTCCGACTAGATTGTTTCATTTTTTAAGGAGCTTGACACAAGGTGGAGGAACTATGCTCCGAGAACCTGGTTTCATTTTTTAAAGAGCTTGACACAGAGAGGAAACCGTGCTCTAACCGACTTACATCAAAATGAACAAGAAGGTGGTGCTTCCAAGAGTTCCACTCCCGGTGGAAGGAAAACATCCTGGAAGTCAGGACCCAATGCCCCCAGTACACTATGCACAATGGCGTCTTCACTGAGTGTGGGAACAGGGTAGGTAGACACATAGTTGACCTGTGGTGGAGCAGATACAACGGGTGAATAAAAACTAGGAGGGGGTGATGGCAGACCAGTTGCCACATTAGGACCAAAGAACGAAAGCTGATCAATGGTCACGATCCGTCGTTCATGTGGAAAACAAGCCACACGAAAAAGGGAGGAGACAAGCGCTCCCATGGCATAGGTATAATTGCGCCCTAGGAGCAGATTGAAATCTAAGGGGCCTGGAACAACCATCACATCCAGATGGACGGTTTTACCTCCCAAAGTAATCGGTAACCTTGGAAGGATCCCCAACGGTTGACTTGTCCTTCTGTTAAAGTCAACAGATTCTGTGTAACAGGAGCAAGCGGCGGCGAACCGAAAGCTTGCCAAGTAGTTGAGGATAGAATACTAACAGAGGCACCTTTGTCTATAATGGTGCTGGGTACGACCAGACCAAGAGCCTGTACTGTGATCTCTAAAGGCACGTAAGACGGAAGGCGGGATCCTGCAAATCGACTCCAATCAAAGGAGGCGACCAAACTACTCGGAGGGGCTACCATTGAACCGAGAAGGTCTTCCCCTGGTGTTACGGAAGAAGGAGCATCCTCCATAACCTCCATCTCGAAGGTGGGAGGGATATCCTCCGGAGCCTCCATCATGGGAGGCGGGGGAGCAGCTTCTAGAAGTACAGGGATAGGAGAATCTTTCTCCAAGTCTGAAGAATCTGAAGAAATCAGAAGGACATGGGGGGTGTGAGATCCACTCGTGACAGAAAAGACCTGGTGCACCGCAGACGGGGCTAGTTCAACCGATCCTACGACCAATGTTTGGTCAGGCATGGATTCTTGAATCCAAATTTCTAAGGGAGTGGGATCGACCAAAGATGATTTTTGACCAATCGTATCATCAGTAGGTGAAAGACTCAAAGAGAGCTGTTTATAACCAGCTGGGAGGCATGGTGTGGAAACAGCCGGGTTGTCCAATACTCGCTTGGCTTCATCCATATAAGGACAAAGGTGAATGGCATGGTGCCCTTCGCACAACTTACAAGGATTGGTGATCTTACCCCCGGCTTCTTAGGAGCCTTATCAGCACCAGCTTGAAGACGTGCCCTCAACCCGGCTCCCGGAAGTCAAGGCAATGGCGGACGACCGTCGGACCATGCTTTCGAGCACCTTGGGGATGCCAGGGCAAATTTCAAGAAGATGGTCTCCTCGTGCACAACATGCAAGGAACTTGATTTTCCGTGGAGGGTTGGAAGGTTTATCAAGAGGAGATATTTCAAACAGTACGCACTTTTAGCCTCTTGCTTATCAGACTTCTTCTTCTTTGTCTTCTTCTTCTTCTTCTTAACCACCTGGTTACTTGAATCCAGGCTTTCACCAGGTGAAGTAGAAGAGGAGGATGCAGAAATATGCGAAGAAGGGGAGAGGTCCACGTTAGAATCAACATGATGTTGTTCAGGTGGAGGAACTAATTGAACAGTAGCGGAGATATTTGGGACCACAGAGGTTGAAAACAACCAAATAGGCAACCCCACAGTTAACCCAGGAAGGGACAATGTCGCCATGTAAGGAGCACCAACATTCCCAAAAGGAGGAAAATGACCAGGATTCCCTTGTGAGGGGATTCCTTGGTTGGTAAACTCTGAAAAAGTTGCCATCAAGACTCAAAACCACACACGGGCTGAAAAAGAGTCAAGACACACGATCAAACGATCAACAAGAAAAATCTAAGAGGGCGTGTAATCGTGGGTGATTAATTTTTTACCACATTGAAAAATAAGAAACTTCACCGTTTCATGTTTCAAGAGTCGAGAAACGGTTGAAAAGATGACTCTATCTCTTTCAGATTTGACACAAGTGTGAAAGGACAAGCGCTAAGGAGAGCTAAGTTTAGGGAGTCGTAAAGATCAAATGACCGCCAGGAATACTAGGCAAAAGGGTGTACCAAATACCCAGAACTACAATATACACCTTGGTTTCAATAATGAAAGAGAAATCAACCAAGGACTTTCCGACGTGCAGGAAATCTCCCGAATGGTGTGTTCGGTGTATCACGGGTATAGGCGGCGCATCGGCTTCCTATGGATAAAGGATTGAAAACCTGGGGAGGGGTCTCCCTTTATATACGCGATGGTATATGGGGAGCACAAGTCCGTACTAGCGCTGTCTAAAGCCAAAGGCGAACTTACGCCTACTAGGTTTAAAGACGCCGGAACACGTCTCTAGCCTAGACCTCTAAATGTGTTTCTGCTAGATTTCACGAAGGCAAATTCCCAGTCAAACAAGACTCCAACACACTCACGTAGCTGAAAAACCAAAAAGAAATACACTGATCAGACCCAGAGAGCTCAGAACTGAGCAAACCCTAATGCCTCACAGGAGTGGCGCGACTGTGAGGTTTTAACTGGCACCAGAAAGCAATTGGCGCGGGCAATACAAAAGTAACATGCGCCAATTGGCGCGACTGTCGAGCTAAAAAGCACGCCAGCCGAGTTTCTCAGCCAAAAATAAAAAAGAACTACTCCAGAAGCAGATCAATGATATCCAAGCAAACCAAGAAGGAAAAACATCAAAAGAACCCAGCCCAGAAGGCCAACCAAGCAAGGAAAACCACGAAACAATCAAAACGAGACAATCAAAACTAGACGATCCCCAGTGGAGTCGCCAAATTGTTGAGGAGGTAAATCCCCTCTGCGGACAGAGGCGATCCCTACTAGCCCAGAACGGGTCTAGAAACAATCATCAAATGCTACAGCGCAAGTTCCTAATTGCGAATAAACAGACCAACAATGGAGGCCTACCTGGAGTCTAGTGCTATGATTCGTAGAAGAGACAAAGTTCCCGTTCCTCAGCCTCGGTAGATCACAATCCCCGCGATCTCCGTGAATGGACACCTGCACATGCAAGAAAAAACACGAATACAAGCATAAAATCCCGAATACACAACTATATATCAGTCAGAAAGGATATAACTCATCATTATCATAAGTGAAAAACAGAGTGGAACCATAACCAGTAGTCATTCATTAATAAGCAATCGAAAGAGAGTACAACCAATGTTCTGACGCTGAGGTCTCCTTCGGAAGGGTCTCCAGTCGTGCATGTCTCGCAAAGCCTGCCAGGGATGGGACAAGCCTCTCCAAAGTCTCTCGACGATAGTCTCCTTGCTTGAGTCGGCCTTAAGGGAAGAATGAGGGCTCTTGCAGCATGAAGGCTCTTGGGAATTTGGAGATTCAAAGCTTAGGCACTTCAAGACTAGCTTGTAATGGAAATGGGCAAGCTTTTATAGAAGGAGGAAGGGGAGTTGGGATCCCTATAGTTGTGGGATTGGCCCTATCTTCAAGGAAGCTTCCATGAGAGGTGGCAAACCACTTCCCTTCCATGGAACTCCCGAAGCCAAACCTCCCAACTCAAGATAGATAGCAGTTTCTGAGTCTGTTGAAACGAAAATTCTGCCATTCTTATTTAAAAAACACTCCTTAAATTGGCTGGCGCGACTGCGACTCTGGGACAGAGCAACAGTTGGCGCGGACTCTTTGTAGGATTTTCCTCATTGGCGCGAGTGATGAACTGGCTACCCGCGCCAATGCAAAAAGGGATGTTTTTATGGTTTTTTGCAAGGATATGTCTTTAGGGCAATTGAAGCTCATGTTTAGAGGAATGCAATGATAATGGTTTCAAGGCATGACATTGCTCACAGGTCACATAATGGGCCCTCCAATGTGCAGGACGGGGAATGGTAGGGACGGTGACAAATTATTGTGTAACAGTTGGTAAGGGACAACTAATGTTTCAATAGTTTATGTTTCAACAGTTTCCAACATTTTGGTTGGTAAGGGACAACTAATGTTTCAACAGTTTCCAACATCAATGATTTTGATAATTGGAAATAAATAAACTTACTAATACCTACCAGTGCATTCTAAGAAAAAAAATGGCTGCTACTATTACATCATATAAACTTATTTCATAAACATCATTAAAAAATCCACTTACAACATGTCTCTAGAGATTTAAACTCGTAGTTGGGGAAACAAATTGTTTACCAAACCACTACACATAATATCCTTTGACCATAAATTATAAATAAAACACAAGTTCCTATTTCTCCCCCTATGAAGATTATTAAAATATTATGAATTTACAATACCACTACTTTAAAATTAAAATTAAAATCATCATACTTTCTATTTATTTTTTTCCCCATAATAACAATAATTACATAATTGATATTAACAAGGAACAAATATTTTTTCAAATCATACCCAAAGTTATTGTAGATTTCTGTGTCATGTCAAATTTTAAATGATGCTTCCAATAAACAATACTTCAAATTTCCATTATTGTGTTCTATGATCCATCATTAATTTCCCTGCTAACTCCTTTTGGGTACACTTATTCCCTAAGGAATCCCAAACCATAATGGGATTGTATGGAAAAAGTACCTCACTAATAATATGATTGAAGAAGAAAGTCATTAATTTTAAGAAGAATTTTCACATCTTAACGAAGTCCAATAAATCAATCTCTCAACATATACCCAAAAAAATCTTAATATTACAATATCTATCTAGCATTAGTTTGCATAAAGCTATTTCCCTTATAGCCTAAGCTCTCTTTTTATAGTTTATGTGGCTTATATCATTTTTCCAACACATGCTAAAAATATATTTTGAAAAATCACTATATACTTAATATCCACCCACTTTAAATGTGTATCTAATTATCTATTTATAATTATAAAACAATAAATTATCTTCACCCCAACTTTGACATTTCCTATCCATTCCGAGATTCTTAGTTAATATTTTCTTATTTTCACTCCTAGGTGTTCCCTTGACCTTCTCGTGACTTTTGATTTAAGTAGTTACACATGTAATTACTAGTACAATTATTGATTAGTTCACATTAACTTCGCTTAACCCGATTGTATTTTTTCTATACTATTAAGGATGCACCATTAATTAGTTTTTTCTAATTCATTATTTACATATTTTCTTTTCATTCATATTCTCTTAACTATATTTATTTTTATTAGTATTTTAGTTAAATAAATCATTTCTTTTGTTATCATTTTTTTAACAACAATGAGAATTTATGGAAAGTCAGTAACTTCCATAGATCAGTTGCCACTATTACATCAAATACAACTTTTCATAAATGCCACTAATGGGCCAAATAAAACATCTTGAACCCACACAACTGGGAAACAAATTGTTCACCAAACGACTTGAACTAAATTCCTTTGACTATTTCTGATGGGGCCCAGCCCTTAACACAAAAATCTGTGTTCAATAACTATTGAAAGAAACTTTAATACAACTCTCGATGTTATATTATATGATTGACTACAATATATGACAACATTACAGATTTGGATAAGTATGAAATTATTATTTCGATGTTGGTGAGGTCATATGATATGGTTGCAGATTCGTTTTGATTAACAATCACTTGTCGATTTATTGTTACTCGTCCTTGTGGTTGGCATGACTTGACACTTGTCCGAATTCTCGAAGTCTGTTCTCCCGTGCTGTATCAAACCCTACTCTACTTAGTCGACATTCATTTTTGTTGTTCGAGGGTTTCGTGAGGGTTTCTTTTCTGTGATTTTATCTGTGGTTATGGCAACTCTGTTTAATTCTTTTCACACATTTTTCTGTGGCAATGGCTTGCCAAACCCTTTGTGCATTTTCAACAGGACTTCAACAACACTTGCGGCCTCTGGTTATTTCTCTTTGTTCATACCCTTTCGCAGGCATTTCTTTCCAGCATTATTTGTCTTTCGCTCCCAATATGAGTTAGTTAATTGACTCTTTAACTTTTGCACTTACAGGTCGAAATCTCCGAGGGCTTTTTGACGTTTGCTTCAACTCGATCCTTTCTCCGAAGGTAAGTTAACCATCCATGATTCAATATCTCTGCATTTTTTCCCAATTTCTAATGTATTTGCTCCTTGTGAGCAGGCCCTTACTGATTACGACCAAGTATTTCTTTCGTTTCAACGTCTTCTGCCTTCTGGTAGGTTTAATTAAATAAACCCTCTCATTTTCGCTTGCTCCGAGTTCAAATTCTTTGTTGAAAATTTACTTCCAGGGCATTAAATCTCATATGTTTGTCTTTTGCAGGTGTAGCAGACTTATCTATCTTTGGTTCTTGTCTCCACTGTTATCAACTCCCAAAAATGGGTAGGGTCGTTTTCCTCGTGGTTCTTTGGTAGTTTGAAGTTGAATTTTTTGTAAATCTAGGCTTTAGTGCCCCTTATCTTACTGTAGACTCTGTTATGTTTTTTCTGTGACCAAAATCTCTTTCTGGGCAATTTGACCCAGGGTTTGTAAACAATTTTCATTCAGTTCTGTTCCAGTTCTATGACTTACTGGTATTTTTGCCTTTGGTTAAGAGCGTTGTTCGCTCGGGGTTTCAAAACCTAGTTCATGAACTTTTTAATTTCAATGCATATGATTATCGTCCTTAGGACTTGTCTACAGAGATAAAAATTTGTTTATAAACAGTGAAATTTCGTTTAATTCTGTTAACTCGAAAAAAACTTGTAATACCTGGAATTGCTTGTAATGTTTGTTGGTCGCATGAATGGCTTTAAATTTTCATTCTTTGGAAAACCTCTTGGGAGTATGTGCTTCAGTTTTCGCAATGTTGTAATTGTTCCAACGCCTATGCGTACTTTACTTCTGTTCGCCTTAATTTCAGTTATACATTAACTCAGTTTTACAATACACAATAATATTAACAGTTAGACAGGAAAAACATATATCAATATTGATTGTAGAAAGTAATTCACATATGGACTCTTTTGTGAAATCTCTGGATTCGTTTTATTGTCTTCTCTATCTTGCTATGATGGAAATCAACCCCCTCAGAATGTATTTTTCTTCCTTTTGTATCACTGTATGAGACAGTTTTCGGTTTGGAAACTGTCAACAGTTTATTATAGTTACATTCTTGACTTTTGTTCTTTTAATCTAAGAATGAATTGTAAATACAAACTAAAAGAAAACTTTTAAGTGAAAACTACAGAACTTGATTGATTATTTGGCCCTAATGATGGAATTCCTAAAATAAAATAAAATAAAACCCAGGTTCAATGACCTGCCAATAAATCAACTATAACCCGTAAGACAAACACCTTTCCTCCTGTTTACCCTGAGCTGGATGCTCCTGCATCAATTTCCCTTGTTATCATACTAGTTTATCTCATATGTTTATTTATGATACTATCATTTAATTTATTTTTTCCTTGAATAAGTTGCATACACTATATAATTTTTTAATAAATAAGTATGCATATCAAATTAATTCTTTTTGATATTTTTCAATTTAATTTTAATTTCTTTATAACATTTAACAATTCATAAGCAATACTAAGGATGCAATGTATTTCATGCCCTTCAAGAACCACCTTATTGTATTTATAAGTATGTCATGATTTGCATGTCATTTAAGTATCTAACTTTTCTGGGTGAGGAAATCACGAAACAACGTAGACCTTGTTAACTCATTTTTATTGTCTATTATTGAGAGATTAATGATCACTTAAGAATAAGACAATCATGTTATTAATGTATACCTCTTATTTAATCCTCAGGAGTGACTAAATCCACAACCTACCCTCATGGAAACAAACAACTTCAAAATAAATGTGTCCACGACTTTTCAACTTAGGCCAAGGGAAGAAGTGTTAATAAGAAAAAACAAAAAGTTTTCTCCTCTCCCACTGATACTCAATAAACTACAATTAAACTCCATTACACATATATAGATCGATCAACAAGAATGTTCCATATGCCTACATATACTACAATTAAAACATTAATAATTTTCATAATCAAAATTAAAATATAACATGTGTACATAACTTTTACTATTCCCTGACTCAATCCAAAAGCTAATAAAATGCTAACATAATCATTTATTATGTACCCATGCAGTTTTCTATCGCACTAGGTATCATACCATCTACAAATTATTGTATCCAATCATTTCATTTCAATTTATCTCAATCATATAAATCAATATTATTAATTGTGTCATATCATTACATAGATATCTTATCTAATTATCCTTTAAAATTTTAAATAAAATCATTTAATCACCATTGTTTTAAACTCAATCAGATAATTTTAAATTTTATCATTACAATATTAGTAAAAAATTCGCAAATTCCCTCAAATAATAATGTATAGTTTGTATATGCACTAAAATCAAAATTAGACACTAAAAAATACTCACAAATTCAATTAGATAATTAAATATAAATAGAATCTTAACTTATTAAAAATAGTAAAAAGGAACTTGATGAACCTAGAATGATACAAAATGAAATGAAATATAAAGAATTGCTCATTTGATATTAACATTTTTCCTTAGATTTTCAAAACCATGATCAATACATGTTTACATTCCTAAAATAAATTTTAAAAAACATGTTATATTCTTATTTCAATCATAGATTTTAAAAGTCTCTTCTAGTAGCTATGGATTTAATTCACATTTAACACATTAGTACATATTATATGTTCTTACTTTAAACATAGATTTTATGAGTTTTTTTTCTTTCTTATATATATAAACATTAAAGTAAAACACGCGCCGACAAAGCAACTTTGCATAAGAAAACCTCATCAATGTTCTAATCGTTCTAATAGTGGATGTTTGCACATCTATTTTTATTGTACACTATTAATCAAGTATCTTTAATTTAATATAGTGCACAATGTGTCTAAGTATGTAAGGCACATTGCTTAATAATAAATGAATTTGAAAGTTTTTCATCAATGCATCACACTGTCAAATGAAAAAATAAAAAATGAGTCGGAATTTCATTTTGTAAAAAGTAAAAAAAAAATCTTATTTGATTATTTTCTAATGATTATTTTCTAAAAACCAAAAGATAGACTTGTGTAATATAGATTTATTAGAGTATATATATAAGAATATTTTAGAATATATGTATAGAAAAGTTAAATTTGCAAAGATTGTTATAGGTCCATACAAATTTTAAAAGAAAATTTATCTACATTCTATTTGTTATCACTCATTAGTTTTAACATTTTTATTGATAGGGTCATACATGTCATTCACCTAGGTTCATGCTGTCTCATAGTCATTTTCATGAATTTTTTGAAAAAATTGCATATGGTGATGTCTACCCTAAGTCTAAACTCACCTCGAGCCATGTCATACCAGTCAAGTCTACCTCATGTCATTTAGTTTTCATTCCCACGCTTTTAAATTAGAAAGATATTCCACTTGTCAGTTTTACACAGTTTCGTAGTGAATTATATGACAAATCATCAGATTTCACTATGAAACTGCGTGATAGTTCCGTAGTGAATCTGTCAGCAGTCTAACTGTTTTCGCTATGAAACTGGGTTTTTTCCTGCAGAGAGTAACAGAGCGGTGTGAGGTGTCAAATTTTGATGGATGAATACAAAGGTGAGGTCATGCAAGTTAGTTATCATAATTCCCAAGCATGCAATGTCGTGCCTTTTGTAATCATTGCCTCTTATGGTCACATGTGTCATCTTTTCACCTCGAATTGTCAATTTACCTTTAAAACCTTGCCCCCAAGCTGCTTTTTGTCATTCATCGTCCAATAATTGCATGTTAAGCATCTCAGTGTCACTGTTCGAGAGCTGGTTCTCCACGCAAAGCAGTTTGTTGTTCAATTTTGATTCTGCAAGTGTCATAAGCAAGGAGGCGGCGAGAAGTATAAAGGATCAATGGCATCGAAGAGGAAAACAAACAAGGGTGATTATTGCGTAAGGTATGAGCCTATGGATTTGAAGCTGCTAAATGAATATCCCAATGCTATGGAACCTTTTATGAAGGTAGGTTGCCTACAGTTTTGTCAAAAATTGTAGGGTTTCCATGTCTAGGTATCCAAGGACTTTGCATCAAATTTTACAGGGACAACATCAAAAGTTGGAGTTTTGAATCTCACAGTGTCACCAGATGTCATTTCCGAAGCTACAAAAATACCTAGAGGTGGTGAAGAATGGTTCAAGGGCACAAAATTCAGAATGAAAAGCTGTGAAGAGTTTCTCAAACAGGAGCACATAAGAGCTGACATGACAAATGGCATCCCCAGGGGTTAAATGAAAGATAATTATGCAAAACTGTTGTTGGTGGTCTAAAAATACTTCACCTGTAAGGGATATTCCACATGGTTTATTCTTATCATTTTAGACTCCTTCTGCATTTTGTTGGTAAGCAACCACTTGACCTACCTTCTTTTTATACAGAAGTTTGGGAAAGATGTCAAACAAAGTCTAGGTCAAGGCAGAGGGTAGTGGAACATCAGTCTTTCACCATGGTCTGATAAAATTGTTAGTGTTGGAAGGATTGAAAACTTTAAATAGAGATTGGGCCTCTTTTCTTTTTATGAGTGGATATGAAGTAGATGTAGTGACTCCAAAGAAAGTTTCAAAATCAAACATTACTCCATCTCCAGCTATAATAGAAGAGATTAATGAAGAAGGAGGACAACCTCCTGTAGAATCAATGGACATTGAAGTTGAACATCTGCAAGAAAATAATATCCCTCGGCCATCATCTGCAGAGAAAAAATAGAAAATTAGCAAACAAAGCAGCTAGAGGGTAACAAGGAGCCAGACATTTTCCAAATGAAACCTGGAAGACATCCTCCAGGTAATAGATATTGAATAATCCCCAATAGTATAGGCAGAAGACATTGAAGGAAATAGAAGAAAATTGAAGAAAGGTATGTCCGTTAAGAAGTTGGATTTTGCAAGAGAGGATGTTGGCTTCATTTTTCAGCCAAGGAAGCCAATGACCAGGTCACATATTGAAAAGGATGCAATGGAAAGCAAAGGAGCAGAAAAGGTTAGTGAAGGTAAGCAGCCATAGAACATCATAGATTTATCCCCAATAGCAAAAGAAGTCTTTGTACGGAGAAAATTGAAAGAACATGTTGAAGGAAATATTGAAGTGAAAATTCTGCAAGAATAGTTAAGAGAGGCCAGGGAAGAGGTAGTTAAAGTGAATATGGAATTAAAAGAATTCAAGGTGGAAATACAACTAATGGTAGATTTTGAGGAAGAGATGAAGGAGTAGCTAGATAAGTATGACGAGACTTTGTCAAAGGCCAAAAAGATGCTAAACAGAAGCCTTCCCTTGAGGAGGGTGGTAAAAATCACAAGGAAAAGGAATTTGTGGTTACAGTTTGAAAGAAAGAAACTAAAAGGACATGTAAAAGAGTTGGAAGACCAAATGGAAATGATTTAAGATGAACTGAAGAAGAGAGGACTGAAAATGAAAGTGGTAGAGGAACCTGAAGGCCAACCTATTGTTAATAAAGATGAAGCACCCAAGGACTGAGAATTTGAGCTAAAGAATTTTTGTTTAAGTTTACAGCTTGCAGGTGACACCAATTTTGGGTTAGAAGGTCAATTTTTAAAGAAAACTACCAAATCTGCATTTTCAGCAATTTTAAGCAGTTTCATAGCGAGCTCCAGAATTGAGGGACGAAATTTACAACAAAATTTCTGAAGAGTTTTTTTTGTCTTTAAAATCAGTTTTATGAGGGACCAAGGAGGGAGTTTGATGGTATTTACCTATTTTGAGCTGAAAAACACCTTTTGACCAACAGAGGTGGCAAAAGAGAAGGTTAAAGGGCATAAATGGGCACGCTATGAAATTTCGCTACAGAACTGCCTAAAGATGCTTTGTTTTGCAACGAGGTATTTTTAAAGGGTCTTTGAAGGTTTGAAAGGCATATGGAAGACTAGATAGCCACCTAGAGGCATCCAAATAGACAGTGGGCCATTCCAACAGACATCCATTACTTGGCATGTGTGTCATTCATACAAATCAGCATGAAGACAAAGTTCTAAATAGTGCAAATATTTTCCTGAAAAATAGGACAGTTGTTGCTAAATTCTTGGGGAGTACATTCATGTCTTGGTCACGGAGAATGCCACTCGAGCATCTCATCCCTATCTATGTGATTGTTCCACTGTTAGAGAAATGGGTGTAAATAAATGTAAGTAGAGTCCTATTAGGAGAGTGAGTCTTAAATGGATAGGGGTCATTTTATGTTCCTGAAATGTATTTTTTAGTTATGATTAGCTGTCAAAGTCATGGTTTGATGATCTAGCCAGCTGGGCAGATCCTGTGTAAGAAAAAGGGGTCTATTTATAGACAGGAGTTTAAATAAGAAAGGGTCGGAGAATGCTTTGACACAACTACTAGTGTGAATTTTTCCATATCAGTAATAGATATACAGTAACTATTTCCTACTTCACTTGAGATTCTTGATATGTTTTCAATGAGTTTATGTGTTTCCTTTATATCTTAATTCTAGTAGTCTTTATGTTAAATTACTTAGAATTCATGTCATACATGCTTTGACTTCCTTTTAGCATTGAGTTACTGATTGTTCCCATGGGTTAATGTTGTTCTATCATTGAAACAGAAAAAGCCTGAGTTTCCATAAGTAGGAATACTTGTCATTGAATCCCTTTCATTGACTCCATGAGCCCAATGGTAGTTGAATCCTCCTCATTTTTCACCTGCAATCACATACACTAAAACACTCATAGATTCAGCCATTTGTTTTAAGACCTAATTGAGTAAATCCTTTGATAAGTTGAGAGAGCCCTCTCAGGCTGAAGATGCTAATCCTTAGTCAAAAGTTGGTTTGAAAGAGTTACTCTAATTTGTTTGGTGGAGCAGCCCATCAGTACCAATTTAGAGATAACACTATTCATCTCTAATTTACTTCTAATTTATTCTAAATTTCTATGATATGTTTTATTTATTCTTATTAATATTCACAATGCATTTTTAATGAAATAAAAGTGTTTCAAATTTACCTTTAACATTGTAGATCTTAGTTATTTTATTGCCTCTCTTATATTTTATGATATCGCAAGTAATAGCATTGGAATTTATTCTCTCTACCATTTGAAAATGACTCTCTTTTTTAGGCAATGAACATTTAATGGCTTGTTGTATTTGTGTACGGGGCTTTGGTATTTGTTGGATTAGAATCAATTATTGTATTGGATCACAAACTATGTCACTAATAGAGGTTTTTTTTTTTTTTTCTTTATTTGTCGAATATAAAAGTAATTGATAGAGTAAAATCTAATTAAAGTCGACTATGTCAACAAAAAAATTATAAGAAGGTAATCGGAAGAGATTGAATGTCGAGAAGGAGAGGTCCCAAAATTTGCCTCATTGCATGTAATGGTTCTTCTTAATAGAATTCCTCTTCTCGAAATCTCATTCTTTCTCTCTTCATAATTTTTATGATTTATTTAGTTATTGCATTTTTTTCAATGTTCTAATGATTATTATCATGGAAGATATGTATGTTTCTCTCCTCCTCTCTTGACATTAAAGCCCATTAGATCTCATAACCCAAGATCTAAATCATTGGTATCTGAGTGGGTTACCACTTCATGGGAACTAAGGTTTGAAGAATACTTCAGTCTTAAAGTTTTGTAGCATTATCCAAACCTCTTTTTGGCACCTTTGGAGTCCATTTGTTAGGCCATACATTGTAAGTACCATAGCTAGTCCATAAGCATTACAAAGTTTTATACCCTCGGATCTTCATTATCTATTGCAAGAGTATTCTTACATGGATTCACTACATCTCGTGGTATACAACACAGAGGTTCCATGACCTTTACAACAACCTATGTTACTCTACAAACCCTTGGTATCCTTTGTGGCCCTCTGCACTTGGTATTCTCATATTTGTTGTTATTGCATATTTATACAACAATGCCATAGATTTAAAAATTCGTATGCAACACAAATAAAATTGGGCGACTTAATTTCATCCATTTCTCAGCTTTCCCACAATGTTATAGCCACCATAAAAGAACAATCATGGATGGAATGTAGGGGAAGAAATATTTAGCCAATTGTATGTAGGTGCCATGAACCCTAAAAAACATTTCAAAGGGTGCAAAATATCCCATTTCAAGGATTTTTTGTTAGCTCAAATGGATTTTTATGGAATTTTGTTTCATTTCATGGTTTTAGAGATATAATCAATTGAAGTTGCACTTGTATGTAAAGCAACGTGACCATGTGTTCCTTGAGTTTTAAGAATCGTTTTCTCACTCCTTAAATAATTACAAAGCATATTACATCAATCTCTATCTCCCACCTTGAAGGACTTATATGTTAGGTTTTAATCATGCCTAGCCTTATATATTTCCTGTGAATTTTGTAGTGTCTCATGTACTTGTAGATGTATCTACTTGATTTTCTTGACAATTTTATATGTCCTTAAGGAATCCCTTGTAAGATCATCCCTTACTCCTCCTTCCTACCCATATGCAATATCCAAAGGTGAAGGTGGAAAATATCTAAAACAAGTTTCAGATGGGGACTTACTAGTAGAATTTTGGACTACTCTATTATAATATTGTTGTATATACACAAAATTTTCATCCCAAGTCTTTGGATGCTTCTTATTATAACCCCTCAAAAGCTACACCAAAGTATTATTGACTACTTTTTTCTATCCATCTATTTGTAGATGGTGTTAGGTCCCTATATTACTAGTATAGTCCCTTATTGTTGTTAGTGTAACCCCATTATTGTTATTATTGTACCCCTGTAACCCCCATATTTTTATTATTGTGCCCTTAAATTATTATTGTTAGGTCGGCTAGGATTACACTGTGGCGACTAGGATTACATTGTGGCCCCATGGACTCCTATATATAGAAAGGAGGTTTTGTAATTTGTATCATCCAAAAATTGTTCATTCCTGTAATGTATTGGAGGTTTCCCCCTCGAAGTGGCTTATTTTTAAGGTGTTTATATCTATTTTCTTCTATTTTTGGAGCTGGTTTCACAACATTTAGTATCAAAGCTTTGGATTCTAGGGTTTCGCTGCTCCAAACAAGTCATCATGGCATTTTCGCTATAACGTTTTTTCTATGAAGGGTCAAAAGCTGAAATTTTTAGAGTATGAAGTTGAAATCCTGAGGAACATCATCACAAAATTTCAGAGCTTTGTTCGCAATATTGTCATAGATATGATCTGTGGAAGTTAGTGCATGTTGCAGGCTCCTGAATTTCACTTAAAAAGGTCATTGCAGAAGTTTCGCTATAAATATTTTAATACGAAGGTTTAGAAGCTGAAATTTTTAAAGAGTAAATCCAAAATCCTGAGGAACATCGTCGCAAAATTTCAGATCTTGGTTCACAATATTTTCGGAGATATGATCTATGGAAGTTAGGTATTTTTCAGGCTCCCGAATTTCATCTCAAAGAGGTGATCGTGGGAAAATCTTCATAACTCTCTCTCTGAGCATCGGATTGGAAATCTGTAAATATTGATTGGAAGTACATGGACTGCAGTTTCATGTATATAAATTTCAGAGCCAAAGGAGAAAATAGTGACACGTGGAAAGTCGTACAAGTTCGCTCTACTGAACTAGTCCATAATTAGGTCATTGTGGGAGATTGGACATAACTTTGTCTTGAAGAATCCAAATAAAGTCAGACCTGTGGCATTTGAAAGAAGCTTCATAGGAATACTAAAATACCAAATTTCAGATATTGAGGATCTACAAGTATAGAGATAAGTCAATTTCAATATCGAGCTCCTCAAAAGCAAGTAAAAGGTGTGTATTTTTTTCCCAAATTGCATAAGTCTTGTTTGAAGAATCAAGTTGAATTGATTCCAAGGGAATATTGTAAAATAGATATCAGTATTAGATTCTCAAATGCCCCCTAAAAATAATTCAACACCCACTAAGCCTTTAGAAGGCTCTACTATGAGTCATGAAGACAAAGAATGACAACATGACATATCAAAATTACAAGAGCAAGTGCAACAAATTTCGCTCTCGCAAAGAGAAAAAAAAAATGACATGGAAGTTTTGAAGAAAGGTGTGGAAACTAAGATGGATGGTTTGAAGAAAGGCATGGAATCTAATATTGATGGTTTGAAGAATGACATGGAAGCTAAGATGGATGGCATGGAAGATGGCATGGAATCTAAGATGCATGACATGGAAGCTAAGATGGAAAACATGAAGAATGATCTAAAAGCAGACATGGAGGGTTTGACAAAGTTGATACAAGAAATGTTTCCTAATGGTGAAAAGATAGTAGAGGAAACTCATGATGAGAACAAAATAAATGTTAATCGTGATTTCATAAACTCTAATGTTGGAGGGAAGAACCACCATATTCCAAAAATGGATATGAGGAAGTTTGATGGAAATGATCCTGTAACATGGATACTACCGATGGAGCAATATTTTGATCTCAATAATGTGCAAAACACACAAAAGGTACACATTACAACTTTACATTTAGAACAAAATACATTTGTATGGTATCGATGGCTTTTATCCCATAAAAAAATTGTCACTTGGTCAATTTTTACGGAGGAAATGATAGCACATTATGAGGATACAAAGAGCGACACTTTCTTTAGCCAATTGATAAGTCTCAAACAAAAGTGTTTAGTGGGGGAGCACATTGAGGACTTCCAAAAATTGAATAAAAGGGTTATTGTGAGCGACAGAGATCCCATTTTTACTGGAAATTTTTGGACGGAGTTATTTTCTTGTTTGGGTACTCAATTAGCTCGTAGCTCATCTTGTCATCCTCAATTTGATGGTCAAACTGAGATAGTAAACAAATGTTGGAAAGATATCTTCATTGTTTTGTATCTGATAAACAAACACAATGGGTCAAGTGGTTACCTCTCGCTGAATGGTGGTATAACACTTCCTTCCAT
Source organism: Pinus albicaulis (assembly GCA_034641835.2). NCBI lineage: Eukaryota > Viridiplantae > Streptophyta > Pinopsida > Pinales > Pinaceae > Pinus > Pinus albicaulis. The sequence continues at coordinate 441,815,811 of CM076583.1, forward strand.
ACTGCAGCAAAAATGACCCCATGTATGGCACTTTATGGTTATCATCCACTATCCATCACATCATTTTTAAGAGAAAATTCGAAGGTTCAAATAGTGGAAGATCACATCAAGCATCAACAAGAAGTTCTCCAACTCTTAAAGGATAACCTGAATTTGGCACAAAATCGAATGAAACAACAGGCAGATCAACATCACAATGAGAGAAATTTTGATGTAGGAGACTGGATGGTTTTACGGCTACAACCATACAAAAAAATTTCCCTCAAGCAAGCTAATAAGGATAATAAATTATCGCCAAAGTACTATGGTCCTTACAAGGAGTTGTAAAATATTGGTACTATGGCATACAAATTGGAGCTTCCCGCTTCTTCATGAGTGCATCCAATTTTCCATGTTTCATGCTTAAAGAAAGTTATAGGTGAAAATATTCCAGTTCAAACAATATTTCCATAATTTGATGAGGAAGGAAAAATCATAATGGAACCTGAAGCAGTCACAGAAACAAGAACTCAACAGCTACAGAATCGATCAATTTTAGAGTATCTCATCAAGTGGAAGAACTTATCCACTGAATATTCTACATGAGAGGATGAGAATTTTATACAGAAGCACCTAGAGCTACTCAAGCGTTGAGGAAAACACTTTTTTGAAGGAGAGGGGCATGTTAGGTCCCTATATTACTAGTATAGTCCCTTATTGTTGTTAGTGTAACCCCCTTATTGTTATTATTGTACCCCTGTAACCCCCATATTGTTATTATTGTGCCCTTAAATTATTATTGTTAGGTCGGCTGGGATTACATTGTGGCCCCATGGACTCCTATATATAGAAAGGAGGTTTTTTAATTTGTATCATCCAAGAATTGTTAATTCATGTAATGTATTGGAGGTTTCCCCCTCGAAGTGGCTTATTTTTAAGGCCTTGATATCTCTTTTCTTATATTTTTGGAGCTGGTTTCACAATAGATGGAATGTTGTATACCTCTTCAACTTCTCCCACATTGTAGTCTAAAATGCAAGGAGAAATATTTTGTCCATGTCTAAAAAGGTGCTCCTTGGTATCCCAAAGTGCAACCAAACTTATCCAAAGAAAAAGTTTGTTGCTTATTTCTCGATGATGGTAACTTTATAGGGAATCAAACACACATCTTGTTGAATATGTAAACTACCACGAACATGTATTCATGTCTCTTCATGGATGTTGGTAACCCTCTCACAAAGTCCATGGAAATACTTTCCTAAGGACGAGTGGGTATAGGTAAGGAATGATATAGACCCTATTTCTTGTTACTAGGATTTTTGGTACAACAAAGCATGCATCCTATTATGAACCTCTCTACCTCTTCTTGCATCTTGGGCCAATACACATACCTTTGCAAGTTGTCTATTATATTCCCTACACCAAATTGCATTGCAACCTTGGAGTTGTGAGCCTCTCTAATCAGTTGCAACCACTAATCTTTAGGACCACATAACTTATCCATATTGTAGAGTAACCCATACTGGAGATGATAGTCAACAGTGTTGTCACTATCATGCACATGACTCTAGCTTTTTATTTGTTAACACACCTCCTTTAAGTCATATTCATCTAAATATGTCTCTTTGTATGCATCATGGGTGAATGGCTCCATGTGCGTTATAGTTCCAAAAGTTGTGATATTTGATGTGCGTTACCTTGAAGAAAATCAGCCAGTTTGTTTTTGGTTCCCTCTTTATACATGATCAATAAATAAAATCGGTGTAGAAACCCCATACACGTGTAATTCCTGGCATGTTGTAGCTTACTCTGGGCTTGCAGGGATTGTAGACGTGGCTAGTGATCTGTGTGGATTACTCTTGTTGAATGGTGTCTCCATTGATCTCAATGTTAGTCTTTGAAAGCTCTTAATATATATATGTGGATTGCATTGATTAGAAGCTCTAATGAACAAGAATCCATGGAAGGATGAGAAGCTCTTGAAATTTTTTCATGATGCCCCATTTTTTATGAAAATTTTGAATTGGAAGATCAGTGAATTTGTAAGAAATATCATCGTAGGATGAAAATTCTCATCATGTCATTTCTAGGCAGTAGGAGGAATGCCACATAACTCCTCACGGTTGAGGAGATATGCCTCATTATAGATGAAGCCCCGAAAGTGTGATCGTTTACCAATTTGAATAATGAAAGGAGGCCCTTTGAATTGTTTATATTGGAATTTACATTCAAGAGAAATATTTATTAAATTTTGTTGGTCTTGGGTTGACCAATCAACCCACCAAATAAGGAATGTTCTAGCTTAAATTGGCTTGTAAAGGAGGTTCAAGTCGGCCCCTTAAAAATGGATTTTCATTGTGAAAATATTTTAATTTTTGGAAGTATATTTTAAGGTTAGGCTGGCTGCAATATTCAAGGTGTGTTTAGGTAAAATCAGCGCTATTTCATGCCCCCTCATTCTATATAAATAAGAGGTCGTCTAGCCCTCCAAATGGAATAATTATCAAATATTATCTTCAAAAAATCATCTAATATTTTCTAAGGTCGTGATTGTCACGATTATCTAAAGGAAGTGGTCAAGTTCCTAAGGGTTGAGGGTTTCATTGGTTTATCTTTCTCTTATGGTGATTTCACTAGAAAGACAACATTTTTCTGAGGTGTATTTCGTCCCATCTAAGGAATATTTTTGGCCCCCTCTTGAGGCCAAGATTCGACCCCTCTGAGATGTTAATTTTTCTTAGGGCTATATTGTTCTTTGCTTTCATAATTGCATTTCTTCATTTACACATTAAATTAACCCCATAACATCATTACATTATTAAAATTTACATCATTATTCAACAACATATGAAACTATGTAGAAATAATAATATCATCATCATCAGTGCAGTAGAACATAAATGAACAATAGAAGAAAAGCATTCACACATAGAGACACCAGGATTGGTTGGAGACCAAGGAAAAACCCACTATGGGGAAAACCCTTTCAAATTATTATTCATATTATATTATCATTGAATGATTTAGAAAAAGAGTATAATGATCCATATCTTCATCTATATCTTTATCCAGCAAAAACAACTACAACATCCATGAAATAAACCCATTAATACTTTTACTCAAAAACTTGATTTTGAAGCCTGTAACGAATTGTCATTGTCTGCGGACAACTGTCGAACACTGCGGTCAATGAGTGAAAACTTAGGATAACAGAAAAATCAAAATTTAGGTCTTGTTCACATGGAGGAGGAGTCATGAGTTACTGGAAAGTTCTAGTCGCTCCCTTGATCCTGTAAGCCATCAACTATGGTCAAATTCAACCTTTAGAGAGCTTGCCACTGTGATTCTGAAACCCTAGATGCTAGTTGCATGGAGGACGATTTGTGTGTGCGACTTAGATGCTTTGGTCACACATATGAGTCGGTCAACGAGTGACTGTGGTTGATTTCTTCCTCTGTCATTCCTGCGACTGAGGCTCAAAATGCTAAAACAGAGATGCGAGCTTCGGACCCTCCAATTTCATCTTAAAGCGAACTCATTCCTCCATGGACATGCCTCAAACTTATGTGAGCCAAAACCAAGAAAGAGAAATAGAAAAGTATCTCATGATGATGTCAAAATGAGGTGGAGGTAACTTGTATTTATATCCTTCCAAGGCTTTCCACTTTGCTTTAGGGCCGACCTGATCAAATATACACATGTGGGCTTATAATTCAAAAATACACTTTCCCTTATCCGATCAAAGTGATATTTAGGCCGATTTTGGTTCTCTCGAAAAGAGGAATTAAATGAAATCATAATATCCATAAAATGAGTTTTCCAAAGTGGAACTTTACCATAGTTTCATATTTTAACACTCCCTTTCAACTAGGGAGAATTCCACTTGCATTATGTCATGTGTATCCTTTCATCAGATCATATCCAATCTCAAGTATCTTATCATAATGTATCATCATTATTCATATATATTCATATTTTTCTTATTCTTATTTATCTATTTATTGTCCCTGCACATATGTTGAAAACTATTGAATCTAAAAGAAGAAGAATTTTGATATCAGATGGGAGCTCAATCTATCACCCTCTATCCATTGGGGAGCTACTACTACCACCAAGAATCTCTGCTAGCGGGGAGCCAAATCTATAATGTGCATAAACATAGGAGAGCATAGATCAATCCAGACCATCATCAGGGAGCACATCTCAGTATGGAATGACATAGGGGAGCTTAGTCTCAACCTGGAATCTCATGGGGGAGTTAAACATCTATGACCCTATATCGAGAAATAGGCGATATAGGGAAGCACATTTCAACCCATCCTATCGTCTATCGATCTTACCAGCAATGAACCTCAAGAGTCATGTGGTAGAACACCTACATCATAATATGAGCTTGGGATAGATACCCAACTTACCATAAGGTAAGGATCACATTCCCCAAGCCTCCTCAACCCATCGGTCAGACGAGGAGGAACAATCCCAACGAGCCCAACTTGTGGGTATGATGCTAACTAGAGTATACTCTGTAAAGACAAAGATAGGTGAGAAAAATATCCAACCCTGTGGGTAAAAGGTAGGGGTGATACCCTATTTTCCATATATCCCTCAATGCCAGGAGCCCTCCTTCTCAATTCCAGACCCTGGGAGCTCAAACAAAGGCGAAGAGTTGGCTCAGTGTCCTCGATCAACAATGATCTATGTAAATCAACAACATATAATCGTGCTCATATATGGTAATCATCATGTCTCAATATAAGTTGTCTCCTTTTCATATAGGACATCAAATCAAACATCATATTAGAACAAAATATACATATAATAAAAAGGATACCATAGTCATCCTCCTTCTCAAGGAGGTTCAAACCACAAGCTTAAGCTTGTCTCGTATAGAAGCATTATCTCAGTCCCAAATTTATCTGTGACTCTCTTCCAATCAGTTCCCACTCTTTTTCATTGCAATGTATCCATGCCATACTCAAACATCTCTCCAAAGAGATTCTTCATCCGTCCTCATAGCTAGCAATGCTAGCAACATCGTACTCAACCTCAGTTGTGATTAAAGCTACGGACCTCTCATCCAAAATCATAATGGAAAATATCATACCAAGGAAGCACTCAGATGTGATAATATCTTCAGTAACAATCCCAACCATCACCAATACATCCAAGTAGGAACATATCGCAAAAAAAATGTTTCAAACCAAAAATTGAGCGTATCATACAAATATCTTGAAGGGTGCTTGACAACAACTCAATGTGTATGAAGTGGCTCAATAATGAATTCACTCAAGCTCTATGCACAACATATACATATATATACAGAAGGGTGTCCACATGGAGCATCACTGCTTCAATCGACTGTTGGTTTCTGAATCATGTTCAACAATTTCTCTTCTTGAAATTCAATCAAAGTGTCCAAGGATTTGCATTACTTTCCAAAAATTCTTTAATAAATTCTTGATACATATTTTCTTTCCAACTATAGAATGTAATTCATCATGCCATGATTCTTCATTTCTATTTTCAAAGTCCATCTCCCTCTTAATTTGATCATGATAGGTTCATTTTCTTTCAAGAATAGACCATCAATATGTAAAACCAAAATCAAAGCCATACCTTGGACCAATTTTGAAGTAGAGGTTTGGATCGACACATAATATTGGCTTCATCAGATAACTGTCAATGCATACATATATGGATTAGGGAGCTTGCTTCATGCAATGCTTTCTGCAAACATAAAATTTTACCAAACCAATGTGCTCACCCTTACATAAATCAATATTATGCAATCAAATCAATTAATTCATCTTATCAAAGTTTATATGCCAAATAAAAACAAATATCAAACTTGTCAATATCATTGTAAAAAATTCTTTATAGTAGGTGGCAGGTAGAGCTCACATCAAGTTGTGATTTCATCCATCAACAAATTTTCATTTACCAAACAATATCAAACTGAAATTCATCAATTCATTCTCATGATCATAATATAAGTCACTAGATGCAAATGCATACACCATGAATAAGTCATGCAGTTTCCATCCATTTATTGTGATATTACTTCATACTGAATCACAATTATCAATGCTTCAATCATTGAGTCAAAGCTAATGATGTCAACACATAATACCAATATAAGTCACTGAAACTTATTATGCCCACATAGCATTACTGTCAAGGAAACTTATCAGTGTCAAATCAAATCATTATTCATGAAGTCAAATCCCAAATTTTCTATCACAGTGACATCTATAGCCCAAAACATATCTCAATCATCAAGTCAAAGTTATAAATCATTATCAAGCATCATGTCAAAACTCCAAATACTACTTATCTATATCAATCAACCAAATCTAGTCAAACCCTTACAATTGTTATCAAATATTTTCATACACAAGCCTCAATGGTTAAATCATAATGACATATTGAAATGCATATCATGGTCACCTACAAACACAAGTCTAGTAAACATATTCACATTATAGAAAGTCAAACATTCAAAATTTCCTGCTCATAGAACTTTATGTTGTCTTCTCCATATCTGTAGGACTTTCATCCTTCAGGTGAACTTCTGATTTCATACACATAGCTTCACTTTGTGACCTATAGGCATAACTGCACCCATATGCCTTTTTCTATGCGGTTGGGAGGCTACAGTTGCACCGGTAAGCTTTCTCTTTTCCGCCTAAGGCTTAGAGTAAGGGAAAATTGTCTCTTCTCAGGTCAAAAATTTGTTGTAGACCAACAATATCATATATTTTTCTATTCATGCCCATAAATGTTATTTCAATAGTAAAGTGTCTTCTTTACCTATAGTGCAAATGATAATAGGAGTAAGGATCTTATGGAGATATTATCCCTCTAAATGGGAAGCTACTTTAGTCATCTTCATTCAATTCATCAACTTGTCTATAATATTGTAATGTATCAATAGACATGTTAGATCGTAAATTCAAACATATATCCATCATGTTCATAACATGCTAGCATCATCTATTACACCATTACATCATGACATAAATATTTCATCAAGGGTTAGTGTAAAATAGCTAAGAGGAGTATATGTCATATAACTCAATTCATCAAGTTAGGGCATTCAATTTTATCATATGCCATACATCAAAACATAACCATGGTCAGAAAAATATTTTGAATATTAATCTCAATGTTACACTTATATCATCATGGCTACCATGTTTTTCACAAACATTATCAATAGCATCAAGTTACCATTTATTAGAATCAAGGTTCTAGACTTCTTTATGGGATCAAGATATCTAAAATGATAGGAGTTATCCAAACATCAATTGTACCAATATATCAAAAGTCAATATTTCCAAGTAGCTTCATATAATGAAGAAATTCATCATGTCTAAAAGGTAAGATACTTGTTCACTACCAAGTGCATCATTTCATCATATGTATCATGAATCAAACTTCCTTTCCTATGCATACATGAGCCATTTGTGAAGGATACATTCTCATCATACCTTGTAGCATTCAAATACTTGTGCACATTCCTATTTTACATAGGAAGCTTATAGCACTTTGTCACCTTTTCATTGAGGTGCCACTTTTGCTACTTCTCCTCCCGCACCACCCATTATCCTCAATAAGGATCCACTTATCACAACTCATAAGGAGGTTAGAAACATCCAAATAATCAAATATGCAGGAAGTATAAGTAATGATCAAAACAAGGAGCACATAAAGGAGCATCATAAATAAAAAAATAGTTATCCTCAATTGGAGGTGATCACCTCCATCTTGAATCAGCCTTCAAGAGCCATCATTTTACATTCATAAAATTCGTCATCAACCAGGCCTAATAGAAACTATCCCATCTATGGTTTCATCAAATCTATCACAAGTGCTTCATAATCTTCACATTGACCATGCTAGGGTTTCTAGATTTCATATCTCAAATCTTTGTCAAAAACCAAGGTTTCTCCCAAACCCTAACCTCATAATATCCATCAAACCATAATACACAAATTGACTAAGGTTTTCTTCAAACCCTAGAATTATTTTAGGTATCCACCATCCTCTCTTGCATCCATCAATGGTGTCATCATAGGGGTGATCTCCATGACTTTTCTTCTACCCAACTCTGATACCATGTTAATTTTTCTTAGGGCTATATTTTTCTTTGCTTAGATAATTGAATTTATTTATTTACACATTACATTCACCCCATAAAATCATTACATTATTAAGATTTACATCATTATTCAAAAACATATGAAACTATGTAGAAATAACAATATCATCATCATCAATGCAACAAAACATAAAGGGACAATATAAGAAAAGCATTCACAAATAGAGACACCAGGATTGGTTGGAGACCAGGGAAAAACCCACTATGGGGAAAACCCTTTCAAATTCTTCTTCTTATTAGATTTCCATTGAATGATTTAGAAAAAGAGAGTACAATGATCCATATCTTCATCTATGAAACTATCCAAAAAATACCACTACAACATCCATGAAATGAACCCATCAATACTTATACTCAAAACCCTGTTTTTGAACCCTGTAATGAACTGTCATTGTCTGTGGTCAACTGTTGAACATTGTGGTTAATGAGAAAATACTTAGGATAACAACAAAATCAAAATTTAGGTCTTGGTCGCATGGAGGAGGAGTCATGTGTGTGACTAGAAAGGTCTAGTATCTCCCTTGAGCCTGTAAGAATGTGGTCGAATTCAAATTTTGGAGAGCATGCGATTGTGATTCTGAAACCCTAGATGCCAATAACATTCAGGAAGAGTTGTGTGTGTGACCAAGATGATTTGGTTTCACAGATGAGCTAGTAAGAAAGTGACTGTGATTGATTTCTTCATGTATCATGCTTGTAACTAAGGAAAAAAACCCTAAAATAGAGATGTGAGCTTCAGAACCTGCAATTTCATCTTCGAGTGAACCCATTCCTCTGTGGATGTGCCTCAGACCTGTGTGAGCCAAAACCAAGAAAGAGAAAAAGAAAAGTGTCTCATGATGATGTCCAAATGAGGTGGAGGTCACTTGTATTTATATCCTTACAAGGTTTTTCACTTTGCTTTAGGGCCATCCTAATCAAATATACATAGGTGGGCTTATAATTCAAAAATATACTTTCCATTATCCAATTTGAGTTATCTTTAGGTAAATTTTGGTTCTCTTGAAAAGGGGAATTTAATGCAATCATAATATAAATAAAATGATTTGTATAAAGTGGAATTTGAATGTAGTTTCATATTTTAACATGAGACCAAAACTTTGTGGTATTTTGACCATTTGAGACTGACTGAAATCATGTTTAAATTGACCTCCTAAGGCAAATATTTGGCCCCTCTGATGCAGGATCTCTGTGGCATATTTGGGGTGTCTATGGCATATGAACTAGGCTTAATTTTGAATTTGTTTGAGGTGATTTTTTTTTTTTTTTTTAATTCCATCTCTATGGCATATTTGTGTCACCTTCGAACCATATTCTAAGGAAAATTTTGGTGGAAGAATAAACCTATTCCTGGGGCCCTATTTGGGCCTCGTTGTGGCCCTATTTTGGCCTCCCTGAGGCCTAATTTTGCAGATATTTTGAGGCACATATGAAGTTTAAATTAACCTCCTTTTGATATATAATTTGGGCCATATTCATCACATATGAGGTTGCAGGGAAAATTAAGGTTGAGTTTCAAGAAACTTCAAAGTAAGATTAAAGGTATATTTAAGGCAGAAATTTGGCATCTTGAGGCATAACTTCAGAATATTGTTTTGAAGGCTAAATCAAGCTTTTTTCTCACATATTTGAGGTCTTTATTGGATACATATATGAGGCATATCAAATCCTACCTTAAAATCATATTGAAAGCCTTGTTTTCAAGATTGTCCCTAAAGGTAATTTCTAGTATACTTTCAATGATTGAAGTGGGACTAAATCAAACCTATATAAGGCCTGTGTTGATTTTTGTTGAAGGAAAAAATAAAATAATATTCAAGGTAAATTTTATCAGCCAAGTAGGCCTTGTTTAAAGGAAACTTGACAACATTCAAGAGTCGTTGAGATTTAATGATTATCTAGAGAAAAATCCTAACCAAAGTTTGAAGCTCAAAGTAGTTGTAGAAAGTTAAATAGAGGCAATAAGGTTGGGGCTTCTTTTCTTCTATTTTATGAAACATTAAAAATTCCCCAAGGTATGCATCAGTTTTAGGTCCCTATCATACTAGTGTAGCCCCCATATTATTATTGTTGTGCCCCATAAAATCCCACTATTGTTATTCATGTTTTCTTACATTATTATTGTTATGCATACCCTAATTATATTGCAACCTTTTAGACTCATATATATACCAAGAAGGTCTTGTCATTTGTATAGTCCAAGAATTGTTCATTTATGTGATATACAAAGATTCCCCCCCCTTGAAGAGGCTTATTTTCAAGTCATTGATATATATTTTCTTCTTTTTTGTGATCTGGTTACATAACATTTGGTATTAGAGCTCTAGATCCTAGGGTTTCATTACTTTATCTTGGAATTTTCGCAATAACTTTTCTTCTGCGAAGCTTCACAAGCTAAAATTTCGACCACATAGAGTTGAAATATTTATGAATATTTTGTAAAATTTTCAGAGCATGGTTCGCTATATTTTCAGAGATATGGTCCAAGGAAGTTAGGGTTTCTACATGCTCCAGAATTCAGTATCATACAGGTGTTCTAAGTAAAATATTCATAACCTTCTCTTTGTTCACCATATTTGAATTTCGTAAAAAGTGATTGAAAGTGCACGAAGTGTAGTTTTTCGTGTTTCAATTTTAGAGCATGTTAATTTTCCACTATTCTATGTTGTTACAATCTCTTAAACCCAATTATTATCTTCAACTAGACATATTTAAAAAATAATTCAATCTTCCAATGATTCAATATAAATTGTAGATAGAATAGTAAATGAAATATACAACAATAGACAATCAAGAGAAATAACAAGAGACACCAAGATTGGACAAAGACTAGAGAACAACCCATAACGGGGAAAACCCTTTAAAAAAAAAATTCTTATTAGATTGTCATAAAATTTTCAGCAGAGAGAGTACAATGTTCCAATTCATCAGTCAAGATTCAACTCAATCTTTTGATTATCCAAAAAAACCAACCAAACAAAATCCAAGAGATGATCCCAATAGACAAATTTGATCAAAGTCAAAGTCTCCAAAACTGATCAAAGTCTGAAGTCAACAATGAAAAAAATTTTAGGTCATAGCCATAGGGACCTAGTGATAGACTGTGAGGTCATATCCCTCCAGCAACAGGGAGCACCTTATCAACATAGTGACTGTAGCCAAATTTTATTCAATCAAACCATGCAGCTCTAGCTTAATTTATTTTCCTCACACGTGTGATCAGGAACCCTGCAATTTCATACCATTATGACCCCATCCAAAGAAGAGAGAGGAAAATATGGTTGATGTGTTATACAAATGAGGTTGACTTGTCTTCTGTTTATATGCTTCCATTTTTTTTTAAAATTCAACTTGTACTTTTGTGCACATGTGGGTTTTCACCTTAAAAATAATTTTTTCCTTAACCAAATTAAATTTCTTGAAGGGCTAGGAGGGGTATTTATTGATGAGAAAGTTTTTCCAATGGAAGGAATTTTTCCCTGAGCTGCCAAATTAATAGGGTTGAAGGTTCAAATAGTGATATGTGGAATCCCGTACAATTTTCTCCACTGAACCAGTCCATGATCAGATCGCCTTGGAAAATTTTGTCATAGATTTAACTTGAAGAATCCAATCTTCATATAATTGGTGGGGTTAGAAAGAATACAAATAGGGGTACCAAATAACAGAATTTTAGACCTTGGAGATTCGAAATCATAGAGATACAATAGTTGCAAGGTGAGCCTTTTCAACAAGCTTAAATTCAAGCTCTAAAAAGTGTGTATTTTTAAATTTTCATAATTTTTATTTGAAAATTTAGTTTGAAGTGATTCAAAGGGAATAGTGAAGCATAGATATCATTAATTGGTTACCAAATTCCTCCCAAACAAAAAATTTCTACACTAATTATGCCCTCATAAAGCTCTACTAGGATGCATGAAGAAGAATAAGTGCAACACGATGTATCAAAATTGCGGAAACAATTTTCACTCTCACAAACAACAACCAAAAATTAATTAGGAGCGATGAATGTCAAGATGGATGGTTTAGAAGAGAAAATAAAAAGAGACATGGATGGTTTGAAATACAATGGGATTCTGGTAGAAACAGGATAAGATGGACAGTAATCAGATGGACCAGCCTGATATTGAGTTGAAGATGTAAACAAAGAATCAGGTCGTTCAGTACTCGTAAGAGAGGAACCAGATAAAATTCCAGATGATGACATGGGTGAATTCCATGGACTAGATGAGGAACTAGATTAAGTTCCATTTAAATCTTGGTAACCCTATGGGACGGACAGACCACCATAAAGATGAGACTCAAGTGTCATACAAAACATCGAAGAGGTATCAACAGTTGATGTTGTTGTAGCTGCAACATATGGTACAGTCTAGGATGTTGTCTCAGCCATCGTTAAATAACCCAATGAATACTCTAAAGAATCTATGGGAACTTGAGACTGAGTAGGAACAACAGGATCAGTGTGGGTCAAACGAGGAAAAGGCGAATAAATATGAAGCCTTGACCTAAAATGAGATGGAGTTGTAGGGGCTGTCTTTTCCTAAGTTTCCTCCTCAATTGAAGTCAAACCAGGTGGAAGTACTTCACCGTCAAGCCCGAGATAAATTTTAGGCGGTAAACTCTGCGGTAAAGAGGAAGACTCAATAGTTACATATGATTGAGAATGAGACAATTGATCGTCTTCTGGCATGGGAAAAAATTCTTGTTGTTCAAATTTGGGATCAAGATGTTCTGGTAAAAGAAAGTTTCTAGATCAACTTTCGGTTGAACAACTTCGGGTTCTATATTTACCGTTTCACTGGATTCAACTTCAATGTCCTCAGGTAACTGTGAGGGTTCCATCTCGATGGTAGAAGATAAACCGATATTGGTAGAAATGACTTGAGGTTCGGTACTCAAAATATCATATGACTGTGGTAAATTAGATGAAGATGAAGCACCAAAGGTTCCAGAGGTACCAGACTCAGTAGGACGAGCTCGCCTTCGCTGACTAGGTGTAGCTTCTGGCAGTAAAGGTGGTTTATCTGTTGTCACGATGGGGAAAATGTTGATCTTATTCCATGGTTGCTGATTGATTTAATTAAAATAAATAAAAAAATAAAAAAAGGGTAATGCTAGGCAAAAGGATTACCAAGCAACTGTGAACTGCAATATATCGCCCTAGTAAACCAAGGACTTACGTACGTGCAGGATATCTCCCCAAATGATTTGTTCGATGTATCACAGTGTACAAGGCAGCCAACTCGGTTACCTATGGATGGTAAGACAACTAATATTGTACTCCCAAATATACTTGATAGTACGTGGAGGCCCAATCCATATTAGCGTTGTCTAATGCAAAATTGCACAATGAGAGCATCCCCTTATACTTTTCATACTAGAACACCACCTGATATACTCAAGGTACATGGAAAAGCTCTGATATACTTACATACGTGGGATGAGGTATCACACTCGGAATGTATCACAAACAATTAATGACAGTTGCTATGTTTTACGATGTCAGAACACGTCTCTAGCCTAGATATCTAAATGTTATTGTTAAGTAACATTGCTCCCTTAGGTTAATTGAGATAAATTTTAAGTTGATCTTGCTTAGAAAAATTTCCTTTCAAGTTCACCGCGTGATGTACTTGAAATTCATAGAATGCAACAAATATGATAAGCATTCGTTTCGATTCAATTTCAAAAATGAAAACTTTAGCTACAAGGGATAGAGCAATCAGATTGTAAGCAATTAGAAATAAGCATATCTAAATGCAAATTCCCTAACTATTCCTATGCAACACTCACAAACCCTATATGTAAATGCATGTTTTTATTTTTTATTTATTTTAAGTGTGAATGAATGAAAAATAAACTAAGATGCACAAACAATCAATCAAGACTTTCTAGAGAAACGAAGAATAGTACGACAATTTCTCTTTTCAAAAATAAAGAACTGATCAAATGTAAACTTTAAAATTTGGAGCTATTTCAAAAATGCTAAAGAAAACAAGAATAAACATTGAACAAACATATACCCAAAGTTAGCAAGCATAGTAGAAGCAATCTGGTCTCTAGAGGCAATCAAACACATGAAAACTCAACAAACAAGACATTGAACTGAATTGAAAAAGAAAAAACTATGATGAATTTTGGTTGGTCACAAGAGAAACAAACCCCTGAGTGGGAGACAGTGCATTTCAAAGCATCGTCTCTAAGCCAACAATGCTTTGCAGAGCACTCTGTCGAGACCAACAATGCGTTGGTGCCAGAGGAATCTTAGAAATAGACAAGAAAACACACTTCTTTCACCAAAACACATTCAAATGATTGTAATGAAGCAAGTAAATTCTACTAGAGGCTTAAAAACAAGGATAAAACCACTAGGGACGATCAATCGTTCCCCAATATGGTCACAAATTTATTTTACGGAAATCAAACCTACAGATAGATAAGTTTTCCCAAGTGTGGTGGGCGCACTTAGAACAACATGTTGATCAGTGGTTCTCATTGATGTCAACCCAAGCAGCACCAAGGGCTAACCCAAAATTGAATGGGAATTTTGACCTACCAAATTAATATATTCTGGGTCAATAATGCTTTTGATGGTTTCTACTTGTCGAGATGTTTCTGTTGATATATGGCACACCATGTAATTCTTCACGGTCTGAGAGATATTCATGTTTGACGTTTGTACCCCCAGTTAGTGGGCTAAAACCCCATGGGGTTGGGGCATGGGTCATTGAAAAATCATAATTAATATTTTTTAAGCTCCTAAGATCCCTCCCACCTTCATTTTTTGAAGCCCCTCTCAACCTAAGCATTAATATATATTGTGATCTTCATTTCCTCCTTAGGCTAGGTATTCGGCCATCGGAAACAGGTCATCGTGGAATTTTCTCTCTAAATTTTTTTATACGAAGGCTCAAAAGCTGAAATTTTTATGAGGAGAAGCTAAATGCTTGAGGAAGCTACAGTTAAAATTTTAGATCAATTTTCACAATATTTTGGGAGATATGATCTGTGGAAGTAAGGGTTTTTGCAGGCTCCTGAAATTCATCTCAAATAAGTGACCTTGGTAAAATCGTCATAAATATCTCTCTGAGTATCGGATTGGAATGCCGTAAAAATTGACGGATATTGCACAGCCTTTAATGTTCTCTCTATCAATTTCAGAAACAAATGAAGAAACAGTGACACGTGGTACGTTGTACAAGTATGCTCTTCTGAAACAGTCCATAATTAGGGCATTATGAGAGATTGGGTATAACTCTCTCTGCAAGAATCAAAATTGGGTCAGACCTGTGGCATTGGAAATATGACTCAGAGGAATACTATAGGACCAAAAATCAGACATTGAGGATTTGAAATTACAAAGATACACCAGATTCAATATCGAGCTCCTAGAAGGCAATAAAAATCTAGATCATGTGTTGTCAAGGGTTGCAAAGGACCAGACTTTCCACGGCAGAAAAGCAAATCAAGGTGCAGCAGAGGGTAGCAAGAAAAAAGCAGCATTCAAGGTGCATAACAGTAGCAAGAAGTTCATCATATGAAGTCTTCAAGTGGGCAACACTACATACAATCATTGTAAAGGTATCATTGTACCTAGTCATTGTAAATACATTATTATACAAATTGTACTAGTATCTATCTGCCAAGGGTTGAAGAGGTAGCATTGGGAGGTCTAGGATCATCATTAGGTGTTTGTGTCAAAGTTTGGGTTATGGTCTAGTATATCTTCTTCTTCTACATCATTCTATATCATTGTAAAGTGGACCATTTTCCCTGGTACGGGAGTCCATTCATTTTTTAATCTTCTATAGGGTGGTAGGGTAGTGCTAGGGTGAGTTGTAGCTCATTGGGTGTTGGGGCATCCGTTCAGTTAACTATTGAAGAATCTTGGGCGTTGGAGCCTCCATCCAGTGGGAGCTGGAGAAGAATGCTTTTCTAGATTCTAGGAAGTTGGAGCTTTATTTTCAATTGGAGTTGAAAAGAATTATTAGAAAAGCATTAGGTGGTTTTTGTCCCGAAGTGGGTTTCCACCTTAAAAATTGTGTGCATTTGTGTTCCTCTTGTTTGCTGCTATCATTGTAAAAACACTGATAATAATTGAAGATTAACTAATTCTCAATTGAAAGGAATACTGATTCACCCCCCCCCCTCTCAGTATTTCCAACAATTGGTATCAGAGCTTGGTTCCTTCAATAGTAGTTTAACAACTGGAAGGAGGTCATGGAGGATACCAAGAATGGTGTACCTCTATTCAATGAAAATAATTATGCACTTTGGAAAGGAAGAATGGAGGTCTATCTCTTGGCGCAAGGTTACGAAGTATGGGACACTATTCAAAATGGATTTACATCAACCGCGGATGAACAAGGTAAGAAGAATTTGGTAAATGATGCAAAAGCAAAGAATATTATTATTAGTGGAATTATTGAATCTGCTTATCATAAGGTATTGGGTTGTAAAACTGCCAAAAATTTATGGGGAAAGCTTGAGAATATATATGCAGGTGACTCAAATGTCAAAGAAGCAAAGCTTCAAATCTATAGAGCAAAATTTGAGCAACTCAGAATGAAAGAAGATTGCAATATTGCTGCATACTTTCAATACGTTGATGAAATAACCAATACTCTGGAAGGATTGGGAGAGCCAGTTGACGAGAAGACTATTATAAGGAAGATTCTTAGAACGTTACCAGGGAGATTCAACCCAAAGGTATCGGTCTTAGAATACAGTGCAAATCTGGACAAACTCAGCAAAGAGGAATTACATGGAGTTCTCATAGCATATGAAATGAGACTTGATGAAGAAGAGGGTACTTCGCATCTAGAAAAAATTTTCGTTGCATCTAAGAAAACCAATAAGGATAAAAAACCTTCAATTGAAAATACATGCACCTGCAAGTGTGAAGAAAAGGGAGATGATGAAGAAGGTCTTTCAGATGAAGAATATGCTTACTTCATGAGAAAACTACAAATTGGTAAGGGACAATTCAAAGGTAAACTTCCATTGATATGTTTCAGCTATAATGAGGTTGGGCATTTTGCAGCAAAATTTCCAAACAAAAGTAATGGCAACTCAAAAAGAAAGAAAGGCTTTAAGAAATTCAACAAGCAAGGATCCAAAAGGAACTTTCTCTCTAAAGAATATAGCTCATCATCCGATGAAGACAATGATAGTGAAGAAGAAGCCAATGAGAGAGTATTGTTTATGGCCAAGCACAATAAACCCAAGCATAATAAGCAAGAGGTATCAAAAAATGAAGAAAAAGGATGGACCATAGACGAATTTTATGAGGAAGCAATCAAGCTTATAAAATATCTCAAGGCGGAGAAGATCCGTTCCAAAACTCTTGAAGAACAAGTTCAAGGTCTCAAAATTGAAGTTGAAGAACACAAATGCATTGAAGAGTCACTTCAAAAGAATTTGGAAGAAAGCAACCAAGAAAGGGAAGAATTAGAAGCCGAAGTAGTCTCGCTGCGTGAGGAAGTGAAGAAAGGAAAAACTATCCAAAACTATGCCAAAAACTCAAGGGCATTGGAAGAACTCATCAACAATCAATGATCTTACAATGACAAAACTGGCATTGGTTACAAAGAAGAAGAAGTAGGACCTTCTACAACAAAATACAATGAACCTATGAGATATGACATGCATGTAGACTTCATTGGACAAGATTCGCAAGAACAGCCTTGGAAGACAATTCCTCGATGAAAAATTCCATCCAGGTACCAACATATTTTTTATGGCTACTGTTATTCATGTGGAAAATTTGGTCATAAAGCTGTAGAATGTCGCACGTACCCTAGGAATAAATACAATTCCAGGAGATCTGTCAAATATGAACCTCTCAGGGCTCAGCGAAACATCAATAGATTTGAACATTTAAGAAATAATATTGAATGTTACAAATTTCGAAACTTTGGACACATAGCCAAAGATTGCAGACTTGAAAATCCTCCAGAAGAATCTTTGAAACCACATAATGAACAAAGATGGAAGAAGAAGAAGAATGATAATTGTGCTCTCACTCTCAAGGCTCAAAAGAACAAAGATGTGTGGTATGTTGATAGCGGTTGCTCAACGCATATGACTGGAGATAGAAATAAATTTGTATCTCTGAAAGAGAAGAAGGATGGAATTGTGTCCTTTGGAAATGAAGGATCTTCAAATGTTATAGGATCGGGTACTGTCACTCTCGGAAGCAAAGATTCTCTAGCCAATAATCTTCTACTGGTTGAAAACATGAATCACAATCTGCTCAGTGTTGGACAAATGTGTGATCAAGGACACACAATAATATTCAACTCCACGAAATGTGAAATCAAGAAATGTGTGTATGGTGAAATTGTGGCTACAGCAAGTCGAGCTCCAAATGACATATATGTTCTAGATGAAGAAACTAAAGCATGTCTAATAGCTAAAGAGGATGATACAATAATTGGTAGCAATGATGATCGACTAAGTAAGAATTTTGCTACAAAGGTGCAAAGTGATTTCGAGATGTCTTTACTTGGTTGCAAATTGAGCATAGATGACTCATCTAAGGATGTGGATCAAAGGTTGTACATATCTATGATTAGTAGTCTTCTATATGTAATATCCTCCCAACCAGATGTTATGCAAGCAGTTGGACAAGTAGCAAGATTCCAAGCAGCACCAAAAGAATCACATATTAAATATTCGCCAGCATTGGAATATCTTCACCAGAAGCTTGGGATTCTCCCAAGTTCTCATTAGATTTTCCTTTTTCAGAATATAAAGGGGGAGTTGAAGTGTATGCAGTTCTGCAGGACAGTTGTGTGTCAGCGCGAGTGGAAGTGTGTACAGGTCTATAGGATGGTTGTGTTTCAGGGGGAGTTACCCTTTTCCATTGATGTCAAAGGGAGAGAGAATGTTGTAGGAAGAGGTGTCATGATCGCAGGGGGAGTACTTGTGTTGCCATCAATGCCAAAGGGGGAGATTGTTGATCGGCGGTTGTCATTGATGTCAACCCAAGCAGCACCAAGGGCTAACCCAAAATTGAATGGGAAGTTTGACCTACCAAATTAATATATTTTGGGTCAATAATTCTTTTGATGGTTTCTACTTGTCGAGATGTTTCCATTGATATATGGCACGCCATGTAATTCTTCACGGTTTGAGAGATATTCATGTTTGAATTTTGTACCCCAGTTAGTGGGCTAAAACCCCATGGGGTTGGGGCATGGGTCATTGAAAAATCATAATTAATATTTTTTATGCTCGTAAAATCCCTCTCAAATTCACTTGTTGAAGCCCCTCTCAACTTAAGCATTCATATATATTGTGATCTTCATTTCCTCCTTAGGCAAGGGATTCGGCCATCTGAAACAGGTCATCGTGGAATTTTCGCTCTAACTTTTTTTCTATGAAGTATCAAAAGTGGAAATTTTTATGAGGTGAAGCTGAAATCCTGAGGAAGCTACAGTAAAAATTTCAGATCAAGTTGCACAATATTTTTGGAGATATGATTTGTGGAAGTAAGGGTTTTTGTAGGCTCCTGAAATTCATCTCAAAGAAGTGACCTTGGTAAAATTGTCATAACTCTCTCTCTGAGTATCGGATTTGAATGCCGTAAAAAGTGAAAGATAGTGCACATCCTGTAATTTTCGCTCTATCAATTTTAGAAACAAATGAAGAAACAATGACACGTGGAATTCCGTACAAGTACGCTCTTATGAAACATTCCATAATTAGGGCATTGTGAGAGATTGGGTATAACTCTCTCTTCAAGAATCCAAATTGGGTCAGACCTATGGCATTTGAAAGATGACTTAGAGGAATACTACAGGACCAAAAATTAGATATTGAGGATCTACAATGATAGAGATACACCAGATTCAATATCGATCTCATAAAAGGCAATAAAGGGCTAGATCATGTGTTGTCAAGGGTTGCAAAGGACCAGACTTTCTACAGCAGAAAAGCAAAGCAAGGTGCAGCAGAGGGTAGCATGAAAAGAGCAGCATCCAAGGTGAATAACAGCAGCAAGAAGTTCATCATATGAAGTCTTCAAGTGGGCAGCACTGCATACAATCATTGTAAAGGTATCATTGTACCTAGTCATTGTAAATACATTATTATACAAATTGTACTAGTATCTATCTGCCAAGGGTTGAAGAGGTAGTGTTGGGAGGTCTAGGATCATCATTAGGTGTTTGTGTCAAAGTTGGGGTTATGGTCTAGTATATCTTCTTCTTCTACATCATTCTATATCATTTTTAAGTGGACCATTTTCCCTGGTACGAGAGTCCATTCATTTTTTATTCTTCTATAGGGTGGTAGGCTGGTGCTAGGGTGAGTTGTAGCTCACTGGGTGTTGGGGCATCCGTTCAGTTAACTACTGAAGAATATCGGGCGTTGGAGCGTCCATCCAGTGGGAGTTGGAGAAGAATGCTTTTCTAGATTCTAGGAAGTTGGAGCTTTATTTTCAATTGGAGTTGAAAAGAATTATTAGAAAAGCATTAGGTGGTTTTTGTCCCGGAGTGGGTTTCCACATTAAAAATTGTGTGCATTTGTGTTCCTCTTGTTTGCTGCTATCATTGTACAAACAATGATAATAATTGAAGATTAACTAATGCTCAATTGAAAGGAATACTGATTCACCCCCCCTCTCAGTATTTCCAACACAACAGATGAAAGGAACTTGACCTTTTCCTTAAAATAAATAGATAAGAGAAGAACACCTACTTGTGATCCTTCACTATTCTTCATCTTCCTTTTGTCACTTCCGTTGCTCTCAATCGAACTGAACCCATTGGATTAGTACCTGAAAATTCTAACAGAAGACAAAAAATGACATAATGGCATATGATCTATTCATCTTAATCAAACTGAATCGATTTCATTTGAAAATACATATATAAAAGCATGAACAAGTGTATTAGGAAAGGAACAAATATCTTTATTATAAGCTAGAAGGAGAAGTTACAACCAATTGAAGAGATTCGATGTCAACTCACTCTAGCTTCATTCCTATCCTCATCACATCAATAGCATTACTCTAGTAGTATAACATTACTTGCAAACAATACCTCAAAGAGCTGTAATATCACTAGCATGACTCTACAAATTCAAACTCTTGCTCCTCTTTTGTACTATGATCAGTGCTCAATTTATAAGAAATGAGGGTAGTTTGGCATTAATTGATCATTGAATGTCTTTCCCATATATGGATGAGGAACTTTCCTTGTTCAATGGGATAAAATGATAAGTGATTTAATGGCTCCATGGTGTTCATATTTGAGGTTATCAAATAGCATGATAGCTGGAAACACTTCTAGAAGGCACTAGAAAGTGGGAAGATTCTCGGAATCCTTTGAAATTTTTTCTCCCAATCAACCAATGCACTATTAAGTGGGCCTAGATGCTTTGCAAAATTGCTTTGCATGGGAGTAAGTGCTCTGCAAAGCACTTACTGCAATCTAGGGGAGCGTTGGTGGCTCAATGGAGCATTTCAACTAGACTTTAAGCAGTGAAACTTTCACGAATAAAAACCAACAATGGGATGACTTGTTTAAGGCATGTAGCAACTAATTTAGAGTATGATATGCCTTATTTATACTAATACGAGTTTCGGGAGTGATGCCAAAATTGACCTGTAACAATATCCATCTGCTCGACCTTGAAATAAAAAGAAGCAGCAACATACAAAAGTGATCTAATAGAAGCTGACTTGGAAACAGGAGAAATGTTTTTACCAGAAAAAATTCCCGAAACCTGGGAATAACCTTTTGCTTCCAACTGAGCTTTGTATTTATCCACCTTGTATTTTGCATTCATCTTCTTCTTAAACACCCATTTTCTTCCAATGGGTTTCCTTCCAGTCGACAACTCCACTAGATCCAAAGCCTCATTTTTTTCTAAAGATGTCATTTCACCAACCATGGCCTCTTTCCAGAGTTTTCCATCCTCTGAATATACTTCCTCCCTGACAGTTTCGGGATCATCATCATTAATAGATAAAGAAAAATTTTAATAGAAAGAAAATCGACTATACCTTTCTAACTTCCTTCTCTCTCGAACTGATCTTCTCAAAGATGGATTTTGTGGCTCTTCCTCTTCTGATTCTTATTATGTTGAAGAGTCTGATTCTTCCTCCTTTAGCTCAAAATCTATCTTCCCAGGTTCTTTTGGTAGGAATTCATGTTTATTAACATCTCTCACCTCTCTAAACAAGACATCTCGATTGTACACAACCTTCCTTGTTTCTGGGTTCCAAAGCTTATAACCTTTTAAACCATCCTTATACCCAATAAAGATGCACCTTTTGTTGATCAACAATTATCATTGATATCAACCCAAGCAGCACCAGGGGCTAACACAATATTGCATGGGAATTTTTACCTACCAAATTAATATATTCTGGGTCAATAATTCTTATGATGGTTTCTACTTGTCGAGATGTTTCCGTTGATATATGGCACGCCATGTAATTCTTCACAGTTTGAGAAATATTCATGTTTGAAGTTTGTACCCCCAATTAGTGGGCTAAAACCCCATGGGGTTGTGGCATGGGTCATTGAAAAGTAATAATTAATATTTTTTAAGCTCCTAAAATCCCTCCCACATTCACTTGTTGAAGCCCCTCTCAACCTAAGAATTTATATAAATTGTGATCCTCATATCCTCCTCATGTAAGGGATTTCGTTATCTGAAACAGGTCATCGTGGCATGTTCACTCTAAATTTTTTTCTACGAAGGTTCAGAAGATGAAATTTTTATGAGGTGAATTCGAAATCCTAAGGAAGCTACTGTGAAAATTTTAGATCAAGGTGGGCAATATTTTCGGAGATATGATCTGTGGAAGTCAGTGTTTTTGCAGGCTCCTGAAATTCATCTCAAAGAAGTGACCTTGGTAAAATCGTCATAACTCTCTCTCTGAGTATCAGATTATAATTCTGTAAAAAGTGGCAGCTATTTTACAGCTTTTAGTTTTCACTCTATCAATTTTAGAGCCGAATGAAGAAACAGTGACACATGGCATGCTGTACAAGTTCACTCTACTGAAACAATCCATAATTAGGGCATTGTGAGAGATTGGGTATAACTCTCTCTTGAAGAATCCAAATTGGGTCAGACCCATGGCATTGGAAAGATGACTTAGAGGAATACTACAAGACCAAAAATCAGATATTAGGGATTTGAAATAACAGAGATACACCAGATTCAATATTGAGCTCCTAGAAGGCAAAGAAAAAGCTAGATCATGTGTTGTCAAGGGCTGCAAAGGACCAGACTTTCTAGGGAAGCAAAGCAAAGCAAGGTGCAGCAGAGGGTAGCATGACAGAGGTCAAGGCCTTCAAGGTACATAACCGCAATGAGAAGTTCATCACATGAAGTCTTCAAGTTGGCAACACTGCATACAATCATTGTAAAGGTATCATTGTACTAAGTCATTGTAAATACATTATTGTACAAATTGTACTAGTGTCTATCTGTCAAGAGTTGAAGAGGCAGTGTCGGGTGGTCTGGGATCATCATTAGGTGGTTGTGTCATATTTGGGGTTATGTTCTGTCTTCTTCTTCTGCATCATTCTATATCATTGTAAATTGGACCATTTTCCCTGGTACGAAAGTCCATTCTTTTTTTATTCTTCTACAGGGTGGTATGGTGGTGCTAGGGTGAGTTGTAGCTCATTGGGTGTTGGGGCATCCGTTCAGTTGACTACTGAAGAATCTCGGGCATTGGAGCGTCCATCCAGTGGGTGCTGGAGAATAATGCTTTTCTAGATTCTAGGAAGTTGGAGCTTTATTTTCAATTGGAGTTGAATATTAAAGAATTATTAGAAAAGCATTAGGTGGTTTTTGTCCCAGAGTGGGTTTCCACCTTAAAAACTGTGTGCATTTGTGTTTCTCTTGTTTGCTGCTATCATTGTACAAACACTGATAATAATTGAAGATTAACTAATGCTCTAATTGAAAGGAATACTGATTCACTCCCCCTCTCAGTATTTCCAACAATTGGTATCGGTGCTTGGTTCCTTCAATAGCAGTTTAACAGTTGGAAGGAGGTCATGGAGCATACCAAGAATGGTGTACCTCTATTCAATGAAAATAATTATGCGCTCTAGAAATTAATAATGGAGTTCTATCTCTTGGCATAAGGTTACGAAGTATGGGACACTGTTCAAAATGGATTTACATCAACCACGGATGAACAAGGTAAGAATTATTTGGTAAATGATGCAAAAGCAAAGAATATTATTATTAGTGGACTTATTGAATCTGCTTATCATAAGGTGTTGGGTTGTAAAACAGCCAAAAATGTATGGGACAAGCTTGAGAATATATATGCAGGTGACTCAAATGTCAAAGAAGCAAAGCTTCAAATCTATAGAGCAAAATTTGAGTAACTCAGAATGAAAGAATATTGCAACATTGCTACATACTTCCAATACGTTGATGAAATAACCAATACTATGGAAGGATTGGGAGAGCCTGTTGATGAGAAGACTATTATACGAAAGATTCTTAGAATGTTACCAAGAAGATTCAACCCAAAGGTATCGGTCTTAGAATACAGTGCAAAAATGGAAAAACTCAGCAAAGAGGAATTACATGGAGTTCTTATAGCATATGAAATGAGACTTGATGAAGAAGAGGGTACTTCACATCTAGAAATTGCATTCGTTGCATCCAAGAAAACCAATAAGGATAAACAACCTTCAATTGAAAAGACGTGAACCTGCAAGTGTGAAGAAAAGGGAGATGATGAAGAAGGTCTTTCAGATGAAGAATATGCTTACTTCACGAGAAAACTAAAAATTGGTAAGGGAAAATTCAAAGGTAAACTTCCATTGATATGTTTAAGCTATGATGAGGTTGGGAATTTCTCAGCAAAATGTCCAAACAGAAGTGATGTCAACTCAAAAGGAAAGAAAGGCTTTAATAAATTCAACAAGCAAGGATCCAAAAGGAACTTTCTCTCTAAAGAAGATATCTCATCATCCGATGAAGACAATGACAGCGAAGAAGAAGCCAATGGGAGAGTATTTTTTATGGCCAAGCACAATAAACAAGAGTTATCAAACAACGAAGAAGAAGGATTGACCATAGAAGAATTTTATAAGGAAGCAATCAAGCTTATAAAAGATATCAAGGTAGAGAATATCCGTTCCAATACTCTTGTAGAACAAGTTCAAGGTCTCAAAATTGAAGTTGAAGCACACAAATGCATTGAAGAGTCACTTCAAAAGAAGTTGGAAGAAAGCAACCAAGAAAGGGAAGAATTAGAAGCCGAAGTAGTCTCGTTGCATGAGGAAATGAAGAAAGGAAAAACTATCCAAAACTATGCCTACAGCTCAAGGGCATTGGAAGAACTCATCAACAATCAACAATCTTACAATGACAGAACTGGCAGCGGTTACAAAGAAGAAGAAGCAGGACCTTCTACAACAAAATACAATGAACCTATGAGATTTGACATGCATGTAGACTTCATTGGACTAGACTCACAAGAATAGCCTTGGAAGACAATTCCTCGACGAAAATTTCCATTCAGGTACCAACATATTTTTTATGGCTATTGTTATTCATGTGGAAAATTTGGTCATAAAGCTGTAGAATGTTGCACGTACCCTAGGAACGAATAAAATTCCAAGAGATCTGTCAAATATGAACCTCCCAGGGCTCGGCGAAACATCAATATATTTTAACATTTAAGAAATAATATTGAATGTTACAAATGTCGAAACTTTGGACACATAGCCAAAGACTGCAGACTTGAAAATCCTCCAGAATAATCTCCAAAGTCACAGAATGAACGAACATGGAAGAAAAATAAGACTGATAATTGTGCTCTTGCTTTCAAAGCTCAAAACAACAAAGATGTGTGGTATGTTGATAGCGATTTCTCAATGCATATGACTGGAGATAGAAATAAATTTGTATCTCTGAAAGAGAAGAAGGGTGGAACCATGTCCTTTGGAAATGATGGATCTTCAAATGTTATAGGATCAGGTACTGTCACTCTCGAAAGCAAAGAGGCTCTAGCAAAGAATGTTCTATTGGTTGAAAACATGAATCACAATCTGCTTAGTGTTGGACAAATGTGTGATCAAGGACACACAATACTATTCAACTCCACAAAATGTGTAATTTGGAAAGGCATGTATGGTGAAATTGTGGCTGCAGCAAGTCGAGCTCCAAACGACATATATGTTTTGGATGAAGCAACTAAAGCATGTCTAATAGCTAAAGAGGATGATATAATATTTGGTAGCAATGATGATCGACTAAGTAAGAAGTTTGCTACAAAGGTGCAAAGTGATTTCGAGATGTCTTTACTTGGTGAGCTCAGATACTTCTTAGGTATTCAAATATCTCAACAAGAGAAAGGAATATTTATATGTCAATCCAAGTACATCAAGGAAATTCTCAAGAAATTTAAAATGGAAGATTGCAAACCCATCCTTACTCCAATTGTAACAGGTTGCAAATTGAGCATAGACAACTCATCTAAGGATGTGGATCAAAGGTTGTACAGATCTATGATTGGTAGTCTTCTATATGTAACAGCCTCCTGGCCAGATGTTATGCAAGCAGTTGGATAAGTATCAAGATTCCAAGCAGCACCAAAAGAATCGCATATTATTGCCATCAAAATAATTCTTCGATATCTAAAGGGAACAACAGAATATGGCTTGTGGTATCCCAACGGTAACAATCTCATTATTCATTCCTTTACAGATGCAGATTGGGCAGGAAGTGTTGATGATCGTGAGAGTACTCGTGAAGCATTGGAATACCTTCGCCAGAAGCTTGGTATTCTCCAAAGTTCTCATTAGATTTTCCTTATTCAGAATATAAAGGGGGAGTGGAAGTGTGTACAGGTCCACAGGATGGTTGTGTCTCAGGGGGAATAGAAGTGTGTACAGGTCCGCAGGATGGTTGTGTTTCAGGGGGAGTTACCCTTTGCCATTGATGTCAAAGTGGGAGAGAATGTTGTAGGAAGAGGTGTCGTGATCGTAGGGGGAGTACTTGTGTTGCCATCAATGACAAAGGGGGAGATTTTTGATCAACAGTTATCATTGATGTCAACCCAAGCAGCACTAGAGGCTAACCCAATATTGCATGAAAATTTTGACCTACCAAATTAATATATTATGGGTAAATAATTATTATGATGGTTTCTACTTGTCGAGATGTTTTAGTTGATATATGGCACACCATGTAATTCTTCACGGTTTGAGAAATATTCATGTTTGAAGTTTGTACCCCCAGTTAGTGGGCTAAAACCCTAAAACCCCATGGGGTTGTGGCATGGCTCATTGAAAAGTCATAATCAATATTTTTTAAGCTCCTAAAATCCCTCCCACGTTCACTTGTTGAAGCCCCTCTCAACCTAAGAATTTATATAAATTGTGATCCTCATATCCTCCTCATGTAAGGGATTTCGTTATCTGAAACAGGTCATCGTGGCATGTTGGCTATAAATTTTTTTCTAAGAAGGTTCAGAAGCTGAAATTTGTATGAGGCGAAGTAGAAATCCTGAGGAAGCTACTGTGAAAATTTCAGATCAAGGTGGGCAATATTTTCGGAGATATGATTTGTTGAAGTCAGTGTTTTTGCAGGCTCCTAAAATTCATCTCAAAGAAGTGACCTTGGGAAAATCGTATAAATCTCTCTCTGAGTATCAGATTGGAATTCTGTAAAAATTAGAAGCTAGTGTACAGTCTGTAGTTTTTTCTATATCAATTTTAGAGTCGAATGAAGAAAAAGTGACATGTGGCATGCCATACAAGTGCGCTCTACTGAAACAGTCCATAATTAGGGCATTGTGAGAGATTGGGTATAACTCTCTCTTGAAGAATCCAAATTTGGTCAGACCTATGGCATTGGAAAAAAAAATTATAGGACTAATACAAGACCAAAAATCAGATATTGGGGATCTGAAATAACAGAGATACACCATATTCAATATCGAGCTCCTAAAAGGAAAATAAAAAGCTAGATCATGTGTTGTCAAGGGCTACAAAGGACCAGAATTTCTAGGGAAGCAAAGCAAAGCAAGGTGCAGCAAAGGGTAGCATGACAAGAGAAGCAACCAAGGTACATAAAAACAACAAGAAGTTCATCACATGAAGTCTTCAAGTGGGCAGCACTGCATACAATCATTGTAAATGTATCATTGTACTAAGTCATTGTAAACACATTATTGTACAAATTGTACTAGTGTCTATCTGCCAAGAGTTGAAGAGGCAGTGTCGGGTGGTCTAGGATCATCATTAGGTGGTTTTTTCATAGTTGGGGTTATGTTCTAGTGTGTCTTATTCTTCTACATCATTCTATATCATTGTAAAGTGGACCATTTTCCCTGGTACGGAAGTCCATTCTTCTTTTATTATTCTACAAGGTGGTAGGGTGGTGGTAGGGTGAGTTGTAGCTCATTGGGTGTTGGGGCATCCGTTCAGTTGACTACTGAATAATATTGGGCATTGGAGCATCCATCCAGTGGGGGCTGGAGAAGAATGCTTTTCTAGATTCTAGGAAGTTGGAGCTTTATTTTCAATTGGAGTTGAATATTAAAGAATTATTAGAAAAGCATTAGGTGGTTTTTGTCTCAGAGTGGGTTTCCACCTTAAAAACTGTGTGCATTTGTGTTCCTCTTGTTTGCTGCTATAATTTTACAAACATTGATAATAATTTAAGATTAAATAATGCCCTAATTGAAAGGAATACTGATTCACCCACCCCCCCCCCCCCCCCTCTCAGTATTTCCAACACCTTTCATATTTACTATCCAACTTGGTTCTTTTCTCCTTCAGAACATGTACATATGCATCACAACCAAATACCCTCCAATGTGAAAGAGAGGTTTTATTACCAATCCATACCTCATGTGGAGTTTTATCCTCCAATGTTGATGAAGGTGATATGTTAACCAGGTAACATACAGTCTCTACCATCCAGTATTCTTGTCCTAACCTGACACCACTGAGCATGCTTCTTGCTTTTCCATCAATGTAATTTTCATTCTTTCTGCAACTCCATTTTGTTGAGGTGTGTATGGAGTAGTCTTATGTCGTGCTATAACACACTTCTTACAAAAATATTCAAATTCGTTCTTATAGAACTCTCCACCATTATCTGTCCTCAACACATTTATCTTCTCCTCTTTTTGGTTTTCCACCAGAGCCTTAAATTATTTAAACATATAAAATACTTCATATTTATACCTAAGGAAATATATCCATGTATTCTTTGAGAATTCATCTATAAATGATACAAAATACACATAATTACCTAGTGATGGAACTGACACAAGCCAAAACACATCACTATGCACAAGCTCTAATATCTTGTTTGTCCTCTTAGCACCATAGGGGAAACTCACCTAATTTTGATTCCCATATACAAAATGTTCACAGAAGTCAAAATTAGAAATTATACATACCTTCTACCATACCATTACCATGTAGTATTCGAAGTCCCTTCTCTCAAATATGTCCATATCATGGTCTTTTCTCCAAATACCATAAGGTTCTCAGCTCCACTTTCAGGAACCACATAACTGTTGCACCCATCAATAATATTGTTACCCAGAAGCTTGTATAAAGTTCCAATATAAACTCCCCGCATCAATACCAGTGCTCCCTAAACCATCTTGTAGGTATTTTTATTAGACACTATTTTTACACCTTCATCATCCATCTTGCTTACAAAAATCAAATTTCTGGCCAATGCAAGAATATGCAGAACACTAGGAATTTTTCTAAGCCTTCCACCTTGTAATTTCAGCTTTAATTTTCCATGTATGAAGATTCTGGCCTTCCTGTCATCCTCTAAGAAGACATCACCATGGTCATATTTATCACACTCATAGAACCACTCCCTATGGGGAGTGAAGTGAAAGGATGCACCTAAGTCAATCAACATGCCTCATGATCTACATGTGTACTTGAAGAAGAAGACAAGTACACATCCCCACCTTCATCTGAGGTGGTTTTTGCCTCTGCAAAAGGAGCATCATCAGATCTCTTTCCTTTCTCAGGAGCTTTATATCTACTTTCATTTTGTAGTGCCCTTCCTTTCCGCATTTCCATCACACCTTACAGGTTTTCCTAGATATTTAGATTTTCCTACAGATTTAGATATCCCACTCGAGGACATATTTTTGTTTATTTCCTAGGAATGTCCTCGTACAAGCAAGGAATCTCCATTATGGATATCCAT
Source organism: Pinus albicaulis (assembly GCA_034641835.2). Lineage (NCBI taxonomy): Eukaryota > Viridiplantae > Streptophyta > Pinopsida > Pinales > Pinaceae > Pinus > Pinus albicaulis. The sequence continues at coordinate 441,846,145 of CM076583.1, forward strand.
ATTTTTCTGTCTCATCTACTCCGACAATAAGGATGATACTATTTCATCAAACTTCAAACTAGTTACATTACTACCTATTGCAACAACCAGACTACCCCACGAATCTGGTATTGAATACATCAAATTGATGCACTTATCTTCATATGAAATTTTTATATCAACATAGAACAACTGGATTACAACAGTATTAAATGCGTTCAGATGCTCTTTCACCAAGTCTCCATCCTTCATCCTTAGGTTATACAACTTTTTCCGTAGGAACCATTTGTTCACTAGAGACTTAGATTGGTACAAAGTCCCTAACTTTTCGCATAAAGTATTCATGGTAGTTTCCCCTAATACATTCAACAATTATGAATCTGAGATACATAACTGTATTGTGCTCTTTCCCTTCAGATCCAACTTCGCCCAGTCTTCTGGTGATATTTTCATTGGTTTAGTACTCAGATCTACTGTGATCCATTAATATTTATCCACCAGTAAATCCTCCATCTTGAACTTCCACAAATCAAAACTATGACCATTAAATTTCTTGATCTCTACCTTTCCACTACTCGCCATATTCTTTCACTGCAAGAATAGATCCCACATATCTCCCACTAAACATGGTATACCATAGGCCCAAGAAAAACCCTTCAACAACAAAGGCATCCCCTTGAAGCCAAAACAACTCTGATACCACATGTAGGTTTTAACCTTGTACATAAATTACCTGCAAATGAATTCTTAAAATAGAAAAATAAAATATGGCGAGAAAATAAAACAAATATACATAGATATTTTCCCCTAGATCCAAAAATCAGTACTACTAGATTGATTTTTCATTATATTCCTTTCAATGTTACAATATATATATATATATATATATATATATATATATATATATATATATATATATATATTCTGAAGCATTCATAAACCCCAATCCATTTCCCTGGAATAGAACATAACGTAGTTCCCTTGAAAAGATCTACAAAATACCATGGTCAGAAAATCATCATGCCCAAACCATGTGCAAAACCCATGCGCAAAACAATAGGTAGGTTTTCCCACCTATTATAGGGTCCAAAAATTATTTCCTAGGGTGCTGCCCCAAACGATCTATAGGGGTATACTACCCCTCTACAAACCCCCTGATAGGGGGGCTGTCTCCCCCCCTGTGATCCCCCTATTGCACTTAGCACAATGAATAGTAGGATCTATCGCCCCCCTTGTAACTCCCCCCCCCCCGCGTGTGTGACTAGTCATGAAAATAATATAACACACACCCAATAGGAAACATCTCTCTAATTACCACAGGGTTTTTCACAGGCCCCCGCCTGTGGCTATGGGCCTACTGCGGACCTCAGAAAAATGTCGTTTAGGGAGTTGTTGAAGGCTGGAGAATGACTTCCTCAACATTGGGGATTCCACCCAGTTGGGATCTTAAAGCAACTCCTTTTCTGTAGAAATGGTGGGTCCGACTGGGGATATAGGGAGCATTTACCAGTATAAGAAAAAAATATATATAACAATGGAATAAAATCAACATCAATTTAGTGATTTATTCTAATGATAACATAAATAAAACTAAATCTAAGTACTTCCTGGGATTGGACTAATTTATATGATTATGGAATAAGATTTCGTAAGCATGAAACGATATAGATCATCCCATACTAAATGAATATAAGCACATTAAAGAAACTAAATCAATGTAATTGATTTAGTTGATGTAGAACATTAATCACATAACATCTTTCTAAGTCACTCATCTAACAACATATCATTCAATACATTTTAACAATAGTAATAAGAATATATGTCATTTCAATGCTTATCAGAGAGAGAAAAAATAGATAGAAACAAGTTTGATAAAATATCAAAAGCATAAAACGATCAATACACAGATAATAGTGCCTATTGCATCATAGCTTAGTTATGAAAAGATAGCCTCTAGGCTCAGACTTTCAATTAGATATTTCTATTCAAACAATAGTGTAAGTTCCAAAAGCCTCCTTCTAAAAAATCTAGACCCCTTTCTAAATGCATGAAAGGGGTTTAAATACTAATTAATATTACAAAAATAGAAGACTTGTGAAAGAAGTCTTCTTAATCTAATCTAAATTATAAACTAAAAACTAGGAAATTAAAATGCATAAGTTATAACAGTCTCATGACTATTTCTCGGATCCACTCCCTAGTTGTTCCTTGAGGTGGCAGGCTTTAATCATATATTCGAGCTGGGGGGGATGCATTGGTTGCATTCTCATCTAGCCCGTGAATATTGCATCATTGAGTGCTAGAGGAAGATGAACTGCAGCGTTGGAAAGACACCTCAACACTCCCAATTGACTGTGTGGCTTGATCAACAAGTACCAGTAAATCTCTATATTTACCTTTGTTAAGTTTTCTGTGTCAAGAGATTTTCTGCTTGATGTTTCTTGCCAATACTATTTTAAAAGGCTGACTTCTGGCATAGTGGCTTTTGGTATTTCCTAGATAAGATTGGATTGTAGAAGAGAATATTTTATATACTCAGAGATGTTGGAGGACATATTTTTATCTCTGACGATAGCTAATTCATCACTTTTCATTTTCATGTCCCAATCTCCAAATATTATATCTTTTATTGATTCTTCAAGATGAGGAATATCGACCGCTCTTCCCTATACAGTGTCTTGCCAATCGATATACTTTGACACCTTATCATCAATCTCTTCATAATAAATCCTCAAATTATAAATTTGAGTGACTAACTGATCACTTATTTTAATCTTCTCTTGAATATATTTTTACTTCTGATAAAAAACTGTATGTTGATTTACCAGTAATGTTTCTAATTTTGTTGCTTCTTTCTTTACCTCATTAAGTTATGGTTTCTCCTGGATATTTTGAATGTTCTTCTGTAATTGAGGAACTATTATATCCTTCTATTTAATTTCATTTTTGATTTTGAGTTTGAGACCTTCAAACTCCTGTTGCAAATTATTAATACTTGATTACAACTCCTGCTCGATCTTTTGTTTTTCATTAAAGAAAATTTGCTCCATTTGAGTAATTTTTTGATCCTTCTTCATAATTAATGACTCAATCTTTGATGCCTTATGAATAATTTCGTTTTCATAAGCACCTGAAAACTGAGATAATCTGCTAAGTTCTTTTCCTGGATTTGACTTAGTTCCTTTCCAGAGAACTTGCATTGATGTTGTGTCCATAGGAAGTTTCAGAGAATATTCCATCTTTCATTTCTTCTTTGACCTGGATACAATAGTTTTGTGCTTTGGATTGTAAAATACATCCAATGGAGGTATTTCCTCAATCTTCAATATTATTTCTATTGCTGGGAAAGCAGGGATGATCTCCATATCTTGGGCTGATGTTTCTCCTTGTCTCTCCTCTGTATCATTGAGCTTTAGTATTTGAGTTTGCTCAAGATAAATTTTGGAAACCTCTGCAGTAAATGAGATTTCTCGAATTTATCCTTCATCTTTAGATTCATTTAGATTAGAGAAAACTTGTTGAACACTTGATTCACCGATATAAATTGTTGTTTTTAGAGTATCTTCATTAGGAAGAGTTTCTAAAAAAATAGAACTCTGATCAACATAAGTATTACTATCAGACAATTCTTTCTCAAAAATTTCCCAGTATTGATTAAACTTCTCTTCCTATGGAATATCCGCGATTTCTGGTTCTGCTACTAGTACTAGTACCTTAACTAGAGGAATCAGAACTGGAATTTGTTCTGCTTTTGGCACTGGCCTGTGGAACATGTAGTCTGGAAAATGAGAATTCCTTTGTCCTCTATATTATTTGAATTGTATCAAATATTCTGGATTGAACCTTTTGGTTTCTATTTGCTGAACTCTTGAGAATTTTGTGATTGACTCGAACACATCATCGAAACAATGCCATATTAATCATAACTTATGTTGGGTAGTATTGGAAAATTGAAGGGTTTTAATCGATCAATTTCAATACAAGCATGTTTGAAATTTTCCAGAGTATATTACCCACATGAAATTGGAAAAGTTGGCCAAATTGTATTTTTGGCATATTTCATAAATTTAGTCAACCCATTACCTACAGTCTGATAAGAAATTTCCTTAGCCAATAATTTGTCTGGTATATATAAGGGTGGGACATGAGGGTGAGCATGACTTCCGAAAATTCGAATGTATGTGTAAAATTCTTCATCGAACCACCTTCCTATAGGCTTGAGACTTCTATTGGCTTCATAGGTGACTCTAGGGATTTTTATTTCAAAAATGACTTGAGAATCTGGGAGCATTATATCATTAAATATTTTAAACATATGAGAGTGGTATTTTGATTCCCACAGGAATTCTAACTGTACAAATATGGGGGTTTTGAATTCTCTAGTCCATTTCCATCCTAATGACGGAAATTCAATAGAAAAAAGGACAGCATCTAGGAAAAAAGAAATCATATAAAAATGAGTGACTGTACCAGACGGGAGATTACAATTTTCTCTATAGATAGTGATACATATAATCAAATTATCAGATAGAATATTAGCCCAAGCAATAATATGGCCATCAAAGGCTTCTTCTATCAGGGGTGTCCAATCTTCCTTAAACTTGGTTGTATTTGCAGACCCAAAAAGATGACACATCATTGCAACAATTTGCGAGAAAGGGATTTTAAGAGAAACTACTGAGTACATACCTTTATCGTCACGTTTATGGCGATTAGGATCATTTCTCCAATCCTTGATTACACTTGTAGGGTGTTCATTCTCTCGTATGAATTCTTGAACAAACTGGTTGTCATATCTCTTATGAGGCTCTGGTAATTTATACATATCCTTCAAATCTGAAGGCCTGGGAGAACCAATGACTATTCTATTTCTGGTAACAAACTATCTATCTTGAATGTCCACATGATCCAACACCCATTTTACTAAGTTAGTGTATGGAAAAATTTTAGGATGGGAAACAATTCTGTGAAGAAAATACTTAGCTGCGTAGAACCATGAGTCTGAATCCGTGTATGCAGAATCGTCAGCTACAGCTTTCTGTTCAAAACTACTTGTGGATTTTTGTTCTCAAACAACTGATAGATCCCTTACTAGCTTGAGGAACCAATTTCTGGGTTTCATGTTGTGTCTGATATTAAAGGAGCCATCTCGTTGTTTTCCTCTTGCTTAACAACTAACTGAGGTGGGGTGGCAGACTTCCTTCGTGCTTTAAGAAACCTTGACATCCTTTTATGCCTACGTTTCCGGAATTACCTTGTCAAAAGAAAACCATAGAGGGTAAGTTGAGATCACATCAAATGCTATTAACTGTCGTATCAATTTAACTCATGCATAATGGGAATCCTTGGTATTGAATATGAAATAATTATAAAATCGATTGCAAACCTCGAGATCATAAAAACACATGAATTATCATTAAATTAATAGCATGGGTTCGTGTGAGTTTGACAGTTGTTATCTTATCGAGAGTTGTAGATCGACCTTTTCATGATTAGCGAATTTCAGAATTTCAAAGCAATGTGCGACATGCGAAAATGCGATATTGAGATGGCTTTTTTGTTGGATGACAGAATGCGATATTGGTATATGTCAGACAACAGATTGTGATATCGGTATCCGTTACATGACATATTTCATAGTTTCGCATATCGGTAATTCACAGATTCGTATTTCGACGATTCATTTTTTCAGCGATTTGTTATTTCAGCAATTTTCGTTTCGGCGATTTAATTCCCACTCCTGTACTTTTAGCCTTTATGGGTTCCTTAGAGCACTTTTTTATGATTTTCTTTTGTTTTTTAAGAAAAAAAAAAATTAATCTAATAAAATCCAATTCTAAGTTTTATTTCTAATAAAATGAATTTAATCCTAAAATTTTAAAAGGGTCCCCAATGTTCTTTCTATATTATTTTACTTAGAAAAATGGGGGGTTGTTGTAATACTACAAGAATTGGTGATACATTGGATGAATCTAGAATCTCTGATAAATATTAATACTTAAAAGACAATATTCTAGGAAATTTTTAAGTGATTGAAATTTATCTTAAATATAGGTAAATTTCAATCCAAATAGCTTGGTTTTAATTGAAATTTTTTCTTACATTTGCAAACAAAATTTCTCTCTAAATGAATCAAATTGTAGTAAGTTGAAAGGATAAGTAAGATTCATTCAAAGTTTATCTTACTTGATGAACTTATTAGTCACTAGTAGAGCCTCTGCTACCAATAGACATTCATAGCCTCGATAGGGTTACTATTTAACCAAAATGAACCAATATCCCATTCATAACATAATAGAAATTTCCAAAGGTAATGTAATTACTTTTATTTTTTGTCACTTTAAAATCATTATCTTGGTTTGGTAGCCAAAAGTGATAATTTCATTCACTGGTTATAGTAAATTTGAACAAGTTGACTTGTGATGAGATCCCTTGTCTCAGGTTTTTAGGTCATGAGCCACTATCCTGGTTCGATAGCCAGTTTGATAATGTCAAGTTTACTAGTTTTCTATGAACATAATGAGTCGACTCACAATGAGATCTCCCAAGTTTAAATTTTTTTATATTTTTTAATTACACTTTGAAAAATATCTAATATGAATGAATGGGGAGGTTATCATTTTTCTCCTTATGAGCTTTTGGATGATCGTTTAATTAAAAAATGTTAATACTTCAATAAAATTCTATACTTTGTAAAAATAACTTTTCGAACTTGATTCATGTCAAAATAATTTTTCAATTTACATCGGTTAGAAGAATTCTTCTTTCTAATTGGCTATTTGAATCAAAATTTTCCAAATAAATAGAGATTTCAATTTGATGATTTATTTCCTAGTTTTATATCTCTAAAGATTAACAATTTCATGTTCAAGAAAATGATGAACCGTTTCAATTTATGTGTAAAATTACAAAAGTCTTTTTTATTTTAAATTAAAGTATGTACATATTCGTACAAAATAATTTCTTGTTCTTTTAAGAAAATTATTTTTTGAGGATAACTCCATTAACAGGAAGAGTTCCCTTCTTCCCTTGTAAATTTTGCGAAATAAAAGTTGATGGACCTATTTTTTCTATTATTTGAAAAGGGCCAAGCCAAAGTTTTTGAAATTTTGTATGTTTTCCTCTGTCCTCATGCACTTTATCCCATTTCAATACGAAATCTCCAATTTCAAATTGTTTAGTTTTAACTGTATTTGAATCGAATGAAATTTTAATCAATTGTTGATGATGATTATGTATCATTTTAGCCTTTTCTCTTTCTTTTTTAATTGTTTGGGACATTCTTGATTGTAATGAAGAGAAAGGTTGTTCGTTAATGAATTTTACTAGGGCCGTTGATGGGATAACTACATTTAAAGGTAAAACTGCTTCCTTCCCATATACCAATCGAAAAGGAGAAGTTCCTATTGAAGCTTTTTTAGTTATCCTATCTTCCCATAATGAAAAAGTCAAAATTTGTGCCAATTTTTTTTATTTTGATCAATGGTGTGTTTAATTATACTTATGTAGTTTTTGTTTGTGGATTCTGCCAAACCGTTTCCCTGAAGATAATAATTTGCAGAATATTTCAATTTAAACCCTCTTTTCAAAGAAAATTCATTCATGGCATTTCTAGAGAAATAAGAGGCATTGTCAAATACTAAAGCATAAGGGACACCAAACCTTGTGATGATGAATTGATCAATGAACTCAATAATATTTTCAGAGTTGGTTGTCCTTAGAGGTATTGCTTCTACCCACTTCGTAAAATAGTCTGTAGTGGTAAATATATATTTATGTTGTTTAGAAGAATGAAAAACAATCTCACCTATTATGTCGAGTCCCCATTTCTCGAAAGTTTGTTCCATATTGACTGGTTGAAGTGGCATTGAGGATTTTCTTTGTCTTCCTGCTATAGTTTGACAAGTCTTACAATTTCTGACATAGTTGTGTGCATCCTTGAATAATGTTGTCCAATAATAACCTGCATGCAAGATTTTATGGGTTGTGGTATATCCACAAAAGTGTCCATCTACTGGTCCATCATGAAGTTCCTGGAGCACATTAGGTATTTCATTCTTCTCTAAACATCTGAGTAAAACATAATCATATTTTTTTCTGAATAACACATCATTGACTAATTGATATTGATTAGCCTTCAATATTAATGCTCGTTTTCTTTTTGAATCCAAATTAAGTGGAGTATAACCATTCTTTAGATAAAATATTAAATCAACATACTGAGATTGAGGGTTAATATTGAGTACCTTAGTGAACTATTCAATAGTAGCAGTTAGCTCATCAGGTGATGTATCATTCATTCCTGTAATCATTTTGCAAAATCCTTGTCCTCTCACAATTTTAGCGGGCTTAATTTCTAAGTCATACTCTTGCATGGCATTTACCCAATTGGCTCTCGTTTCTCCTAGTTCCTTCTGTATAAGTATTTTTCTGACTGATGAGAAAGGAACTATTAATTTGACATGAGATTTTAGAAGAAAAGAGAAAAAATATTTGACTGCTTTATAAACTGCAAACACTTGTTTTTCGACTCCTTTATAGTTCAATTCAACTCCTTGAAAATTAGAACTAAAAAGGAAATTGGAGTTTCAAACTTCTTATCATCTGGCTGAGTTAATACTGTGGCATATGATAGTTTAGAAGCGAAATTATATAGAATGAAATCATTGGTAAAATGTGGAGTTGACAGATACGGAGCATCAACAATTGCTTGTTTAATGATTTGAAACAATTCCTTTTCTTGCTCTCCATATTTAAACAATGTATCTTTCTTTATCATCTTTTACAAAGAAATTGTAAAAGAACAATATGTGAAAAATCTGGAATGAATCGTTTTACGAAGTTTATCTGTCCTCAAAAGGACTGCATTGATTTTTTGTTATGTGGTAGTGGAATTTATGAAATTATTTTAATCCGGTCTGGATCAATACAAATTCCATTTTTTGAGACGATAAAACCAAGATTTTTACCTTCTATTAAAGAAAAAATTGACTTCTTTGGATTAAGAGAAATCCCAAATATTCTGCATCTTTCAAAGATCTGCTTTAATTCATGCAAATGATTATTTCTCTTTTCTGAATATATGGTTATATCATCAATATAAGCGACCACTGTTTGATTTATCAATCCTTTAAAGGAAATATCCATGGCTCTCTGAAATTTTGCTCCTGCATTCATTAGTCAGAATGGAATCTTTTGGTATGCATAGGTTCCCCACTTTGTTCTAAATGTAGTTTTCAAACGATCCTCTAGATGAACCTGAATTTGGTTATATCCTGAAAATCCATCTAAAAAAGACATTAATTATGAACTTGCTACTGGCTGTAAAACTTGTTCCATTGATGGTAAAGGAAAATTATCCTTTTGACATGATTTTTTCAGATTTCTAAAGTCAATACAAATTCAAATATCACCATTCTTTTTTCTCATAGCTACTAGATTAGAAACCCTTTTTGAATGTCTAATAGGAAAAATAATTTTGGCTTTCAAAAGTTTATTTAACTCATTTTTTATTTGAGTTTCCAAATTTGGATGTATTTTCCTGAGCTTTTGCTAGATGGGTTTAACATCAGGTACCGTCGGAATAATATGTTGAATGATGGATGGGTTGTAGGTTTTAAGATCTTGATAATTCCATGAAAAAATATCTTTCTATTTTTTTGATAATGAAATGAATGCATTTCTTTCTCCATATGAAAGGGTAAGCCCTATATTTATATCTTGATGTACTTTATCAAATCCTAAGTTAATTATTTCAAACTTTAAAGTAGAACTTTGCAGTTTTCAATTTTTGATTTTTTTGAATCTATCTTTTAAATCATATAAATCTTCAAGTTTTACCACAGATTTTGGTAAAATATTCTTATCATATTGTTGCTTGATTTGATTATTTTGTTCATATTCATCTATAATTTGATCATCATATGATTTTTCAGAAGTAAAAAAACTTAAAATATCACTATCTTCATTGAAAACTTGCCAACTAGTAACATTATCTAGCACAGATGGACGAAAAATCAATTCGATAGAGAATCCGTCAGGACTAAAATCTTTTGGTGGAATCATCTTGGATGCAACGTTAGCCAAAAGATCAGCATTGGCATTTTTTAATCTAGGAATGGGAGAGATATTGAATGCTAAAAAATAAGATGTGAGGTCTTGAACCAGAGATTGATAATATTTCAAGTGAATTGAGAGACAGTGAATAGTATTTCAAGCTTGTCTTACGACAATTTCTGAATCTCCAAATACCTTAATATATTGTATATCCAGACTTATTGATTTGCAAAGACCTTGAACTAATGCTTCGTATTCAGCAATATTGTTAGTGCATTCAAATTCAAGTCTACAAGCTAGAATAGTTTTTTCACCTTTTGGGCTAACAAGCATGAATCCTGCTCCAGCACCATCATTGGATCTTGATCCATCAAAGAAAAGTTTCCAAAACAGAGAATGGACTATTGTTTATTCTTCGAAATTTAAGCAACTGGTCAAATAATTTTGGGAAAATTTTTCTATTTGTGAATTAACAGAATCGATCGAGAAAGGTGGACCTTTAGCATTAAAATCTCCCAAGAATGAATCTGCAGAGTAATTACCCAAAATATTGTTATTGAATGTTATGGGTTCATTTTCTTCTCCAATATCTGTAACTGAGTATTTCATATGTTTTTCACGATCAACTCTTATTTGGTTGGGTTTTCCATTATATGGAAGCCACATGTGAGACCAGTCTGTTGCGAAATATCCATGTAATTTTTCAAACCAGTCTCTGCTACAAACTAAACTGAAGAATTTAGGGATGTCAGCAATCCGTATATTGATAATCTGAGCAACTTTTGGATTTGATGACAATCGAATACTTACCGAATTTATTTCTCCTAAGAATTTAACCTTTGTTCCATCTAATTGAACTATATTAACCGATGATTTCTGGGGTGCGATATTTAACTTCTTGCAAATTAAATATGACATTGTATTAGATGAAGCCCCAAAATCAATCAAATAGTTATGAACATTTCTATTGTATATTTCATATGTTAAGAGGAAAGGAGGGGTGTGAGAATTGGATCTATCTCCAATCAAAATAGCATTTGAAGCGTTAACTTTGTTTGAATCATCGATTGGAGGTTTCCCTATCCCATTAGTAGCTTTAGCAATAACAGTTGAAGGTAGAGGAGATGCAGTAACCACATTCAAATCTTTCAATAAAATATTTAGTTGCTGCTTTAATTTACTAACTTCATGAAGATAAATATTGGCTTTAATCTTCTTCATATCCTCAACAATGTTGTATTCAATAGTGTCAGATACTACCAAAGTTTTAGATTGAGGATTGGGTGTAGATTTGATCGACTATGATTCAATAATAACTTGTTGAGATGGTTTGACTGGAGGTTTTTTATTGACAGGTTTGTCTTTAGCAATAGAAGTTGGGATTTTCTGTTTCTGTATTGATTGATTTGGTTCTGCAGAAGTCTTAATTCTAGTGCTAACAGGTGTAGCTTTAGATTATATCTCTTAATTAGAGGATTGTAAGACAAAGTCCCATAATCCATGTAATTCAACTACTTCTTCATCTTAATATTCGTCAGCAGAAGTTGTAGTTTATTCTTCTTCTTCTTCTTCAGATTCAACATTAGAAATAATATTGGGGGGTTGTGTTACAAACGACTGATTTTTTCTAAATGATCTAAAGGGTTTTATAATAGAAGTTTCAAAAACTTTTTTTTTTTCAACCATTTCATTGGACATTCACTTCGGGACCTTTTGCAATCCTTCAAGATCGAAAAGATCTTTGGGAGTTTTCTTCTTTTTCCCATCTTTAAATGTTACTTTTTTAGATTTTTAATCTTCCAACTTAGTCTTCTTCTCTAAAGCTACAATTCTTCTCTCAACAGACAAATCTTCTTTCATATTTTCTATAAGAGTAGGATTATTGTCTCTATCTACAAAAATTGCTATATTAGAAGGAAGGGAAGATATGTACCATTCTATTTGTACATCAAATCCTAGTCTAGAGACAGCTGGAATTTAATTCAATAACTTGTTAAATCTGGAGTTGAAGTCTTTGATATTTTCATTTGAATTAGCTTTTAAATTAGAAAGATAATTGATTAATGAGGGAATTGTCCTATCATCACCAAATTTAGCAAGAAATAAGTCTTGAAAAGTATTCCAATCTCCTGTTGAACCGGAAGGGAGGGAAAAATACCAGGATCTTGCAGATCCTTGAAAAGTATATGGAAACAATCTCACTACAAGATCTTCATGTTGCATACCATGGAGGTTCATGCCCAACATAAAATTATTGAGATTTTCTTCAATAGGAAGGCCATCATCGGGATTATATTTTGGTAACCATTTTCTGGAAGATTCAGTCTGTGATGATTTAGATCTATCACAGACTTAATAGAATTGATACTTTATAAGATGATTATTTTGAGAAATATTTAACCAAAAGAAGATGTGAAACATATCGCATATATTCTGATGATCATATATAAAACAAATCAATTTCTATCCTTATATCGTACAATAGTGCAACTGATATTTCAAACAGAAACAATTGATTTCATACATAATTCATGAAAGCTAGACTTATCACTAATGTTTAAAACAGAGTTTAGCATACATGATAATAGTACCAGATGTGTGTTTTTCTGTTCATGTGATCAGTGATAATAGGCCATAATCAATTCTTCTATCAATAAGTCTTTCAGAGAATACAAAAGTGCATCAACAGTCATCAACAAAATGATATATAATTGAAAAGGCTGTGTTCCATCATTTTATCAAGGCATCTACAAACTTACAATAAAGAATTCTTTGTAAATGTTCTCAATAAAATTTCTAGACCCTTCTCTAAATGCATGAGAAGGGTTTAAATAATATATTAACTACTTACAAAAATAGATTATACAAAATATATTATGAGGTGGTTTCAAACAACCTTCCTCATTCCTAGTATCTAATTGCTAAATTTGAAATTATTAAAAACAAACTAACTTATAATCATGTCCGATGATAGATTACTACCAGCTCTGCTTTTTCTGCTCACAAATATCGGACATTGGTAGAACTTGTGGAGGCTTCCTGAACTATGTCTTCATCTGCCCAGTAAATATAACATCAAGTAGAAGTGGTTGAATTTTCTGTATAGAATCCAGAGAACAATTCAATGTCATTATTTGACTATGAGGTTTAACCAGTCGCTGCCAGTATGCTTCCCAATCAGTCTTTTCCAGTTGTGCAAGTGTTTCTTCTCAGAGTTGACCTGTGTTTTTCCAAATTTGCTCTAAATTTTTGATATCAGGAATCGACTTGTGATTTCCTACTTTAATCAAACCGGAGGTATGCAACATGTGGTTAACCATTTTGACCATACTCTTTGATATACCTGATGCTCTGGCTATGGCCAATTCTTCCTATTGTACCTGTGCATCCCAGTCAGTAAAAAGGATATATTTAAAAGTTTCTTTGATATTTGGGAGACTTGACTTTCTCCCTTCCTCTGAATCCTGCCATTCAATATAATCAAAATTTTTGGTATTGAGTTCATTAAAATCAATTCTCCGGTCAATGACTGTATTGTTCAACTATTCACTGATTTCCAAGTGTGGGATTATGTCCGAGATTTGTAAGATAAAAAAGTTTTGTTGTTTTGAGAGTAAGGCATTTAATGCCAATGCTTCTTTTATGAATTCCTATGCAGTAGGAATACCTTCATATTTTGTAAGATATTCTCTCAATTCTTTAATCAGTGTGTTTTTGCTAGATAAGTCATTTTCATGACTTATCTTAAGCACTTCCATATGTTGCTGAAATTTGAGGAGTTGTTGCTCTGCCTTCTGATTTAGACTATTCCTTTCTTCATCTAGTTGTTGTTGTAGCTACATGATTTTATCATCCTTTTATTGAACCAGAATGGATACTTCGGCTACCTTATCCATTGTTGCAGTAGTATATGCTCCAGCAAATTGTGACAGTCAAGTTATATTTTCAATTGGATTTGAAGGAGTGTCTTTCCATACAACTTCCATAACTTCATTTCCTGGAGGTGTTTCAATACTTCTCCTTTTTCTTGGTTTCCTTACTATAGCTTTATGAAGAGGGCTGTAGAATACATCCAGTGGAGGGATATCAGTTACCTTTAGAACAATATCATCAGTAGGAAACACAGGAATGACTTCTGTATCTTGGGAGGTTATCCTAGGACTTTCAATGATTTCTTTTGCTGAAAATATTTGTCCCTGTGGAGTCTGAAATTCCGTATTTTTTTGTGAAGATGATACCTCTAGGGTATTTATCAATGTGTTGCTAACTGAGGTATTTATCAATGTGTTGCTTCAGTCATATAACTAGTAATAAAAACATTCTAAAGGATACGTTTGAGTCTTTGTTCTCTGTACTCATTGAATCTTTGTCGTTCTTCTAGATTTAGGTTCAATTTGACAAAATTTTGGACTTCTTAAAAAGTTCCAACATATTGCAAAATGTCTTCAAATCTATCATCGGTGTGTATGATAGGTTTTATTTTGACTGGCTAAGTAAATTTGTTAGCAATCTTCTCTGGGTCGAACTACCATGAGGGTAAAACTGAGAGCTTCAAAAGCTCAATCTTTTGACATTCTTTCAATGCATGATTGAAATTTCTGAGGGTGAATGTACCACATTGAATTGGAAAAATTGGCCATAAATATTTTTTACTGTCTTTCAAAGATTTAGTAATTCCATTACCAACAGTTTGGTAAGCGACTTCTCTTGCCATTAATTTATCAGAAACATATAAAGGAAGAACATGTGGAGGAGCGGAGCTTCCAAATACTCTGATATATGAAAATGATTCTTCAATAAAACATCTCCCTATCATTTGAAGGTTTGAAATGGCTTCCTTAGTGAACCTAGGGCTCACTCTGTCAAACATTAATTGATGTAACAGTAATACAACTCCATAACATAGCCTGTGAAAATGTGGTGCATAATTATGATCCCATATCTCTTTATGACTCAAATGAATAAGGGTGGGGTCCTTGGGAGTCCATTTCCAACACATAACTAGAAAACTGGTAGAAAAACAGATAGCATGAAAAATATATGCACTCATGAAAAATTGGGGGACGGGTTTGGAGGAAGAAGCTCTTGTCTGGCAATATTCATTAATCGCTTTAGCTATATTTTTAGAAAGAATGGTTGCCCAATTCATGATGTGGGAATTAACACATGAAGCAATCAAGGGAAGCCAATTTATGGAGAACTTGGTATTATCAAGGAGACCATATAATCTACATAGCATCGCAGCTGCAAAATTGTAGGGATTTGCAAGTGAGGCGATAGGATACATTCATGATTTCTCATGTTTAAACTTGTTATCCAGTGTCGTCCAACCCTGAATTGTCTTGAAAGGGTCCTCATTGTTCTTTGCAATTTTCTCAACAAATCTATTATCATAGATGTCTTGTGGGTCGAGTAGATTGTACATGACTTTCAAATCTTCAGCTCTGAAAGAACCTAATATTTCATTCTTAGAGGTTCTTAATTGTCTGTCCTTGATTGTTGAATTGTCAAGCACCCACCTAACCATGTCGGTATATGGTAAAAGAGTGGCCCTTTCTGCTATCCTATGAAGGAAGGAGCATGCAATATCTTTAAACTGTAAATTTGAAGGTCTTGCATCATTAGCAGTTGCTTTGACCTCCACTACTTTAGGTTCTTCGTCTTCGAGAATGGTATATATAGCTTGCCACTTTGTAGCACCTCCATCGGCAGTGCAGACCGTATCTGAGATTATGGGCGACATTTCTGTGTATTCCACTTCTGCAACAGTCTGTTTGCTGTGCTTTTGCATTACTTTGTGGATGGACATATCTTGAAGGAAAATCCATATTAAAAATAGAGTAATGATCAAATGATGGAAGATATATTTGAAATGACCAATTTTAAATTAAAATATTCGGGAAGCAGTTGTTCCATTAATTATCCATAACCAAACAATAACTATTTGCATTGGGATGATAAAACACATTTAAACGTTTCTGACATGATTTATTTTCCCGTAAAAACCTTTATTAAAACCTGTCAAATCCAGCGCATTGCACCGCTTTGAATCTGTCTTTATGAAGCACATTATATTTTGATTATGCGATATGCGATTTTGTGATATCGTGAAATTGCAAAATCGCAGTATCGGAATATTGCAAAATAGGAGTTGTCGCAGTATCAGAACTTTGATAAAGCCTGCTTAAAGTTTCAAACATATATTTTCGATGTGCGATTTATGCTGTCATTTGCGAAACTCCTATTGCTGATCGCAAAATCGGGATTTTGTTGTTTTGTTACTTATATTTTAATGAGAAAAGATCATGCGGGATGCGATTTGCGATAGGGTAATTTCAAGTATTTTTTATTAATTTCTTTTTGTTTTTTATGTTTTTATTTAATAAAAGCAATAATGTTTTTGGAGTTTTGATTTTTTATCTAAAATGAAAAATACATTTTTAAGAAGGGTCCCTATTTCTATTTATCAAAGGTCTAGATTATTTTGAAAATAAAAATGGGGGGAGTTGTTGCATAGCACAACAATTGGCGATTCACTTGGGAGAACCAAATTTCTCTGATTGGTTTATTTTGATGTCTCTAAAATTTCAAAACAAGAAAAAGATATAAGAATAAAAATAGTATGATTCATGAATTAAACAGTGTTTTTTCATAATATAATCTATTTACCTATCTCATTTCTTCTTAATTAACCCATTCAGTGATAACACATAGGTATCTGTATCAATCATTACTCAGATTTAAAAAGATAAAGTAAGTATTCTCTAAAATTGGTTTCATAGATTTTTACTCATTTATCACAGATAGAGCCACTGTTGCCAGCAGGCATTTATAGCCTCGGAAGGGTTATCTTTTAACCAATAATGATTCATGGTCCCATCTGAATTTGATTTCTTATTTCAAAATATAATTTTACATGTAATTGGATTTATTTTTCTTTGACACATTTTCAAAATCATTGTCCAGGTTTGGTGGCCTGATAGTGACAATGTCATTCACTGATAGTAATTTAGTCTGAACAAGCTGGCTCGTAATGAGACCCCTTGTTTATTGATTTTTTAATAATCATTTAGCTATTACCCTGTTGTACTATGCAGTATTGGTAATATCAGCCTAGATTATTTTTCTACGATCATGATAAACAAGCTCGTGATGGGACTTATTTTCTTTTGAATTTGTACAATGTATATATTTCTTTTTCTTTTTTGAATTATACTTTGAAGAAGAAATTTTATCAGATAGGATGAATCATTAGCTCGTTTAAGAGTTATGGATGATAATTATAGATTTGGTAGATACCTTTGTGTAGAGAATCATTGCTAAGTTAAAAGTTTCATTTTTTGACTGATACATAACAACCATATTTTATGATATCAAGAGTCTTTTCGGAAAATGCCTTTAGTAAATTTCAAATTATTTCAAAAAAATAAAGTTTATTCAATTCTCATAGTTATAATCATCTTTTTACTTTACTTATTTATAGAAGCGAAAGATCAAAATAATTTATCAGAAATTTTGAAAATTTGAATCAACCAAAAATGATACTATTTTCAACTTTTTATTTTCCTAAAACAAAAATAAAATTTAAATCTTGATCTAAGAGAAATATTTTTTAAGAATTTGACTATTCACAAGCAAGGAATCTTTCTTACCTGATAAGTCTTGCAGCAAAAAGGTGGATAAGCCTATTTTCTCAATGATTTGAAATGGACCAAGCCATAATCTTTGGAATTTGATATGCTTACCTTTTTCCTCATGTGCCTTATCCCATTTCAAAATAAGGTCTCCAATCTCAAAAGCTTTTGAGCTGGTGGATGTTGTGAAAAATGAGGCTTTCACTATTTGTTGATGATGAGCATGTATAGCTTTGGCTTTTTCTCTTTGTTCTTCCATTTTAAGAATTTGATCTTGTCTAAGTTGAAGGGAAGACGAAGGATTTTCATCAATAAATTGCACTAAAGCAAATGATGGTATTGTTATATTTGTGGGTAGAAATGCTTCTTTCCCATAAACTAACACAAATGGAGAAGTATCTATTGAGACTTTCTGGGTGATTCTATTTGCCCAAAGAGAAAATAATAGTGCTTTGTGCCAATTTTTATGATTTTGTTCTATAGTTCGTTTGATGATTCTGATAAGGTTTTTATTTGTAGATTCAGCTAATCCATTACCTTGTGGATAATAGTTAGTTGAGTATTTTAATTTAAAACCTATTTTTAAAGCAAATTCTATCATAGCATTTCCAGAAAAGTAAGATGCATTATCATATATCAAAGCTGATGGGAGGCCAAACCTAGTAATTATGAACTGATCAATAAAATCCGTAATACTTTGTGTATTAACCACCTTTAATGGAATAGCTTCCACCCATTTTGTGAAATAATCTGTTGCAGTTATAATATACTTATGATGTTTAGAAGAGTTTGGAGTTATTTCACCTATGTTATCTAACCCCCATTGTTCGAATGGTTGTTGGATATTTACTGGTTGTAGTGGAAATGCTACTTTCCTTTCTCTCCTTGCTACAGTTTGACACTCTTTACATTTTCTCGCATATTCATGTGCATCTTTAAATAGATTTGGCCAATAGTAACCAACATGCAATATTTTATGAGCTGTGGTGTTTCCTCCAAAATGACCTCCAGCTGGTCCATCATGTAATTCCTGCATTACTTTTTCAGCTTTAGTTTTCTCTAAACATCTTAATAATACAAAATCATAATTATTTCTAAATAGCACATCATCTATGAGTTGATATTGATTTTCTTTAAGCCTCAGAGCATGCTTTGCTGTATAATTGAGATATAATGGAGCATACCCATTTTTTAAGAAAAATTTCAAATCAGCATATTGTGACTGAGAATCATTTAGGCTTACCTCGGACAGTTGTACTTCATTTGATTGATCTTATTCTGTTGGTAAATAAGAGGCTCAAGTTAACATCCTGAAAAGACCTTGTCCTTTAACAATTTTAGTAGGATGTATCTCTACAACATATGCTTGAAGTGCAGTGACCCAATTTTCTCTCTTCTCTCCTCCTTCACGTTGGATTAATAATTGCCTTATTGCTGAGTAAGGCACTATTATTTTAGTATGTGCTTTTAGGAGAAAAGGTCTAAAATGTTTCAAAGTTTCACATACAGCATAAGCTTGTTTTTCCACAGCTGAAAAATTTAACTCAGCACCTTGAAGGTTAAAACTAAAAAATGAAATTGGTGCTTCAATGTTTTGATCATTTAGCTGTGTCAAAACTACTACGTATGATGTATCAGAAGAAAATGTATATAATACAAATGGCTTAAGAACATCAGAAGTTGTTAAAGAAGGAGCTTCAATGATGGCTTTCTTAATTAACTCAAAAGAATTTCTCTCTTCTTTTCCCCATTTAAAAATTGATTTTTTCTTGATCATTGATTGCAGGGGTAAGATGATTTGGGAAAAATCGAGAACAAATTGTTTTACAAAATTAATTTTCCCTAAAAATGAATGCATCATTTTTTTATTGTGTGGTAGAGGGATGTTTTCAATTTCCTGAATCCTATCAAGGTCAATATCGATTCCTTTTTTAGATACAAGGAACCCTAATAATTTACCCTTTGATAAGGCGAAATAACATTTTTTAGGATTCAAGGAAATTTCGAATTTTCTACACCTTTCAAAAATGTGTTTTAGGTGATTAACATGATTGTTTCTATACTTAGACTAAATAGTAATGTCATCTAAGTATATAAAAATTGAGTTGTTGATTAGTCCTCTGAAAGCTATATCCATAGCACATTGAAATGAGGCACCGACATTAATCAACCCAAAATGAATTTTTTGGTATGCGTATGTTCCCCACTTTGTCCTAAATGTTGTCTTTAATCTGTCATCTGGATGTACCATAATCTCATTATATCCTGAAAATTCGTCGAGAAAAGACATCAATTTAGATCCTACAACTGACTGTAATATCTGTTCCATGGTAGGCAAGGGAAAATTATCCTTTTGGCAAGCTTTATTCAAATTTCAATAGTCTATAAAAATCCTAATATCTCCATTCTTCTTTCTAACAGGGACCATGTTTGACACCCATTTCGAATGTCTAACAAGAAAAATAAATTTGGCTTTGAGCATTTTATTTAATTCAGATTTAATTTGACTTTCTAAATTTGGATGGATATTTCTAAGCTTTTGTTGAACAGGCTTATCATCTGAGATCATAGGTATGGTATGCTGAATTATGGAAGTATCATATGTCTTGAGATCTGAATAATCCCATGCAAAGATATTTATATGTTTTCAGCAACTTAATAAATGACATCCTTTCTTCAGATTTTAAACCAAAACTTAGGTTAATGTTTTGAGGTTTTTCTGGTGTACCAAGATTAATCAATTCAAATTTTAGAGTAGAACTCTAAGTTTTTGAATTGGTCATCTTCTTAAACCTATCTTTCAAATCATAGAGATCTTCCATTTTGACTACAGATTTGGGAATTGGATTAGTATTTTGTTTATCTTCAATTTGTAAGTCATGTTCATGTTCATCTACGATTTGACCTTCATAAGCTATGTCTGATGTAAGAAAGTCTACTATATTTGCATCATTGTTAAATACTCTCCAATTTGTTACGTTGTCAGGAATGGAAGGCCTAAAAATTAACTCAATTGAAAATCTGTCTGGGATAAATTCTTCGGATGGTATAAGCTTAGATGCTACATTAGCGAGTAAATCAATGCTTGCATTTTGTAATCTAGGAACTGTGGAGATATTAAATGCAGAAAAATGGGATGTAAGGCTCTGAGCTAATGTTTGATAGTGTTTCAAATGTCCAGAAATACTGTGAATTGTATTTCTGACTTGTTTAACAATTATTTCAGAATCTCCATATACCTACAAATATTTAACATTTAAACTAATAGCTTTGTGAAAACCTTGTATCAATGCTTCATATTCAGCGTTATTATTCGTGCATTGAAATTCGAGTCTGCAAGCTAGCATTGTTTTCTCTCCTTGTGGATCGATTAAAATGCAACCTACTCCTGCACCATCTTCTGATTTTGAACCATCAAAGTATAAAGTCCAAAATAAAGAATTTTTCGAAATTTTATTTCTAAGATTAACACATCTAGAAGTGTCTGTTTGAGAAAAGTTTTCAATTTGAGAAATATCAGTGTTTATTGAAAAATGTGAAATTTGGGCATTGAATGATCCAAGAAACGATTCCGCTGAGTAATTTCCAATAATATTGTTAGTGAAAGTTACAGGTTGATTTGTTTCTTCAAGTTCAGTGACTGTATGTTTCATAAATTTCTCGCGATCAATTCTGATTTGATTTGGTTTACCATTATATGGCAACCACATGTGTGACCAATCGGTAGCGAAATATCCATATAACTTTTTAGATCAATCCCTGGTTAAAATAAGACCATAAAATTCAAGGATGTCTGCGACCAAAATATCGATTACTTGAAGTACCTTTGGATTGGATGATAATCTAATGGATACTGACAATGATTTCTCCTCTACTTTTGTTCTATCTAATTGAACTATATGTACAGTATATTTTTGAGGAGTGATGTTCAATTTTGTACAGACCATTCTTGGCATAATGTTTAAAGATGCTCCTGAATTAATAAGACAGTTATGAACATTTTTATTAAAAATTTCATAAGTCAAAAGTAAAGGAGGAGTGTGAGAAATAGATCTATCACCAATTAAAACAAGATCATTGGGATTTACTTTGTTTGGAGATGACAGAGGTTTTCCCATATCTTTAGAAGCTTGGGCTATAACTGGTGGTTGTATAGGATCTACAGGGATTGCCTTGAGTTCTCTAAGTAAAATTTTTTGTTGTTGTTTAAGTTTGGTCATTTCATGTAATGAAATATTTGCTTTGGTCTTTTTCATATCTTCAACTATATTGTATTCCACTGTATCTGAAACTATCAAAGTTTTGGAAGTTGTAATAGGATTAGATGAAATAGGATATATCTGAACAGTTTTTTATTTTTTGACTGTTGTTTTCTTCTTTTTTGGGAGAGATTTCTATTTCTGATTTGATATAGTTGAATCAAAAGAAGATTTACTTCTTGTAGACACAAGCATAGCTTCTCTTTCTTCTTCTGTGGGGAGAATGAAATCCCATAACCCATTAAGTTCAAATTCTTCCTCGGACTCTAGTTCTTGTTTAGATGGTAAGGGATCTTCAGTATCTTGATCAGATTCAACATTTGAAATAACATTTGGAGGTTGAGAAGTTAAAGAAGGATTTTTCTTAAATGGGCGATATGATTTTTTAGGTACCGATGATTCAACGACTTGTTTCTTTATATCAATCATGTCATTTGACATAGTCTTTAACACTTTTTGAAGACCTTCACGATCGAATGGATCTTTCGAGACTTTATTTTTGGAAACTTTACTAAATGTCACTTTCTTTGATTTCCTGTCTTCTATCTCTGATCGTTTTTCTAACACTAAGATTCTTTTCTCTACAGCAAGAGCTTCTTTCATGTTTTCTAAAAGGGTAGCTTTACTAGCTCTATCTACAAAAATACTTATATTAGAAGATAAAGAAGAAATATACCATTCTATTTGTACATCAACATCAGGCTTGGAAGCAATTGGGATTTTATTTAATAACTTGTTAAATCTGGAGTTGAAATATTTGATCTTTTCACCTGAATTTGTTTTTAAATTGGAAAGGGCATTGATTAAAGATGCAACAGTTCTATCATCTTGAAATTTTGCAAGAAAAACTTGTTCAAAAGTTTCCCAATCGGCAATAGATCCTGCTGGAAGCGAAAAGTACCAGGATCCTGCAAATCCTTGTAAAGTATAAGGAAATAATCTTACTACAATGTCTTCATGAGCAACTCCATTAAGATTCATGGCTAACATAAAATTATTGATATGTTCTTCAACGGGAAGACCATCATCTGGATTATATTTAGGTAGCCATTTTTCGGGATGTTATGGAAGAGGATTTTGATTTTCAATCAATACAACACCAGGATTTGTCCAAGGTCGATTAGCCATAATTGGATTTGGAGTTTGTGAAGATTCAAAAGTAGATCCAGAAGTAGGGGGGATGGATGTAGAACTTAAAACTGGAACAATACTACTTCTGATAGTACTGATTGTTTGAGTACAGGAAATGGAAGAATAAGAAGATGTAGATTGAGTGAGAGGATGCGAAGAAGTAACTGAAGTAAAATTTGATGTGACTTCACTTGTATCTGACTTAGATCTGGATATAGAAACTTTTTTGCGATGTGATTCTATTGGAAATTCAAAAGGAGGAATTCCAAGTCTTTCACTTTTGGATCGAGTTAATATACCAGTTTCTTTAAATAGGGAAGTGACGCTTTCTTCATAAGCTTCTGGATTTACAGGCTTTTCCACAGAAATAGATATCCCTTCTAATTTTTGTATTAAAGACTGAACTTCGAGAGACTCGGGAGTAAATTCTGAAGCAGATGACTGTACAATGTATATATTTCTTTTTCTTTTTTGAATTATAATTTGAAGAAGAAATTTTATCAGATGGGATGAATCATTAGCTTGTTTAAGAATTATGGATGATAATTATAGAGTTGGTAGATACATTTTTGTATAGAATCATTGCTAAGTTAAAAGTTTCCTTTTTTGACTGATACATAACAACTATATTTTATGATATCAAGAGTCTTTTTGGAAAGTAAATTCCTTTAGTAAATTTAAAATTATTTCAAAAAAATAAAGTTTATCCAATTCTCATAGTTATAATCATCTTTTTACTTTAATTATTTATAGAAGCGAAAGATCAAAATAACTTATCAGAAATTTTGAAAATTTGAATCAACCAAAAATAATGCTATTTTCAACTTTTTATTTTCCTAAAGCAAAAATAAAATTTAAATCTTGATCTAAGAGAAATATTTTTTAAGAATTTGACCATTCACGGGCAAGGAATCTTTCTTACCTGATAAGTCTTGCAACAAAAAGGTGGATAAGCCTATTTTCTCAATGATTTGAAATGGACCAAGCCATAATATTTGGAATTTGGTATGCTTACCATTTTCCTCACGTGCCTTATCCCATTTCAAAACAAGGTCTCCAATCTCAAAAGCTTTTGAGCTGGTGGATGCTGTGACAAACGAGGCTTTCACTATTTGTTGATGATGAGCATGTATAGCTTTGGCTTTTTCTCTTTGTTCTTCCATTTTAAGAATTTGATCTTGTCTAAGTTGAATGGAAGACGAAGGATTTTCATCAACAAATTTCACTAAAGAAAATGATGGTATTGTTATATTTGTGGGTAGAATTTCTTCTTTCCCATAAACTAACACAAATGGAGAAGTACCTATTGAGACTTTCTAGGTGATTCTATCTACCCAAAGAGAAAATAATAGTGCTTTGTGCCAATTTTTATGATTTTGTTCTATAGTTCATTCGATGATTTTGATAAGGTTTTTATTTGTAGGTTCAGCTAATCCATTACCTTGTGGATAATATTTAGTTGAGTATTTTAATTTAAAACATATTTTTAATGCAAATTCTATCATAGCATTTCCAGAAAAGTAAATTGCATTATCATATATCAACGCTGATGGGAGGCAAAACCTGGTGATTATGAACTGATCAATAAAATCTGTAATACTTTGTGTATTAACCACCTTTAATGGGATAGCTTCTACCCATTTTGTGAAATAAGATGTTGTAGTTAGAATATACTTATGATGTTTATAAGAGTTTGGAGCTATTTCACCTATGATATCTAAACCCCATTGTTCGAATGGTTGTTGGATATTTATTGGTTGTAGTGGAAATGCTACTTTCCTTTCTCTCCCTGCTACAGTTTGAAAATCTTTTCATTTTCTCGCGTATTCATGTGCATCTTTAAATAGAGTTGGCCAATAGTAACCAACATGCAATATTTTATGAGTTGTGGTGTTTCCTCCAAAATGACCTCCAACTGGTCCATCATGTAATTCCTGCATTTATTTTTCAGCTTCAGTTTTATCTAAACATCTTAATAATACAGAATCATAATTATTTCTAAATAGCACATCATCTATGAGTTGACATTGATTTTTCTTTAAGCCTTAGAGCACGCTTTGCTGTATAATTGAGATATAATGGAGCATATCCATTTTTTAAGAAAAATTTTAGATCAGCATGTTGTGACTGAGAATCGTTTAGGCTTACCTCAAACAATTGTATTTAATTTGATTGATCTTATTCTATTGGTAAATGAGAGGCTCTAGTTAACATCCTGTAAAGAAGTTGTCCTTTAACAATTTTAGCAGGATGTATCTCTACATCATATTCTTGAAGTGCAATGACCAAATTTTCTCTCTTCTCTCCTCCTTCTCATTGGATTAATAATTGCCTTACTACTGAGTAAGGCACTATTATTTTAGTATGTGATTTTAGGAGAAAAGGTCTAAAATGTTTCAAAGTTTTAAATACAACAAAAGCTTGTTTTTCCATAGTTGAATAATTTAACTCAGCACCTTGAAGGTTAGAACTAAAAACGAAATTGGTGCTTCAATGTTTTGATCATTTAGATGTGTCAAAACTACTGCATATGATGTATCAGAAGAAAATGTATATAATACAAATGGATTAAGAAAATCAGGAGTTGTTAAAGAAGGAGCTTCAATGATGGCTTTCTTAAGTAACTCAAAGGAATTTCTCTCTTCTTTTCCCCATTTAAAAATTGAATTTTTCTTGATCATTGATTGCAGGGGTAAGATGATTTGGGAAAAATCGGGAACACATCGTTTTACAAAATTAATTTGTCCTAAAAATGAATGCATCATTTTTTTATTGTGTGGTAGAGGGATGTTTTCAATTTCCTGAATCCTATCAGGGTCAATATGGATTCCTTTTTTAGAGACAATGAACCCTAATAATTTACCTTATGATAAGGCGAAATAACATTTTTTAGGATTCAAGGAAATGCCAAATTTTCTACACATTTAAAAAATGTGTTTTAGGTTATTCACATTATTGTTTCTATGCTTAGAGTAAACCGTAATGTCATCTAAGTATATAATGACTGATTTGTTGGTTAGTCCTCTGAAATCTATATCCATAGCATGTTGAAATGTAGCACTGGCATTAATCAACCCAAAATGCATTTTTTGGTATGCGTATGTTCCCCACTTTGTCCTAAATGTTGTCTTTAATATATCATTTGGATGTACCATAATCTTATTATATCCTAAAAATCCATTGAGAAAAGACATCAATTGAGATCCTGTAGCTGACTGTAATATCTGTTCCATGGTAGGCAAGGGAAAATTATCCTTTTGGCAAGCTTTATTAAAATTTTTAAAGTCTACAAAAATCCTAATGTATCCATTCTTATTTCTAACTGGGACCATGTTTGACACCCATTTCGAATGTCTAACAGGAAAAATAAATTTGGCTTTGAGCATTTTATTTAATTCAGATTTAATTTGACTTTCTAAATTTGGATGGATCTTTCTAAGATTTTGTTGAACAAGCTTATCATCTGAGATCATAGGTATGGTATGTTGAATTATGGAAGTATCATATGTCTTGTGATTTGAATAATCCCATGCAAATATATCTTTATATGCTTTCAGCAACTTAATAAATGACATCCGTTCTTCAGGTTTTAAGCCAAAACTTAGGTTAATGTTTTGAGGTGTTTCTGGTGTACCAAGGTTAATCAATTCAAATTTTAGAGTAGAAATCTGAGTTTTTGAATTGGTCATCTTCTTAAACCTATCTTTCAAATCATAGAGATCTTCCATTTTAACTACAGATTTGGGAATTGGATTAATATTTTTTTTATCTTCAATCTGTAAGTCATGTTCATGTTCATCTATGATTTTACCTTCATAAGCTTTGTCTAATGTAATAAAGTCTACTATATCTGCATCATTGTTAAATACTCTCCAATTTGTTATGTTGTCAGGAATGGAAGGCCTAAAAATTAACTCAATTGAAAATATGTCTGGGCTAAATTCTTCGAATGGTATAAGCTTATATGCTACATTAGCAAGTAAAATAGCGCTTGAATTTTGTAATCTAGGAACTTTGGAGATATTAAATGCAGAAAAATGGGATGGAAGACTCTGAGCTAAAGTTTGATAGTGTTTCAAATGTCCAGAAATACAGTGAATTGGATTTCTGACTTGTCTAACAACTATTTCAGAATCTCCATGTACCTACAAATATTGAACATTTAAATTAATAGCTTTGTACAAAACTTGTATCAATGCTTCATATTTAGCAGTATTATTCATGCATTGAAATTCAAGTCTGCAAGCTAGCATTGTTTTCTCTCCTTGTGGATTGATTAAAACACAACCTGCTCCTGCACCATCTTCTGATTTTGAACTATCAAAGTATAAAGTCCAAAATAAAGAATTTTTTGAAATTTTATTACTAAGATTAACACATCTATAAGTGTATGTTTGAGAAAAGTTTTCAATTTGAGAAATATCAGTGTTTATTGAAAAAGGTGAAATTTGGGCATTGAATGATCCAAGAAACGATTCAGCTGAGTAATTTCCAATAATATTGTTAGTGAAAGCTACAGGTTCATTTGTTTCTTCAAGTTCAGTGACGGTATGTTTCATAAATTTCTCGCGATCAATTCTGATTTGATTTGGTTTACCATTATATAGCAACCACATGTGTGACCAATCGGTAGTGAAATATCCATGTAAATTTTCAGACCAATCCCTGCTTAAAATAATACCATAAAATTCAGAGATGTCTGCAACCAAAATATCAATTACTTGTAGTACCTTTGGATTGGATGATAATCTAATGGATACTGACAATGATTTCTCCAATGACCTCTACTTTTGTTCTATCTGATTGAACTATATGTACAACAGATTTTCGAGGAGTGATGTTCAATTTTGTACACACAGTTCTTGGCATAATGTTTAAAGAAGCTCCTGAATGAATAAGACAGTTATGAACATTTTTATTAAAAATTTCATAAGTCAAAAGTAAATGAGTGTGAGAAATAGATCTATCACCAATTAAAACAAGATCATTGGGATTTACTTTGTTTGGAGATGACGGAGGTTTTCCCATATCTTTAGAATCTTGGGCTATAACTGATGGTTGTATAGGATCTACAGGGATTGCCTTGAGTTCTCTAAGTAAAATTTTGTGTTGTTGTTTAAGTTTGGTCATTTCATGTAATGAAATATTTGCTTTGGTCTTTTTCATATCTTCAACTATATTGTATTCCACTCTATCTAAAACTATCAAAGTTTTGGAAGTTGTAATAGGATCAGATGAAATAGGATCTGTCTGAACAGTTTTAGATTTTTTGATTGTTTTTGTCTCCTTTGTCAGGAGAGATTTCTATTTCTGATTTGATATAATTGAATCAGAAGAAGATTTACTTCTTGTAGACAGAGACATAGCTTCTTTTTCTTCTTCTGTGGGGATAATGAAATCCCATAACCCATTAAGTTCAACTTCTTCCTCAGACTCTGGTTCTTGTTCAGATGGTAAGGGATCTTCAGTATCTTGATTAGTTTCAACATTTGAAATAACATTTGGAGGCTGAGAAGTTAAAGAAGGATTTTTCTTAAATGGACGATATGATTTTTTAGGTACTGATGATTCAGCGACTTGTTTCTTTATATCAATCATGTCATTTGACATAGTCTTTAACAATTTTTGAAGACCTTCAAGATCGAATGGATCTTTCGAGACTTTCTTTTTGGAATCTTGACTAAATGTCACTTTCTTTGATTTCCTGTCTTCTATCTCTGATCGTTTTTCTAATGCTAAGATTATTTTCTCTACAACAAGAGCTTCTTTCATGTTTTCTAAAAGGGTAGATTTACCAGCTCTATCTACAAAAATAGCTAGATTAGAAGGTAAAGAAGAAATATACCATTCTATTTGTACATCAACAACAGGCTTGGAAGCGATTGGGATTTTGTTTAATAACTTGTTAAATCTGGAGTTGAAATCTTTGATCCTTTCACCTGAATTTGTTTTTAGATTGGAAAGGGCAATGATTAAAGATGCAACAATTCTATCATCTTCAAATTTTGCAAGAAAAACTTGTTCAAAAGTTGCCCAATCGGCAATAAATCCTGTTGGAAGCGAAAAGTACCAGGATCTTGCAGATCCTTGTAAAGTATAAGGAAACAATATGAATACAATGTCTTCATGAGAAACTCCATTAAGATTCATGGCTAACATAAAATTATTGATATGTTCTTCAACGAGAAGACCATCATCTGGATTATATTTAGGTAGCCATTTTTCGGGATGATCTGGAAGAGGATTTGGATTTTCAATCAATACATCACTAGGATTTGTCCAAGGTTGATTAGCCATAATTGGATTTGGAGTTTGTGAAGATACAGAAGTAGATCCAGAAGTAGGGGGGATGGATGTAGAACTTACAACTAGAACAATACTGCTTCTGATAGTATTGATTGTTTGAGTAGAGGAAATGGAAGAATAAGAATATGTAGATTGAGTAAGAGGATGCGAAGAAGTAACTGAAGGAAAATTTGATGTGACTTCACTCATATCTGACTTAGATCTGGATATAGAAACTTTTTTGCGATGTGATTCTATTGGAAATTCAAAATGAGGAATTCCAAGTCTTTCACTTTTAGATCGAGTTAATATACCAGTTTCTTTAAATAGGGAAGTGACGATTTCTTCATAAGCTTCTGGATTAATCGGTTTTTCCGTAGAAATAGATATCCCTTCTAATTTCTAAATTAAAGACTGAACTTTGGGAGACTCGAGAGTAAATCATGAAGTAGATGACTATCGAGATATTTCAGGAGATGAGGGGAAAGTTTCTACAATTTCCGATTTCTGAGTTGGTGATATAGAGTTTGATTGGGAAGTTGGACGATGCTTTTGGGGAGATCGACTGTTATGAGGGCTTCTAGTTTGAGGTTTGGATTTATATGCCATTCATAGTTAGGCCCTCCTTCTAGCGCCAAAAATGTCGAGGCCTCAAAAATCTGTTGCAACAAGGGGGATAACCACACCAGTACATTTGGTCAAAATTCCGACACTTCTGTCGAATTGTCGGAAATTTCCCCAATTTTTATCAATTTTTATAATCCTGCCAACAACTGTCGCTATACCGAAGTTTATGAATGTCTTCGAAAATGCGATGTTCTAAACTATGTGTCGGTATTACGACGTTTTTGGGACACAACATCGAAAATGCGACGTTTCTAAAATATGCATCGGTATTGCGACGGTTTGGAGAAAATGTCAGAAATGCGACATTTCTAAACTATGCGTCGGTCTTGCAACGTTTTGCTCCAAACCATTGCAATATAGACGCATATTTTAGAAACGTCGCATTTCCGACGTTTCTAAAATATGCGTCGGTATTGCGACGGTTTGGAGCAAATGTCGTTAATGCATTAATAGTTCATTCAAGCATTTTTGTATATAGTTTTAAATTATTTCTATTTAAAAATATATATTACAAATTATGTATCTAAAAATACTCCATATTATTTAAACTATAATTCAAACACATACATATCATTAGCTCAAATTTTAATTTAAAATGCAAATTATATTAATATAATTTCACATTTAAATATATTTTTTCTCATTAATATATAAATATAATTTTTTTTTACATATAATGTTATAATATAGTTTCAAAATAAACATCACATTAATAATTTCACATTCAAATATATTTTTTAAATAGAGTTTTAACTTACTTTTATATATAAATATAAAATAGAATAAAAATTTTGAAAAATAAATATCTAAAATTATTATAGAATTCACACTGCATTTCAAATATATTAAAAACTATATTTTAAATATATTTTTATATATTTTTTTGAAATAAGTTATTAGATTGGTGAATAAAATTAATTACACTTGAATTTTGTCTAATTTCTTTTTTGGTAAATTAATTTCATGAGGTTCACAAATCTCAAGTCAAATTTAAACCAGTTAAAAAAAAACTCTAATAATTTCATGAAAGCCATCTAAAAAATTATTGAAATATCAAACTTGACAGAAGACCAATATGGGTTAAGTTAGTTTTATGAGGATCATGTTGGAAGTTATGTTGTTAATTTACATAGAACACCACTTTTTTTAATAATATTTTTAGTTTCTATTTTTTTATCTTTATCTTCACAATTCTAATATGTTAAGTTTTTTTTTATACCACATACATTTAAATTATATAAATGTATACATTTATAAAGAGTTATAATAGAAGCATAATAGTTCAATAAAATATAAAAGTTAAATAGTTGGGGTGGCGGGAGGGGGAGGGGGAGAGATTCTCCTAAA
Organism: Pinus albicaulis; assembly: GCA_034641835.2. NCBI lineage: Eukaryota > Viridiplantae > Streptophyta > Pinopsida > Pinales > Pinaceae > Pinus > Pinus albicaulis. Next base: position 441,877,466 of record CM076583.1, read on the forward strand.
TCCCGATGGAATATGAAAAATAAAGTACTTATGGGGGCTAGTCCAAAGAATGAACAATCTCACATAAATGTATGGGCTTCTTCCATGTCTCCAATTGGCTAATGATCGAGATGTCTCTAAGTTAGTGATCTTGGGGGATTCCCTTATCACTATTCAATGCCTTCAAAAAGGTTTTCTCCTGAAGAACAACAATTTATCCCTCCTCCTTAGAAAAATCAATAGTACCCTAAAATCATTCTCTCAAAAGGCTTATTACCACATTTTAAGAAGCCAAAACAAAGAGGAAAATACACAAACGAATCAAGCCTTCCTTTTTAAAGGAACTGGGTTAGTATGAGATCAATGACATGTCAGGTTGTAAAGATATTCCATGAATAATTCCACTCAATATAATTGTCCCTCTGTCTTGTTTTGCTAGTTGGATATATGCACCATGAGAATTATTTTTTGAAGATTTCCAAAGCCCTCCTTTCTATGCCCCCCCCTTGTCTCCTCCTATATATGCACATACTTGCATCACGCATAACATTTGGTGTCAGGATCTCGTCATTAAGGTTGAGGTGGTGGTTTATGGGGGTGTTGGCCATGCGCCCATTTACCCCTCACATGTGGAGTCTTATGAAGTTTGACAACCCTTAATTCCCTCCTTTGCCTTCATACCAAGTTCATTGATGGATACAGGGTGGGGAGAGTTAATGAATTTCGTGGTTGATTCGATCCCTCGGGCATGGGAGTTCACTAGCCTAAAGGTGGACTTCATGGTTGGTGTTAATATGATAAGGCAGAAAGTATCATTTCAAGGGTGTGCCCTTGAGAGTCAAGACAACCCTTCTGCTAGTTGGTGGGCTCTCCACACCTTTGTAAACTCCATTGATGCTAAGAATTCTTTCAATCTTATGTGTCTCTTGCTCAGTGTTGTGAACGTTGTCTTGCTCATCTCATTCAAAGCGAAAACATGGGGAATTCTCTTGTCTTTTCTTGGCTCAGTTTCCTCCTATGTAGTAAGAAGTTGGGAATGTTTCCCCTCCAGGTTGTCAATGGATTTTCATAAATCTCAAGAAGTCAAGTTGGATTTTTTTTTAGTGGGCGTTGAATTTCTCATCTTCGAATTTCAAGCTTCTTCACACCCTGTGCACATCCTGCAACCTTTTCCATGGAAATAGGTGTTACTATGTTGAAGGCACCATCACTGGTGTAGCTTCATGCATCCCAAGTCTTGCACAATTTTCATACGCACAATTTCCCCTGCATAAATACTAACTTCTTTGGTAGTACCCTTAGTTCTATTCTGCTTTTTTTTCTTAGTTGGAAAACTCCCTCCCTTTCTTCCAGCTTGTCTCTTTCCATGTTCTGATAAATTTTGGGTCTCCTCCTTGTGTAGGCAGCTCCCCTAGCTCAAACCTCTCCCCCTCTATTTCCAAGCTCTTTTGGCTCCCTATTTGTGGTATCAAATCACACTTTGTATCTAATTTTGTGTTCCAACACTCGATTTCTGTCCCTTATGGGGAACAAAGATTATTATTCTTCTACCTCAAGTTGCACAAGACAGTACAATTTTATGTCCACATCCCCATTATTTCCATTTAGACAAATATTAATGCATAACTTTTCAATCATAATCTAATATTAAATTTCATTATTACTTTTCACACACTCCTTAAGTACCTCTTATCCACATAAAAATGGCATAGGTAAGAAAAAGGTCTAAAATAAATTAGACTCGACATAATAAAAAAAATATGTAAAAACTATAGTTATAGCTTACACACCCTTTCCCGGGCCAACATTATATAACTCTACTTCACTACGATGAACATTATAAACTAAGGCTTCACATATGCATCCACCAAATCTGTCACATCACATCAATGTAGTCCTTAATACATATTGTACCTTCAACAATATTGTGACCACACGGGTGCCCTGTGCACGTTCGTGCAGCCCGTTTGTCAGTTTCTCCCTTGTGCCTTCATTTGGTCGTGCACGCTGTGTAGCGCCATGTGAGGGCGCCCACCCAAATGCGTTCAGGTCGGGTTGTTTCGTTTGAGGGTGGCCGTATAAATTTTACTAAGTTGTGACCGCAGGGGTGCCTTGTGCACGTTCATGAGGCTCGTTTTGTAGAACTTTGAATAACTGATATATTATTCACCAATATTATCCTAATCACACACTATTTGAGCTTCATGCATAATACATAACCTCTTCTACCATTGATCATTAATTGCGTAAATATAAACAATCGCATGCGCACATTAAAACCATAAACAATCACACATATAAACACAATATTTATGGGAAAGCTTAAAGCTGAAAACCCCCAAATATATGAATATTATAATGATAGAGATCATGTAACAATCATTGTACAAACTCCTCACAAGCTCTCAGTACAATCTCCAATTGTTACACACTACACAAGCTCAGATCTAGCAAAACACATGCTCTAATCTGCTCCACCCCTTAGCCTGCCTCTACTGCGCAATCCAAGATGAATAATCGCCCAATCTGAGTTCAAATCCCTCTGGTATGCACTTCGCAATCCTCATTGGCATCTCCATCAATGTGTGGTGCAAACTCATGCACCAGTATAGTCACAACTGATAGTCACACTGCTCTTTCACCTACCTCTCCACTGGTCTCCTTGACATCCCATGCATTGAAGTTAGCATTGTATTCTTTAGTTGATTTATGAGTTTATAATTAGTGAATTAATTAATAATTAATTCACACCACTCTCACTAGTGTATCAATCAATTAGACTAGATACAACTAGCTCAACTATGTTTAACTGAGTTAAACTGAACACAACTCCATTAACTCCTCAATCAACTCCACCAAACTCTGTCACCTGAGTTCTAAATGAAGTATCCATGCAATAGCTCCACTAGACCCTCAGGAATAGCGTAATTCCTTCTGTCAGCTGCATGTGCCACATGTGTGCACTTAACTGAAGTGCTCCAAGAGGATAAGATAATGTTTAGAGTCCAAATATTATTAAGAGCTAATAATATTCGACATATCTATTTTTAGACTGGCAATCTAAAAATAGATTTCGCCCAGTATGTATAAAAATAGAAGTCCATCTATTTTTTCTGACTTGACCAACCATCCACAAATAGAATCTTGCAACTCATAGAACATGATCCATATGTCTAAAAATAGACTTTGCGCCAAAAAATATCCTACGGGCCCACTTAGTGAAGCCGACTCCTTTCCACCAAGCTCATCATATTGTTGCAATCTCAACACTCCCTCTCAACAAGATATGAATTATCTGCAACCCCTATCCTGCCCCTATGGTATTCAAATTTTCTCCTGGTGAGTGCCTTTGTCAAGATATCAGCATCCTGATCCTCCGTGGGAATATATGAAAGTAACATGATCTTCCGCTGCAGACAATCTCTAATATGATGATACCAGATGTTAATGTTTTTAGATCTATCATGAAACACTGGATTAACCGAGAGTTTGATGCAACTCTGATTATCACAATAAATCACAGTAGGCTCTAAGTGTGAACCAAACAACCCAACCAGGATCTTCCTCATCCATATAGCCTCGCATGTAGCCAAAATTGCTGCCATATACTCGGCCTCTGCTGAAATGAGTGCCACGGATCTCTGCTTCCTGCTGTACCAAGAAAGCGACTGACGACCCGATACACAAAAATCCCTCCGGATGTGCTCTTTAAATAGTTGGGCTCCTGGCAATGCGTCCGTGAAGCCACCATGACTTCACCTCATCATTGTCATGTACCCTGATCCATATCTCGATGTGCCTACGAGATATCTCAATACATACTTCCCGCCTTGAAGCAGTAGGCTGCTCCTGCTTGTGGCCCGGTTATGCCCCACGCCAACATATATCCGGTGGGTATTGACCGAAGATCGCAAAGTGACCCACCAAGCCCCATCGATAGCAGGTGACATCCACTACCTACTGTGCAAAGCATCCTCCTTTGACCCTTCTGGAAGGAGTGTCAAAAAGCTTGTAGCCATGCATGTTGAACTTCTCCAGTATCTCCCGGGCATACTTACCCTGAGAAACAAACAGTCCACCACTGCGCTGCCAAATTTCCAATCCCAGGAAATAATGAAGGAGGCCCAAGTCCTTCATCTCAAACTCTTTTGCAAGATCCTCCTTACATGAGAGTATCAACAGCTCATCACCTGTCAAAATCAAATCATCTACATAAAGTACAATGATCAGCAACTTACCCTCCACCACAATCTGGTATAGGTTAGGATCTGCCTCACTCTTGGAGAATCCAAGTCCGGTGAAATAACTGTCTATCCGTGTGTACCAAGCACGAGGTGCTTGTTTCAACCCATACAGCGCTCTCTTGAGCCTGCACACATGTGACTCGCTGCTGAAGATCTCGAAACCTTCGAGCTGCTCTATGTACACCTCCTCCTCAATGACTCCGTTGAGGAGCGCAGTCTTCACATCCATCTGATGAATGTGCCACCCCATCTGCGCTGAGAGAGCAAGAATCGTCCGTATGGAAGAATACATTGTGACAGGTGCAAAGGTCTCCTCATAATCGATCCCCTCAATCTGTGTGTTAGGTCCATATATCACTAGTATAGCCCCTTATTATTGTATTATCTCTGTGCTTGAAAATCTTCGATATCTGAAATTCAGCCCTGTAGTAGCCCTCTGAAGCTTCTTAGAAAAAAAGTTATAGCGAAAATGCCACGATGACCTGTTTGGAGCAGCGAAACCCTAGAACATGTTAGGTCCCTATATCACTAGTATAGGGACCTAACACTGTGAAAAGCCTCGGGCAACAAATCTTGCCTTGTACTTCTCCACACTCCCATTAGCTGCCTGCTTCACTTTGTAGATCCATCTCGAACCCAACAACGAGCTCCCTTCGACGCGGGACAATCTCCCATGCACTGTTTCTGAAAATCGAATCATACTCTTCCACCATGGCATCTACCCATGCAGGGTCCTCCACGGCTTCCTCGAAAGAGGATGACTCTGTCATGATACACTTTCTCATTAGATCCATGTATCTAGTATATTGGTCAGGTGACTATCTCTTTCTGTGTTGTGATGTAGGTGCTCCTACAATCTTCTCTACATCTTGATTCGATCGCTCAGCTTCTGTAGTGCACTTCTGCGCTCTAATGGTTGGCACTGCGTGAATGGTTTCTTCCACTCCATGAAGCTCCTCTTGTGGCTGATCCACATCCTAAGGCTGATCCTTAGAAAGACTAATAGCTCCTCATACGCCCACAGGTGGCTCCCTCTCGGCAGCCATGGCTGCTCCTCACGAAATTTGATATCTGATCGTACTGTGATCTTGCGACTGTCTGGAAAATACACACGATATTTGTGGGGCGTATCAGTGTACCCCACAAATATCCCAACCTCTGCGGTCAGCGCCAACTTCTTCCTGGCATCCTTCGTCACATGGTATAGCGAGGTGAACCAAGAAAATCCTCGAAATAGAAATATCCAGGCTACTTGACATGCTCTCGGGTGTGCTCATGCAAGTATCCTGCTGGACAAGTTCTGCACATATCTTTGTGTGCATGCCTCCGCCCAAAAGTGAAGGGGTAGGCCCTGATCATGCAACATCGCCCGTGCAGCACCCACGATCGTTCTGTTCTTCCGCTCATCAACCCCATTCTGCTGTGGGTTATGAGGTGCTATGAGCTCTCTTCGAATTCCTTCTGCGCTGCAAAAGTCCTTGAATTCGCCAGAGATGAATTCACCACCATTGTCGCTCCTAAGAGCCTTCACCTGCTTCCCCGATTCTTTCTCAACCAGTGCCTTGAACTCACATAACTTTGAGTATGTCTCGCTCTTCTTCTGCATGAAGAAGATCCAGCACTTATGAGAAAAATCATCAAAAAATATCACATAATACCTGTGCTTTGCTGTCGAAGCTGCTGAGAAAGTTCCACACACGTCTGTGTGAATTCTCTCAAGGATCGTCGTGGCACGACTATCCTTCTCGTGAAAGGTGGCTTTCACAAATTTTCCCAAGGTACACCCCTTGCACTGATTTGACTACGCAAGAGTGCCTTTAGGAAGCCCAGTAAAAATCTGTTGCAGTATCTTCAAATCTCCATGATGAAGGTGGCCCAATCTCCAGTGCCACAACTCGCCATCATCCCGGCTCACCACCCCTTTTTCCTTGCCTGCCATTGTTGCACAGCCATCTACCTGCAATTTATAAAGGTTCTTAACTCGAACCCCTATCCTTCGGGTCTCACCAGTTGCCTTACTGTGCAGGAAAGCCTTTCCTTCGCTAAAAAAAACATCATATCCCTTGTCTTCTAACATCACCACAGAGATAAGATTCTTCTTCAATCCTATAACATGCATCACTTCCTTCAATACGAAGGGTTTACCAGACTCCCTCTCAAAGGAAATGGTACCGATACTGGTCGCACTGTATCTACCATCATAGCCCATCTCGATGTGCACTCCAAGATCTTTCTCATCCAGATCAGTAAACAAATCTCGATCTCCTGTCATGTGAAAAGACGCACCACTGTCCAGAAACCACACTAAACCCATCACACTTGAAACCAAGCATGCGATCAGCGAAAAATCCAGCTCAAACTGCGAGGCTAAGGCCTCTCCAGCTGCAGATCCAGCAGCCTGCTTATTTTTCTTCTTCTGCGGACAATTTGTGGCATAATGTCAGTGTTGGTGACAGTGAAAGCACTTCACCTTGGACATGTCCTGCTTCTTGCCTTTCGCACCGGAATGAGAAGCTTTCTTGCTCTTCCCCTTCTTTTCTTTGGCGACCAAAAGCGCAGTTCTCTTCATCAGAGTTCTTTGATGAATATCCATCCCTGGTACTCTGCCTTATCTCCTCTTGCACAAGATCCGACCAAAGTCGCTCCCATCCTGGAAATTTCTCTCGACCATTGACAGAGTCCTGATAGGAATGCCAACTCTTCGGAAGCCCAAAGAGAGCCAAGCTCACCAATTCCTCATCATCTACAGTCACCCCCACACTTCCCAGCTCATCCCTGCATTGGGTGAACTTCGTGAGGTACTTGGGCATACTGTCGCCTTTCTCCATCTTTATGTTTCTGAGTTTATCCTTGAGCGCCAACTTCCTCTGGTCACTCTTGCTTTGGAATAAATATGTCAAGGCTTTCCACATCAAGAATGGAGAAACCTTACCATGCAGTCTAGACACTATGTGATCCTTCACGCCCTCCAACACAATCCTTCGACACTTTGTTGTCTTCTTTTGCCATGCATCAAGTACGGCAGCATCACTAGAAGTAGGCTTTGGGACTTCAACATCTATGAACTCCTTCAACCCATTATCATCTAACACCGCCTCCATCCTGTCCTTCCATGCAATATAATTTGAGCTGCCCTCAAAGGGCATACTCCAATCGCAATCCGTTGAAAGACATTTCAACTTTGACACCAAGAAAACACTGCTGCAAATTCAAATTCCACCAGCACAAAACTCAACCGCTTCAATGTTTTGCAATTGCTCCAATGATCAATATCCCTCTGATACCATGTAGAAATTTGAATAACTAATATATTATTCATCGATATTATCCTGATCACACACTATTTGAGCTTCATGCATAATACATAACCTCTTCTACCATTGATCATTAATTGCGTAAATATAAACAATCGCATGCGCACATTAAAACCATAAACAATCACACATATAAACACAGTATTTATGGAAAATCTTAAAGTTGAAAACCCCCAACTATCTGTATATTATAATGATAGAGATCATGTAACAATCATTGTACAAACTCCTCACAAGCTCTCAGTACAATCTCCAATTGTTACACACTACACAAGCTCAGATCTAGCAAAACACATGCTCCAATCTGCTCCACCTGTTAGCCTGCCTCTACTGCACAATCCAAGATGAATAATGGCCCAATCTAAGTTCAAATCCCTCTGGTATGCATTGCGCAATCCTCATTGGCATCTCCATCAATGTGTGGTGCAAACTCATGCACCAGTACAGTCACAACTGATAGTCACACTGCTCTTTCACCTACCTCTCCATTGGTCTCCACTGAAACTGTCCATGCACTGAAGTTAACTGATGTATTCTTTAGTTTATTTATGAGTTTATAATTCGTGAATTAATTAATAATTAATTCACACCACTCTCACTAGTGTATCAATCAGTTAGACTAGATACAACTAGCTCAACTATGTTTAACTGAGTTAAACTAAACACAACTCCATTAACTCCTCAATCAACTCCACCAGACTCTGTCACCTGAGTTCTAACTGAAGTCTCCATGCAATAGCTCCACTAGACCCTCAGGAATAGCGTACTTCCTTCTTTCAGCTGCATGTGCCACATTTGTGCAATTAACTGAAGTGCTCCAAGAGGATAAGATAATGTTTAGAGTCCAAATATTATTAAGAGATAATAATATTCGACATATCTATTTTTAGAATGGCAATCTAAAAATAGATTCCGCCCAGTATGTCTAAAAATAGAAGTCCATCTATTTTTCCCAACTTGACCAACCATCCACAAATAGCATCATGCAACTCATAGAACATGATCCATATGTCTAAAAATAGACATAGTCTAAAAATATACTTTGCGCCAAAAAATAGCCTGCGGGCCCACTTAGTGAAGGCGACTCCTTTCCACTAAGCTCATCATCTTGTTGCAATCTCAACACGTTTGTCGTTTTCTCCCTTGTGCCTTCATTCGGTCGGGCGTGCCGTGTGAGGGTGCCCGCCCAAACACGTACGGGTCGGGTTAGGTCATTTCGTTTGAGGGCGACCGTATCAAATTTGCAAATTTGTGACTGCACGGGTGCCTTTTGCACATTCGTGTGGTCCATTTGTCGTTTGCTCCCTTGTGCCTTCGTTCAATCGTGCACATCGTGTCGCATCGTGTAAGGGTGCCTGCCCAAATGCGTTCGGGTCGGGTCGTTTTGTTTGAGGGCAGCCGTATCAAATTTGCTAAGTTGTGACTGTACGGGTGCCTTGTGCACGTTCATGCGACCCGTTTTCAGTTTTCTCCCTTGTGCCTTCATTCGTTCAGGCACGCTACGTCATTTCGTTTGAGGGCGCCCGTCCAAACCTGTTCGAGTCGGGTCGTTTCGGTTGAGGGCGCCCACCCAAACGTGTTTAGGTTGAGTCGTTTCAGTTGAGGGCGCCCACCCAAACGCGTTTGGGTCGGGTCATTGCAGTTGAGGGCGCCTGTATCAAATTTACTAAGTTGTGACCGCACAGGTGCCCTATGCACGTTCGTGCATCCTATTTTCTGGTTGCTCCCTGTGCCTTCGTTTGGTCGTGTGCGTCGTGTCGCACTGTGTGAGGGCACTCGCCCAAGCACGTTCGGGTCAGGTCGTTTCGTTTGAGGGTGGTCGTATAAAATTTTCTAAGTTGTGACCGCATGGGTGCTTTGTGCACGTTTGTGTGGCTCGTTTGTCATTTTTCCCCTTCTGCCTTCATTCGGTCGGGCACGTCGTGTGAGGGCGCCCACCCAAACGCATTTGGGTCGGGTCAGGTTGCTTCGTGTGAGGGTGGTCGTATCAAACTTGCTAATTTGTGACCACACGGGTGCCTTTTGCAAATTCGTGCGGCCGATTTTCCATTTTCTCCCTTGTGCCTTCATTTAGTCGTGCGCACCATGTGAGGGCACCTGCCCAAACGTGTTCGAGTCGGGACATTTCGTTTGAGGGCGGCCGTATCAAATTTGCTAAGTTTTAACCACATGGGTGCCTTGTGCACGTTCGTGTGGCCCGTTTGCTTTTTTCTCCCTCGTGCCTTTGTTTGGTCGGGCGCGCCATGTGAGGGCACCCACCCAAATGCGTTCGGGTCGAGTTGGGTCGTTTCGTTTGAGGGTGGTCGTATCAAATTTGCTAAGTTATGATCGCACGGGTGCCTTTTGCATGTTCGTGCGTCCTGATTTCTCCCTTGTGCCTTCATTCGGTTGTGCACGTCATGTCGCGTCGTGTGAGGGCGCCTGCCCAAACGCATTCGGGTTGGGTCGTTTCGTTTGAGGGTGGCCGTATTAAATTTGCTAAGTTGTGACCACACAGGTGCCTTGTGCACGTTCGTGCGGCCCATTTGTCGTTTGCTCCCTTGTGCCTTTGTTCAGTCGGGTGCATCGTGTCATTTCATTTGAGGGCGCCCGCCCAAACCCGTTCGATTTGGGTCGTTTCAATTGAGTGCACCCGCCCAAACGCGTTCGGGTCGGCCCCCCTAAGCCCCCAATCCCTAATCCCTTAACTACTAACTCATTATTCAACCCCTAACCCCTAAATGCACCTAAATCGTTCATTTCCTTGCTACTTATCAGGTTCTTACTTCTGTCTAATTCACTATATACTCAGATCATGAATGTGAGAAGGTTGTTTGCGGATTATATTATTATTGTATCAACAATGTAATTATTTCTGAGTTGTTATATCTTTCTAGTCAAGAACCTTATATTCAGAAATATTTTCTTGTCATTTTCAAAATTGACTGCTTCATTGAGCACAACATGCAGCTTATCTAATACTTTGTTGAAGCTAAGAGCTCCATCTTTGGGGCAAGCTGCTTTTCAGCTAACTCCACTGCTTTTTATCTCAATTTTTCCAATTGATTCCTTCTCTCATATGATACCTAAGCTTTTGCCTTTCTCTTCCCTTCTAATTCCTTAATAGTGTCATAGTGATGCCAGCCAACTTATTTGGAAAGCCTTCCTAGCAGACATTACTTGTAACCTGGCTGAAGCCTCAACACTTTTAGAGCATCTGGAATGACCATTCTCTTCTTCCGGTCATATTGTGGGGGAACCCCTTCAAAAGCCCTTAGCCTAGAAAGTGTTGCAGCACCACGCTTGGTTTTGTGTGGAATCATTCCTCTAATTGTCCAGTAGTCAAATCCTTCTCTTACTTTATTGTCATTTGCCCATACCTAACCAATGAGAGCACAAGAACACCTATTTCTATAAAAGCACCTATAACTTCTCTTAATTTATTATCATTTTCCCATAACTAACCAATGAGAACACAAGAACACCTATTTATATAAAAGCACCTATAATACTTTTGTGAGTTTCACTAATATCCCTTTAGTTAGTGTGTGCGCAGTAGCCTAGATCCTAATGCGATTCCCGTACAATGATAATCCACTCGGTGTATTTGTACTTAAAAAAATATGCATGGATAGATGTCCCATTTATGGCCAAGTTCCACCAAAATGGTTCCCCCTACCTACCTAGTAACTACATTTTATTTATTTCATGACAAGCCTACCCTACAACCCACCAAATTTCTATCATATACTTGACGTCAGCAACAATTTTTTGTTCATGATATAGCTAAGTTGGAACAAACTTAGCTCTATGTTGAGGTATAAAAGGTATCTTTTTACCACTTATTTATCTCACATTAATTATCAATCCAGGAATGAATTTTTATTTCAAGAGTGTACTCTGTCTAAGGCTGCAATTCAATCTAAGAGTAATGCCTTGTAATATGTAGTATAGTGTTCTAAATACAAGAGTAAATGGATGCTTGGAAAATAAATCTAACTACAATAACATAAACTCAAATGTTCTAAAATCCAATCATTCACTCAGCAAACATCAATCAAGGATACAGTAGCAATAACTCATTCCTCTAGAAATTGATGCAATTGAAATCAAACTGGAACAAAATAATCAATCTAGGAACGTGGAAGCAATAACCAGTGTTCTCTACAGTTGACAGTCCTGCTTTAAAGCAATTAAAAGGAAAATAGAAATTGAACTAAAGCTGCTATTGAAAGTAAACTAGGAAAACTCTCAAAACCAAACTCTTTGCAATTAATCAACTGAAATGAACAACAGCTCTAGAAGTAAACGAACAGCAAACTGTAATCAAAATAATTGAACATCAAATCCTATTTAATAAATCCGAACAACAAACTCTTAACTAATGGAATTAAATAAATTTGAATAGCAAATTGTAATGAATATTAGTCAAATGGAACAACAAGTGAAATGAAACCATAATGGAAATAGAATAGCGAAGCTCTGTTAAGATTCTTAATAGAACAGAATTAAGATTCTTGTTAAATAATAAAAGAACAACAATGTGATTCGTTAATATAACACACTGATATCAAATAAGCAATGAACAATAAAACACTTACTTTCAAACCGTAATGAAAACAATTACAAACTGTCACACAATAATAATGAAAAGATAAAGAGACAAACAACGGATCGATCCACCAGGGCCAAGCCCGTAACCAGTAGTGAAACACCGCTGGGCTTTACTCCAGAGTTAAGAAATTAAACGGCAACAAGATCTTGTATTAATTAAGCATAATAATGTTTACAACAGTCACTCTCTGATCACGAGAGTCAATAATAAATGACAGAGTTACAAAAGGAATGTTTTTTCCATAGTTCCCCGCAGCAACAATACATGCTTCTCCTTTTATAATCAGAAAGAGGAGAATGTGAATAGTAAATGTGATCCCTCATAAAAATATTGGATTGTTCCCAACAACTTGATCAACAAGAAAAGATATTTCCATCAATATTTCAACAGGAACAAGTCGAATTTGGATTTGCAGCTGAGATAATTTGGAAGATGACTGAAACAGTAAATCTGAGAAAATAGTGCTCAAAGAACCTTCTGTTTCTCTCAATACAGGCCGAATTTGGGCAAACCATTCTATATAAAAGTTAATTCGGTCCGTTCTAGACAAAACCCATGTTCCGGATTTTCCAAATTCTTCTCCATTTGCCCAAAAAATCAACCACAAAACTGTCACTTCTTATTCCAGCGAATTTCTTAGTTGGAATATTGAATGATGTGCTGGAGATCAAATCTGCAATCTAGCAAATATCTTGGAGGCTAAAATGGTGAGTGCTGTTACAAAATATATTAATAAACCATCATTGATAAAATTATGCATAATAATAATCAATTTATTAAAAATAAATGAGAAGAAATAATATTTATCCATAAGAGCATAAATAATTATAAAATGGACTTATATGATAAATTATGATAAATTACATGATAAAGAAGAGTAGAAATGGATGAAATAGGTGTTAAAAAGTGGTCATATTAGTGGCTCAACACTCTAGAGCTTAGGATATTTTTCCACATCTAATGTTTATAAACCAATAGATATAAAATTTCTAAAGCATGTGGGAGCCCTTAAGTATCACCTTTCCTATATTGACTCCATCTTAAAAATCATGGAAAATGTCCATGGAATAAACCAAAAATTTCATTGAAAATAATCATTCATACCATAACATTACTACTTCCCTTTTAACCAAATAAAACTTATTTTTAAGTTACCATAATTCATCTTTAATATCACATAATTATATTAAAAAATCAACCAAAATCCCTAGTTTATGAAATAAAAATTCAACAATTTTATATAATTAATAATTTAAATAAATTTCCTAGATCTAACCTCATTAATAATTATTTATAATCAACAATACCACTTATTTACCCAAACCCCTTATTAACCCCAAGAAAAGTCTCACACATTTTATTTAATGGAATTTGAGTGGCCTTAAAAAAACACATGTATTTCATTTCAAAATGTCAAAAATTTTCAAAATCAAAAGTTTTAATTTCCCTCATTCATTTCCCTCCGATTGCATGGTTTGTCAAGGGAAGGAGGGAGGATGCGGCGATACTGTCGCCGGTTTTGAGGAAGGATGCAGCCATACTATTTCAGGTTTGGAGGAAGGATGCGGCCATACCATCACAGGTTTGGAGGAAGGATGCAGTAAGTAAAGTAATTGATCCCGAGTGCCTATTGCAGGTCTACTCTAATACATTTGGTTGAAGTCTGGTGATTTATTTCCTTCTACAGAAATAATATGCTCTGATACATCGGATCCCGATTGCCTTTGGTCCGATGATCAACAACAATTATCATAATAGTCTTGTGCCTTATATACAGACATCAATACTTGCCCCGTGGATTCAAAGGCCCTTCTTTCAGCCCCAGAGCAGTGGGATTTGGAGAAGTAAAAGTCAAGGAAAAGTGGTGAACTCTGAAGAACAAGCTGTCAAATTCCCCGGACAAGGAAATCCATGTATTCATTCAATAGTCCCACTGAAAGATTTATTGTTGTAAAGGATTTCCCTAAATATGTAGTGCTTTTCATTAAGTTTCTATGTTTATCCAATGATAATGCAATTCCCTTTAGGTTTCTTTGGTTTTTTTTTCCCATTTGGTTTTGTTACTTTCTACTTCTGCCCATTTGGTTATGGTGAATTTTATTAGCTATGAGAATTTTTGGTTGGCTTCTGCGGAAATGGCTATTTGGTTTCTATATGTTTTGGTTTGCTGATATGCCCATTTGGTTATTTTTTCTATGTTATTCTAAGAATTTCTTGTTTGCATCCACGGCAATGGTTGTTTGGTTTCTCTTTGTTTTAGTTTGTTGATATGCCCATTTGGTTAATATTTCACATGTAACTGAGAAGTTTTGGTTTGCATCGTGCAGCGATGCGTATCTGGTTTCAATGTGTTTACGTTAGCTGATATGCTCATTTGGTTACTTTTCCCTTATATTTGCGAGAAGTTTAATTTGCATCCATAGCAATGGCTATTTGGTTTTTATGTGTTTTAGTTTACCCATAGGGTTTTGATGTTTTTTTTCAGCATTTGCTCCAATGGCCTTTTGGGTTTTGATGTCTTTTCAGCTCCAGAGTGTCTGGTTTCCCTAATGGAGAACATGGAGTTGGTCCCAGGACCCGATACTTCTTCCTTGACTAATTTTATGGTTATTCCTATCCTCCCAAAACTTGTACCAAGTGAAGAATTAGACAAGGATTTTTCCAAAAATCTTGTGCCTCTTGTGGTTGTAGGGAGGCCTAATTCTGGAGGAAAAGAAGGGGCTCTGATCCAACTTCTTGCTAATCATTTCCTTGTTCAATTCGAACCTTCACAGCAGATCTTCCACTATGGCGTAGAGATTTCTCCACAGCCATCCAAGGAGGTGGCTAGGCGTCTGAAACACAAATTAGTTCAAGAGAATTATGTTCTTCTATCCAATGCTCTCCCTGCTTTTGATGGTCGAAAGAGCTTATACAGTGCTATTGAATTTCAGAAGGAGAAAATGGAATTTTTTGTTTCTTTGCCTATAAAATCTGCCAAAATCCTTTTTACCTTTAATGCTGGAGAGCATCATTACCTAGTTCTGATTTTCAAGGAGGAACCAGTAGCATAGATGAGAAATTGTTCAAGGTGGGCCTTAAGATTTCTTCAAAGCTTGATGGGAAGGACATAGAAGAGTTTCTGAAGAAAAAAAACTCTTAGCTCATGGATCATTAGTCTATTGTGGTTCTTTGTCATCCTTTCAGCTCAAATGAGCAATGATTGATAATTACTATAAATAGATGATCATTATGCTGTGTATGACGCAATCATCCCAGAGCAGGGATTTTGTTTTGGCCAATTTACTTTTACATCACAATCATAATTAATAAGCATTATTGAAGGAAATTCCATTGAAATACAGTCACTAAGAAGTGATCTCTTTGGAATTCATGAGGTAACACAAAGAGATCCTGAACTCATCAACCCTTTCTGTCAAACTGATAACCCTACATAAAAAATAATGTTCAAACTATTTGTGGAAAATACTCTCAATCAACGAAGTCATGCCCGACCAAACTTTATTTCAGAAGAAAACTTGCTTTTCTTCTACTACTAAAGGGATTTGAATTTCCCATCCCTTATTTCTAGCCATTTCCTGTTAAAACTAACTGTGATTTGGTGGAATGACTTGACCTTTCATGAAATACTCTAAATTTGAGCTTAAGAATGTCTATTTTGTCCTAGGATGCATCAACAATGCAAAGAAACCACAAGTAGAAGTTATATTCATTGGTTTCATGACTGGCATCAGTGTACAATATTTCAATTGAGTTCTTTCATAATTCTTAAGGGTAAACCTGTAAGCATAGTAAATGAAGATGTGAGAAGAAGTATCCATATCGTGAATCCTTTAGCTCTGTGAATGAAAAATGAATTTTTATGCATGGCTGAGTGCAAGATACATAACACAACCACTTGATTGAAATTTTGTTTGGTTAACCAGGTGAGAATATGAAAACCTCATCCCCATTGTACCATTGATCCATATACTTGTTGAGGTAGGTCGTGCTTCCACTCGTGTGTTATTGTCATGTTGTAGGAACTTCCCTATTGGCTAGGACTGTTGAGTGTAGGACTTACCAAGTGGTGACCAGTCAAAACATTGACCTGCTAGTCCCTCACCTACCTTCATTGGCATTTGTAAATGGTTAAGTCACAATAGTTCATCGAAATTATAATGGATTTTATTTCAATACATTCCGTGAGTGAAAGAAATAATTATTGTGTGTGAATCTCATGGCTCTGTAATCAATGGGTGTGGATGGAGCAAAGCAAGGATGTGAAGAGGAGATGCATTGCTGAATTTGATTTTTTATTTTTTTAAACCAAGTGTGTGGCATTAGCCTTGTAAGTAATATTTTATTTCGAAGGAAAAACAGTGTGAGGGGTGTGGTGAGGAGGCCGAAGATACTAACACAACATTGGCTGCAAATATTTGTTGTCTTTGTGGTTTTCTACATTTTCTCATTATGGCCTTTGTGAAGTTTCCGATAGGTTTATGCAAGAAAATATTTAATAAAATCAAAAGTAAGGTAATGAGGTTTGCCTTTAAAGTAAGGCTTTTCTCAAATTAGCCTTGAGGTTTGCCTTTGAAATTCAGTGAACCCAACGAATTTCCTTTTTTATTTATTTGAGATTTGGTGTGTATATACAGATAGATAGATAGATATTCAATATTTTGAAATTTATATATAGAAAAAGGTAATGCCAAAATTTATCCAAATTTCATGGTCGCTAAATCTGAACTCAAAACTGAGCTATGTGATAGAGGCAGCAAGAGTGTCAAAATTCGTGGTTCTATGAGGCATATTTGTGGAAGAAAGAAAGAATTTTTAGTTATGGAACAGGACGTTTTGCAGGTTCTGAGCCCAGATGCAAGATACGACAATATTTCCACTTAGATTTCATTTAGAAATGATTGGGATATGAGATACACTAATCTGTCAGAGTTTCTTGTCTAAATGAAGTTATAAAACAATGCCCAACAAACATACAACTTGACATGCTAAGACAAGTTCTTGTTTATAAACATTGACCAAAACCTTTTACTAAATGCTCTCTCTCTCTCTCTCTGTTGGGGAGGAGGGTGGGAACATGGCATAGATTTTCTTGCCCTATCAAGATTTCTATATTAATTTTGTATGTACAGACCAAGACATACTTTCTCTTTTGTTTTCAAATTTTTATACCCTAACCTCCAATTACGACATTATAATATAATAAATATAAAAGGGTAACAGGGCTACCAACTCAGTCATATGCAAATTTTGTAGTTTCACATGGTTATATGCTTTCATTTATATCAACACTACCAATAATCTCCACAAGAACACAATCCATCTCTAAAATGATGGAAGTGAATTGTATCCCTCACAATAAGTTCTTGTTCAACACTCTTGGACATAAATTTAATGGCCATATGGCAGTCACCACATACACGGAGGTTCTTGGTAATCTATATAGGTGTCCCAGAGCTTGTGCTAATAGGCCCAAATGTGATGGCCAGCTTCTCACTGTGGGTAGAAAGAATATCTTCCTTCTCTTCTTCCTAAACATTATGAAGCACAAAACTCCTGTCAGGCATATACCCTGAATCTTTCATCTTCCCAGCCAATAAATCCACCATTGAATATATCCGCTCTGACTGTTTGTGTGATCTGTCTCCAACAAAAAATGAATGGACTCTGTTCTTGACCTCGATCCAGCTGCATCCTGGGATTTTTTTCAATTTAGTGTCTTTAATCATTGCTCTCACCTTCATCACTTCATCCCACCTTCCAGCCGTAGCATATATGTTTGACAAAAATACATAGTTTGCAGCATTATCAGGCCCTAATTTAATAAGATGTTTTGCAACATATTTTCTTAGCTTAATATTATGGTGAATTATGTAGGCAACAAGCATTGCCCCCCACACACCAGCATCAGGTTCTATTGGCATTTTCCCGATAAAGGTGAGCGCCTCTTTTATGTGCCCAACTCGACCAAGAAGATAAACTATGCAAGCACAGTGCTCCAGGGTAGGCGCAATGCCATAATCTTGACTCATGCATTCGAAGTATCGAAGGCCCTCATCCACCAAGCCTGCATGACTACATGTAGATAAGATACTAATGAAGGTGACATGGTATGGCTTTATTCCTACCTGTTTCATATGGGTGAAAAGTTCAGTTCAAAACCGATCCTAATAATATAATCATGGATCCACTTATCTTGTTGTAGATCTGCTAAATGGGAACATGCTGATAACGCACTAAACGTGGTAATTACATTGGGTTTGATGTCTGCCAGCTGCATTTGCTGAAAAATAATTAAAGCTTCATTGGCAAATCCATTCTGGGCTAACCCAGAAATCATTGCACTCCATGAAACCACATCCCTTTTAGACGTTTTGTCAAAGACTTGGCATGCTGCTTCTACACAGTCGCACTTGAAGTACATGTAAACCAGGGAAATGCACACATAAACATCAGACTCAAAGCCATTTCTGTTGATATGATGATGAATCTCTTTGCCCTCTTGCAGAGCTGATAGCACAGCACATGCCTTGAGCACAATAGGAAAGGTGAAATTGTCTGGCTTTATCCCTTCTTGTTGCATTTGATAATACAGCCTTAGGACCTCCTCACATAGCCCTTTCCTGGCATATTCTCTGATGATGGCATTCCATATAATCACACCTCGTTCGTGTATTTTTTCAAACATAAGTTTGAATCCCAAAAACAGATTTTCCTCAAATCCATTTATCAGGATGTGGGCATGAACTTGTTTGCTCTCTGATAACGCACGAATATCTACAAGGCTTGCAAAAGAGCAGCGTAAGTATCGGGATCAATTGGTAGACCTCGATGGATTCTTTCATGTAAAATTCCCAATGTTTCCTTCAATGAACCATCCTTGCATTTGCTGCGGAGGCTGTTGGTAGTGTTTAGTGTTGGTTTAGGAATAGAGGATGAGAATGTTAACAATGGTAGGAGTGAGAATGTTGGCATGCACGGTATAGATGTAAGTCTTGGAGTAATCTATAAGAAACCCATATAACATGTTTACTCCAAAATCATGATAACTTAGAAAATATAGTGCAATTGTTGCTTGAGAAATCTTGAGCAAAACTGCAACTCAAGAAGGCGGGATTTATCTAAATAATTTTTTTTTAAATAATTTTTATTTTCCGTCGGAAGACCGACATTAAGGTTTCGTCGGAAGAGAGACAGTATAAACGTAGGAAGAGAGTTTCTATATCCATCGGAAGAGCGACACTAAAATCATCGGAGGAGCGACGCTTTAAACGTCGGAAGAGCTAACGTCAGAATTGCGACATTATTTTGAAAACCTGATAAACGTCGGAAGACCGACAGTTAAGGGTCATCGGAAGACCGACGGTTATGGATCATTATGGTACATCGGAAGACCGACAGTTATGGATTGTCGGAAGACCGACGGTTTAACTGACGTCGGATTAGCGAAAATTGTGATAGCGTCGATAGACCGACAGTTTGGATAACGTCGGAATAGTGATGCCTTTGATGACATCAGAATAGCGACAATTGGGATAACGTCGAAAGAGCGACAGACGTCTGGAAACGTCAGACAATGTGTCGCTATTCTGACACTTTATTGAAGTGTCAGAATTGCGACGTAATGGCTAACCACGTTTTTCCCCGCCTCAAACTGTCGCTCTTGTGATGCCTATGTGTCGGAAGAGCGATGAATTGGCCGTCATAAATTGGGCCAAATGTGCTAGTGCCACCCAGTCCAAACCTTAAAGCAGTTCCTTTTCTGTTTGGGATAGTGGCTCTGAATGGGTGTAATGGGACCAGTTTCCCAGATTTGGGTTTTATATGATTGTTGGGTTTTTCTCAAATGATTTGCAGGAAGAATAACTTAAAAACTAAAATAGATTTATTCTAAAATGCAAAACTTTGAATTAATTCTAATCTAATCTAACCCGGGATAATGCTAATTTTATGTGACCTAGAATGATATCTATTCAGTCTGTGATGATTTAGATCAATCAAAAATTTAATATAATTAATACTTTATAAGATGATTCTTTTGAGAAATAGTTAATCAAAAGAAGATGTGAAAATATCACATATATTCTGATGATCATATATAAAACAAATCAATTTCTGTCCTTATATCGTACAATAGTGCAACTGATATTTCAAATAGAAACAATTGATTTCATACATAATTCATGAAAGCTAGACTTATCACTAATGTTTAAAATAGAGTTTAGCATACATGATAATAGTACCAGATGTGTGTTGTCATGTTCATCAGATCAGTGATAATAGGCCACAATCAATTCTTCTATCAATAAGTCTTTCAGAGAATACAAAAGTGCATCAACAGTGATAAACAAAATTATATATAACTGAAAAGGTCGTGTTCCATCATTTTATCAAGGCATCTACAAACTTACAATAAAGCATTCTTTGTAAATGTTCTCAATAAAAATTCTGTACCCTTCTCTAAATGCATGAGAAAGGTTTAAATACTATATAACTACTTATAAAAATAGATTATACAACATATCTTATGAGGTGGTTTCAAACAACCTTCCTCATTCCTAGTATCTAATTGCTAAATTTGAAATTATAAAAAAAAAACTAACTTATAATCATGCCCGATAATAGATTACTGCCAGCTCTTCTTTTCTTCTCACAAATATTGGACATTGGTTGAACTTGTGAAGGCTTCCCAAATTGTGTCTTCATCTGCCCAGTAAGTATAGCATCAAGTAAAAGTGGTTGCATTTTCTATATAGAATCCAAAGAACAATTCAATGTCATTATTTGACTATGAGGTTTAACCAGTAGCTTCCAGTACGCTTCCCAATCAGTCTTTTATAGTTGTGCAAGTGTTTCTTCTCGGAGTTGACCCGTGTTTTCCAACTTTCCTCTAAATTTCTGATATCACGAATTGATTTGTGATTTCCTTCTTTAATCAAACCGGAGGTATGCAACATGTGATTAATCATTTTGACCATACTCTTTGATATACATGTTGCTCTGGCTATGGCAAATTCTGCTTGTTTTACCTGTGCGTCCCAATCAGTAAAAAGGATATCTTTAAAAGTTTCTTTGATCTTTGGGAGACTTGAATTTCTCCCTTCCTCTGAATCCTGCCATTCAATATAATCATAAATTTTGGTATTGATTTCATTAAACTCAATTCTCTGTTCAATGACTGTATTGGTCAACTGTTCATTGATTTCCAAGTGTGGGATTATGTTTCACATTTGTAAGATAAACAAGTTTTGTTGTTTTGAGAGTAAGGCATTTAATGCTAATCCTTCTTTTATGAATTCCTCTGCATTAGGAATACCTTCATATTTTGTAAGATATTCTCTCAATTCTTTAATCAGTATGTTTTTTCTAGATAAGTCATTTTCATGACTTATCTTAAGCACTTCCATATCTTGCTGAAATTTGAGGAGTTGTTGCTCTACCTTCTGATTTAGACTGTTCCTTTCTTCATCTAGTTGTTGTGGTAGTTGCATGATTTTATCTTCCTTTTCTTGAACCAGAATGGATACTTCGGCTACCTTATCCATTGTTGCAGTAGTATATGCTCCAGTAAATTGTGACAGTTGAGTTAGATTTTCAATTGGATTTGAAGGAGTGTCTTTCCATACAACTTCCATAACTTCATTTCTCGGAGGTGTTTCAATCCTTCTCCTTTTTCTTTGTTTCCTTACTACAGCTTTATGAAGAGGGTTGTAGAATACATCCACTTGAGGGATATCAGTTACCTTCAGAACAATCTCATCAGTAGGAAACACAGGAATGACTTTTGTATCTTGGGAGGTTATACCAGGACTTTCAATGATTTATTTTGTTGAAACTATTTGTGCCTGTGGAGTTTGAAATTCTGTATTTTTCTGTGAAGATGATACCTCTAGGGTATTTATCAATGTGTTGCTAACTGAATTCTAGATTTTATCTAGTTCACTTTGATTTTGTGAATCTGATTGTTCTGTTCTGATTTCTTTGCTTGCTTCAGTAGTATAACTAGTAATCAAAACATTCTGAGGGATACATTTGAGTCTTTGTTCTCTGTACTCATTGAATCTCTGTAGTTCTTTTGGATTTAGGTTCAATTTGAAAAAAAATTGGACTTCTTCAAAAGTTCCAAAATATTGAAAAATGTCTTCAAAAGTATCATCGGTGTGTATGATAGGTTTGTTTTTGACTGACTGAGTAAATTTGTTAGCAAACTTCTCTGGTTTGAACTGCCCTGAGGGTAAAACGGGGAGCTTCAAAAGCTCAATATTCTGACATTATTTCAATGCAAGATTGAAATTGCTAAGGGTGAATGTACCACATTGAATTGGAAAACTTGGCCATAAAGATTTTTTACTATCTTTCAAAGATTTAGTAAGTCCATTACCAACAGTTTGGTAAGCGACTTCTCTCGCCATTAATTTATCTGAAACATATAAAGGAAGAACATGTGGAGGAGCATAGCTTTCAAATACTCTGATATATGAAAATGATTCTTCAATAAAACATCTCCCTATCATTTGAAGGTCTAAAATGGCTTCGTTAGTGAACCTAGGGCTCACTCTGTCAAACATTAATTGATGTAACGATAATGCAACTCCATAACATAGCCTATGAAAATGTGGTGAATAATTACGCTCCCATATCTCTTTATGACTCAAATGAATAAGGGTGGGATCCTCGAGAGTCCATTTCCAACACATAACTGGAAAATTGGTAGAAAAATAGATAACATCACAAATATATGCACTCATGAAAAATTGGGGGACGGTTTTGGAGGAAGAAGCTCTTGTCTGGCGATATTCATTAATCGCTTTAGCTAGATTTTCAGAAAGAATGGTTGCCCAATTCATGATGTGGGAATTAACACCGGAATCAATCAAGGGAAGCCAATTAATGGAGAACTTGGTATTATCAGGGAGACCATATAATATGCATAGCATCGTGGCTACAAAGTAGGGATTTGAAAGTGAGGCGATAGGATACATACCTGATTTCTCATGTTTGGACTTGTTATCCAGTTTCGTCCAACCCTGAATTTTCTTGAAAGGGTCCTCATTGTTCTTTGCAAATTTCTCAACAAATCTATTATCATAGATGTCTTGTGGGTTAGGTAGCTTGTACATGACTTTCAAATCTTCAGCTCTAAAAGAACCTAAGATTTCATTCTTAGTGGTTCTTAATTGTTTGTCCTTGATTGTTGAATTGTCAAGCACCCACCTAATCATGTCGGTATATGGTAAAAGAGTGGCCCTTGCTGCTATCCTATGAAGGAAGGAGCATGCAATATCTTTAAACTGTAAATTTGAGGGTCTTGCATCATCAGAAGTTGCTTTGACCTCCACTACTTTAGGTTCTTCATCTTCAATAATGGTATATATAGCTTGCCACTTTGTAGCACCTCCATCGACAGTGCAGACCGTATCTGAGACTATGGCCGACATTTCTGTGTATTCCACTTCTGCAATAGTCTGTTTGTTGTGCTTTTGCATTACTTTTTGGATGGGCATATCTTGAAGGAAAATCCCTATTAAAAACAAAGTAATGATTAAATGATGGAAGATATAATTGAAATGACCAATTCGAAAAGAAAAGATACGGGAAGCAACTGTTCCATTAATTATCTGTAACCAAACAATAACTATTTGCATTGGGATGATGAAACACACTTAATCGTTTCTGACATGATTTATTTTCCCGTAAAAACCTTTATTAAAACCTGTCAAATCCATCGCATCGCGCCACTTTGAACCTGCCTTTATGAAGTGCATTATATTTTGTTTATGCAATATGCAATTTTGTGATATCGCGAAATCGCAAAATCGCAGTATCAGAATATCGCAAAATTGGAGTTGTCGCGATATCGGAACTTTGGTAAAGTCTGCTTAAAGTTTCAAACATATATTCGCGATGTGTGATTTATGTTGTCGCTTGCGAAACTCCGATCGTTGATTGCAAAATCAAGATTTTGTTGTTTTGTTACTTATCTTTTAATGAGAAAAGATTATGCAGGATGCGATTTGCGATAGGGTAATTTCAAGGATGTTTTATTAATTTCTTTTTTTTTTATGTTTTTATTTAATAAACGCAATAATGTTTTTGGAGTTTTGATTTTTTATCTAAAATGAAAAATAAATTTTTAAGAAGGGTCCCTATTTCTATTTATCAAAGGTCTAGATTATTTTGAAAATAAAAATGGGGGGAGTTTTTGCATAGCACAACACATATATATTCGGATGTCGTCCTTCTAGCGCCAAAAATGTTGAAGGTTGGAGAGTGACTTCCTCAACAATGGAGATTCCACCTGGTCGGGAGCTTAAAGAAAATCCTTTTCTGTTGAAATGGTTGGTCCGACTGGGGATATAGGGACCATTTTTCCCGTATAAGAAAAAAATTATATAACAACGGAATAAAATCAACACAAATGGAGTGATTTATTCAAACGATAACATAAATAAAATTAAATCTAACTACTTCCCGGGATTGGACTAATTTATATAATTATGGAATATTATTTCATAAGCATGAAACAATATAGATCATCGAATAATAAATGAAAAGAAGCACATTAAAGAAACTAAATCAATGTAATTGATTTAGCTGATGAAGAACATTAATCATATAACAACTCTCTAAGTCACTCATCTAACAACATATCATTCAATAAATTTGATCAATAGTAATAAGAATATATGTCATTTAAATGCTTATCAGAGAGAGAAACAAATAGATAGAAACAAGTTGCTAAAATTACATAAACATAAAACGATCAATACATAGATAATAGTACCCGTTACATCATAGCTTAGTTCTGAAAAGATAGCCTCTAGGCTCAGACTTTCAATTAGATACTTCTGTTCAAACAATAGTGTAAGTTCCAAAAGCCTCCTACTCAAAAATCTAGACCCCTTTCTAAATGCATGAAAGGGGTTTAAACTAATTAATATTACAAAAATAGAAGACTTGTGAAAGAAGTCTTCTTAATCTAAACTAAACTAAAAACTAAAAACTAGGAAATTAAATTGCATAAGTTATAACAGTCTCGTGATTGTTTCTCGGATCCATTCTCTAGTTGTTCCTTGAGCTGGTAGGCTTTGATCATATATTCGAGCTTGGGGAGATGCATTGGTTGCATTCTCACCTGGCCCGTGAATATTGCATCATTGAGTGTTGGAAGAAGTTGAACTGCAGCGTTGGAAAGACACCTCAACACTCCTAATTGACTGTGAAGCTTGATCAACAAGTACCAGTAAATCTCCATATTTACCTTTGTTAAGTTTTCTATGTCAAGAGCTTTTATGCTTGATGTTTTTTTCCAATATTGTTTTAAAAGGCTGACTTATGGCATAATGTATTTTGGTATTTCCTGGATAATATTGGCTTGTAGAAGAGAATATTTTATATACTTGGAGATGTTGGAGGACATATTTTTAGCTTTGATGATAGCTAATTCAACACTTTTCATTTTCATGTACTAGTCTCCAAATATTATATCATTTATTGATTCTTCAAGACAAGGAAGATCAGCCCCTCTTCCCTGTACAATGTTTTTCCAATTTATATACTTTGACATCATACCATGACTCTCTTCATAATAAATCCTCAAATTAGAAATTTGAGTGACTAACTAATCACTTATTTTAATCTAGTCTTGAATCTGTTTGTACTTCTCATAGAAAATTGTCTATTGATTTACCAGTAATGTTAATGATTCTGTTGCTTATTTATTTACCTCATTAAGTTCTAGTTTCTCCTGGAGCTTTTGAATGTTCTGCTGTAATTGATGAACTATTAGATCCTTCTCTTTAATTTCATTTTTGAATTTGAGTTTGAGACCTTCAAAATCCTATTGCAAATTATTAATACATGATTGCAACTCCTCCTCGATGTTTTGTTTTTAATTAAAGAAACTTTGATCCATTTGAGAAATTTTATGATCCTTCTCCATAATTAATGACTCAATCTATGCTTCCTTATGAATAGTTGCATCTGCATAAGCAGCTGCAAACTAAGATAATTTTCTATGTTCTTTTCCTGGAGTTGACTAAGTTCCTTTCCAGAGAACTTGCATTGACATTGTGTCTGTAGGCAGTTATGGAGAATCTTTCATCTTTCGTTTCTTCTTTGACTTGGATACAACATATTTGTGCTTTGGATTGTAAATTACATCCAATGGAGGTATTTCCTCAATCTTCAGTATTATTTTTGTTGTTGGGAAATCAGGGATGATCTCCATATCTTGGGCCGATGTTACTCCTTGTTTCTCCTCTATTTCATTGAGCTTTAGTATCTAAGTTTGCTCAAGAGAAATTTCGGAAACCTCTACAGTAAATAAGATTTCTCGAATTTCTCCTTTATCTTTAGAGTCATTTAGATTAGAGGAAACTTTTTGAACGCTTGATTCACCTATATGAATTGTTGTTTTTATAGTATCTTTAGTAGGAAGAGTTTCTGGAAAAATAGCACTCTGATCAGCAGGAGTATTAGTATCAGATAATGCTTTCTAAAAACTTTCCCAATCTTGATTAAACTTCTCTTCCTGTAGAATATCCACAATTTTTGGTTCTGCTACTAGTCCTGGTACCTGAAATGGAGGAATCAAAACCAGAATTTGTTCTGCTTTTGGCACTGGCTTGTGGAACATGTAGTCTGGAAAATGAGAATTCCTTTGTTCTCTATATTCTTTGAATCGTATCAAATCTTCTGGACTGAACCTTTCGGTTGCTATTTTCTAAACTCGTGAGTATTCTAGGATTGACTCGAACACATCGTCGAATTTATCAGGCTCGCTTGGAAATGCCCGTAGC
Source organism: Pinus albicaulis (assembly GCA_034641835.2). NCBI lineage: Eukaryota > Viridiplantae > Streptophyta > Pinopsida > Pinales > Pinaceae > Pinus > Pinus albicaulis. Next base: position 441,904,398 of record CM076583.1, read on the forward strand.
TTAACTTGATTCATTATTTCTCTAGCAACGTCATATGTATCATAACTTATGTTGGGTAGTATTGGAAAATTTAAGGGTTTTACTCAAATAATTTCAAGACAAGCATGCTTGAAATTTTCAAGACTATACGACCCACGTGAAATAGGAAAAGTTGGCCAAATTGTCTTTTTGGCATCTTTCATAAATTTCTGATAAGCAATTTTCTTAGCCAATAATTTTTCTAGTATATATAAGGGTAGGACATGAGGGCAAGCATGACTTCCAAAAATTCGTATCTATGTGTAAAATTCTTCACGAACCACCTTCCTATAGGCTTGATACTTCTATTGGCTTCATTGGTGACTCTTAAGGATTTTTCTTTCGAAAATGACCTGAAAAACTGGGAGCATTATATCATTACATATTTTAAACATATGAGAGTGATATTTTGATTCCCACAGGAATTCTAACTGTACAAATATGGGGGTTTTGACTTCTCTGTTACATTTCCATCCTAATGATAGAAATTCAATAGAAAAACATACACAATCTAGGATAAAAGAACTCATATATAAAGGAGTGACTGTAATGGACGGGAGATTACAATTTTCTCTATAGACCATGATACATCTAATCAAATTATCAGACAGAATATTAGCCCAATCAAGAATATAGCCTTCAGAGACTGCTTCTATCAGGGGTGTCCAATCTTCTTTAAACTTGGTTTTATTTATAGACCCAAAAATACGACACATCATTGCACCAATTTGCGAGAAAGGGACTTAAAGAGAAACTACTAATTACATACCTTTACCATCGCGTTTATGGTGATTAGGATCATTTCTCCAATCCTTGATTACATTTGCAGGGTGTTCATTCTCTCATATGAATTCTTGAACAAACTGGTTGTTATATCTCTTTTGGGGATCTGGTAATTTATACATATCCTTCAAACCTGAAGGCATGAGAGAACCAATGACTGTTCTGTTTCTGGTAACAAACTATCTATCTCAAATGTCCACATGATCCAACACCCATTTTACTAAGTCAGTGTATGGTAGCATTTTAGGACAGGAAAAAATTCTGTGAAGAAAAGAGTTAGCTGCGTCGGACCTTGAGTTTGAATCCGTGGATGAAAAATATTTAGCTACAACTTTTCTATTCAAAAATACTTGTGGATTTGCGTTCTCAAACAACTGATAGATCCCTTCCTATCTTGAGGAAACAATTTCTGGGTTGCATGTTGTGTCTGATATTAAAGGATCCATCTCATTGTTTTCCTCTTGTTTAACGACTAACTGAGGTGGGGTGGCAGACTTCCTTCATTTTTTAATCAGCCTTGACATCCTTTTATGCCTAAGTTTCTGGAATTTCCCTGTCGAAAGAAAACCAGAGAGGGTAAGTTGAGATCATGTCAAATGCTATTAGATGTCATATCAATTTGACTCATGCATAATGGGAATCCTTAGTATTGAATATGAAATCATTATAAAATCGATTGCAAACTTCGAGATAGAAAAAACACCTAAATTGTCATTAAATTGATAACATGGGGTCATGTGAGTTTGATAGTTGTATCTTATCAGGATCTGTAGATCGACCGTTTCATGATTAACGAATTTTGGCATTTCAAAGCAATGTGTGACATGGGAAAATGTGATATTGCAATGGATTTTCTGTTCGATGATAGAATGCGATATTGGTATATATCAGACGATAGATTGCGATATCAATATCCATTACATGGCGTATTTTGTGGTTTCGCATATTGGTAATTCTTTGTTTTGTATTTCAACAATTAGTTGTTTCAACGATTTGTTATTTTAGCGATATTCGTTTCGGTGATTTAATTCCCGATATTATACTTTTAGCCTTTATGGTTTCCTTAGAGCGCTATTTTATTATTTTCTTATGTTTTTTAAGAAATCAAAATTTAATCTAATAGAATCCAATTCTAAGGACCCGAAAAACTGCTAAAAATAGTAAATGCTGCTATAAATAAGGAAACTGATGAAACTGACTGGAGGTCTAGGTGGAATAGGCAGGTTGCCACCAATATCCACCTATATCACCTTCCAATGTATTAATTGTGGTAGAGTATGACATTTTTCTACTAAATGTCCATATGCAAAAGGGGAAGACAATGGTGATGAAGAAGAACACAACAATAAAAGCAAATCTTATAGACACAAAAGATGAAAATATACTTAGAAGAAGATTTTTCACTCTAGAAAGGATAGTAGGTCTTCTTAATAAAGTGGTGGATATATTCTGATATTGAAAATAAGAAAGCATCTTCATAGATATGGATAGAAAGTTTATTGCTAGAGAAAATAAAGACATTCAGAAAGAAAAATCAGATTCTGGAGAAGAATACATTGATGGGGAAGTGATTCTTAAAGCATAAATGATTATTTCCTTTAAATATATATATATATATATATATATATGCTCAAGGGAAAGAATAAAAAATAGGATCAATTACATAAATAAGAAAAGAAGGATCATGATATTAACGAAACTAAAAAAATTATTTATAGCCTTGAAGACTCAACTAGAAGAGGTAAAATGGATAGAATAAGTGGTGAGAATCCAACTAAAAGAAAAGAAAGAGAAGAAGCTAGATGATGAAATCATTTCCTTAAGAAAAAAACTAAAGAAAGCAATCGATCAATTAAATAGAATCTTGAAGTTTGGAAAGAGTTTTGAAATATTAGATATTGTTTTCAGTTGCCAAAGGTCAAAATTCACTGATACAAGTCTTGGCTACAATGAAAAGCAAAATACCCCCCAGGGAGATGCAAGGATTAAGGTCACAAATCCATCAGAAAGGGAAAATGAATAAAATCCTAAAAGCTATCCTAATATTCTCAAAGACTACATCAACAATGAAATCAATAGTAGGAAAGGAAATGAGGACCAACGAAATCATGGTTCTTCTCACAAGTTGTTGCAACAAGAGGGCCCAAAAATATCTTGCTTGGCTATTATTTTCTTGCAATAATCTTGGGCATAAAGCAATAGATAGTAGAGCTTATGGAAGAAGTGATCATGTGAGAAATTGTAGTTTTGTTTCTCACATAATCATTCTTTGAGGTATTATAAGATCCTCGTTGATATAAACTACAATTTAATGCTCCCCTACTTGATTACAATATTGAATGGTATAAGTGCAATAAATATGGGCACATAGCACGTATGTAATGCACCCATCCACCTATTGTTGCATTCCAACCACCTTTTGGGGAATATCGATATCCCTGTAACTTATCCTTTTGACAAATTTTAATTTAAGTTTCTTCTAGTGACATGTAATGAATGTTTATACATCATATAATGCAATGCACTCACCTACAAGAAGATAATCTCATGATAATATTTATTAATTTACAATTTATACATAGCACGACAAAAACATATAATTAATCATAGCATAATTCCAATTAATAATGACATTAGCATGTATCTGATAAAAATTCCCAACTAGCTATAGACCTTAGATGATTCTCCCAGCCAAAGACCACACTTCTCATTTTCTCTCAATAGTGGGACACCCCTAAGCTAGGGCTTTGACTCCATGGAGAAAATCTCAACCAAAACTAAGCACATGTCTAGTACCATAAATAAATAGGGCCAATATACCAAAATCCAATAGACTCCAAACTACAGGCTAACATCCCCCATGAACCCCACACCCAAGTAGTGCACCCCCTTCTCTGCACCTATAATCCCTCAGGTTGTGCCACTACCTCCAATGTGTCTAACTTGTCCAGCCAGGGATGTCTCAGAGCATTGTGACTCCAGGAGTTCCTATTACCCTCATGGGTCTCTAGGTACCCTCTAGTCCCTCTCACTATAAAACCTATCCCTATTATCATAGGGTCATCCCCTATTTCTCACAATGGTGTCAAGTCCCTTTTTCCTTAATCAGATTCTCCAAGGTTTGTCTGTCCATAATACCAACATCTTTACTTTTGTGTGCATGTACCTTTGTTGACACATGGTAACCCTCAAAGTCACTTGGTGGAATTTTAGTTAAAAACATGTGCACTTTAATCATTATTAAGTCATAAAAATCCCCCTTTTAAAACACATGGAGCATTAGCACCCCATACTCTTTTCATTTGACTATGTCTGCAATAGTAATGTACTTTTATTAACATGCATGAAACTTCATATTTGTAAAACCTGACTCTCTAGCCTCAAAACACATTAAAACATATGAACATGGGAACAATGTCCCCAAAACATATACACACATATGCACATGAGCATGTCAGCCCCCAAAAGTAATTGTTGGCTTACTAGCCTAATTAATATGTATCAGATCAACATCTTAAGTTTTTTATGTACATGTTATTAACAATTCAGTGGTCGATTTGGGGTGTTACAATGTGACTGTAGAAGAAATACAATAAAGTATTATAAACAAAACAAATAATAATATATTCTTGCCAATCATAGAGAAGGATACACAAAGGTATGGAAAAGAAAGAAAGAAAAACAAAATAAGGAATAATGTGGCATGTACTATATGCTCAGAACAAAGGAAGTCGATGGTACATTGATAATGGATGCTAAAAATACATGGTAGGGGATCATAACAAATTTCTCACCCTAAAGGATGAAAAAGGAGGCAGTGTTTCCTTTGGGGATAATTCTTTGTAATATTCCGAATAGAAATAAATATCAATAGAAAGCACATAAACAAGAAACTACATCAACTAGAGAGACATCATATGAACAAGACCAAATATAGAGAATGTTGAGCCATTTTATTAAGTACTAAAAGATGAAATGAATACAAAGGTGATCAGAATGATGGCACCTTGGCTTGCACTAGGCAAGCATAGAAATACTCTCAGACTATATCATGGAATGGTTGCTCCCTCTATGACTACGTTATCTCCAAGCTACTGGTGGTGGAATAGATCAACTATTTGGGGCTGCTCCCCACCTCAGAAAATTGTGAAACTTTGGGAATGGGCTCTCCACCAAATACCCAGAAAATCCTAGAGAGCTTTCCGGAAGTGGATGACCTCAGAAAATGACCTCCCTTGAGGTATAACGCTATCCTAGTGATGAACGTTGGCCCTGAATGATCTGTTGCAAAATATGGCCTCCAACTCTACCACTTCGATGGAATAGGGAACTGCTAACCCCTCTCCAACTCTCCCAGGCTGAATCCTCTAATGAACCCTCAATCCATAACCTCCTCCTCCAAAGACTGTGTCCTCCCTCTCATTGACTGCATTGTCTATGCAATTGAATGATCCCAACTGTGGCTACTACAACTCTCTCCGAAAAATCAAGGATATAACTCTTCACCTGAGCAGGCACTCGAAGTCCCTGGGGGTTGAGACTGGGATCTCCCCATGGAAACACCCGATGTCCTGAAAAACATGTGCAGACTTTGCTCAACATCAAAAGTGTGCTCAATTTCAAAATAAAAATATCATAGATGCATAATAGAATGATCAAATGAGGAGCATCTCTCCCTTTTTATGCTTGGAGAGCCTTTCTCTCACCTAGGCCCCACCACAAACTGTGCTATCTCCTTGAGCCACGCTATCCCTCTAGCTCTGTGCTGTCTTGGGCCCATGCGGACATCTCCTCCACGCTGCCACTTCGTCCTCTAGGCCCCATGCTGCCAATGAGTCATGTCTCCAAGTGACTTTAGGAAATTATTTTTATCCTAAGTGTGAGTTAAGTGTCCCTTTCGCCTACTTTATTTCTAACGTAACATTATTAAAGTAAAGTAGTCAAAAATTTTTATTTCCAATTAGCTGTTGCTAATTGGGAATATTACATTCCTCCACAAGGATAGTTGGAAAAGGTGTAGTTAGTCTTGATGATGGAAATACTAAAACACCTAATGTTTCGTATGTTGAAGGGTTTAAATAAAATATTCTAAGCGTTATTAAATTGTGTGATCAATATTAGAACTTCACATTTAATTCTAAAGGATGTGAGATAAGGAAATCATGTTCAAGAAGACTACTAGAAAATTAAATCAAAGCCCAAGTAATGTATATGTCCTTGATGAAGTCGAAGGAGAAAAATTGTGTATGATACAAGTAGACGAAAGTTGGTTATAGCATAGAAGAATGGGTCATATTAAATTTGAAAATATAGTAAAACTCAACAAGACACAAGCAGTAAGAGATATCCCAAGGATCTCAAAAACTATGAAACTGTTTGAAAGCAATGTCAACACGGGAAGCAAACTAGAGTTAATTTCAAAACAAATGAGTACTCAACATAAAAGACATTGGAACTTGTACACACAAACCTATGTAATCTAGTAAGAACATAAACTTTAAAAGATTAGAGTTATTTTATGTTTCTTATTGATGATTACACAAGAATTACATGGGTCATATTTCTTAAAGAAAAATCTGAAGAACTTTAGAAGTTTAAATCTTTCAAATTATTAGTTGAAAATTTGACTGATTTAAAAGTCAAGTGCTTAATATTAGATAAAGGAGATGAGTTTAATTCTAATGAATTTTTTAAGAATCCTGGAATTAAGACACATTTTGTGGCAACAAGGACTCCACGAAAAAATGGATTTGTAGCAAGGGAGAACAAAATTATACAAGAAATGGCTATAAATTTGTTGAATGTGTTATGTATCTAGATAAAAATAACACAAAAACATAAGAAAACATAGATCAATGACTAGATAATAAGCCACTTCAAGGCGAAAACATCCCCTTACATAAGATAAATGAACAATTCTTGAGTGATTCAAATCACAAAACATCCTTGGTATATATACAAGTCTAAAGGTTCAAAATATAATTAGGGCTTGCATAACAATAATAATGTAAGGGCACAAAAATAACAATAGTGGGATTTTATGGGGAAAAAATTAATAATATGGGGGTGTTGACGGGAAGAAATGTTTGGCCAACAGTAAGGGATCTCCCCAGTAACAAGTCCCGATTAGACTCTAAACTGTTTGTGATAGGAATCTCGTTCGAGGTGTGGGTCTAGCTACCACTGAATATTCCTTTCCTTGGACACAAACGATCCCTGCAAACTTATGAATACACGATTATTCGGATAATACAAGACAAATAGTTGATGATTCTCAATTAACATAAAACACTACAAATAACAAGACGAGTAAATGCATGTAGCAAAAGGAAATGTTGTTAACAACATGTCATTAGGGCCATGCTTGTAGAAGCTATTCAAACCACAGAATAAATAGTTCTTTATGGTCAAAACACCCTTCACTTCCTTAATTGTTCTCAAAGATAAGATAAATGTTGATAACAAAGTTGTTAACATCTCCTAATTCAAGAACTTAGTATCATTAACACATTAAGTGAGATGAGATGTATAAATGATATAAGCAAAAAACACAGATCAGTTAATCATAAAAAAAGGTATTAGATACACGAGACAAAAATATTCATAGTGTTAACACATTAGTCCTTATCAGATCCAAGAGTGGAATCAAAAAATTTGTTTATATTCATTCTTATAAAGGTGTATTCAATGCTATACAATTCGTTGCTCCTTTGGAGTCCCAAAAAAAAATTATCCTTTAAAATTCCCTGGAGGGAGTATTTATAGAATCAAATCGACCCTTGGGTGTCCCTGAATTTTTGCATTCTTGACTGTTGGCATACTCTGCAACTTGAGGGGCATTTGCGACTTGCGACTTGAGGTCTTGATGCGACTTGTGACCTTCCTCCTGTTTCAACCTGTGACCTGTGCCATTTCCTTGGTCAAGGAAGCAATTGTGTGATTCCGAGGTCTAATACATCTACTTGTAGCTGATCCTTGAGGTACTTCTGCCATGCTAGTTAATCTGCAGCAACTAGAGTTACCTGGGGAGTATCTTCTTTCAGTCTATGGAAGCACTCGAGAGCGTCCGGGATCAAGGTGCGTCTTTTCACTGCGATTTTATATGATAACAAAGCCAGTTTGGTGTAGATTCGAACCGGAGTAACGATGAACTGTATGAGATTTTCCTGTGAGATAGGGAGATACTAAGAGGCAGCTACTTGTCTCGTGGGTTTCAGGAATGTTTCAATGTCCTGAGAAACTTCTTCTCTTTTTTTCTCAGTGTCTAACGTACCCAGATAAGGGATGTGGTGAGTTTCTGCCATTGAGTCGATCCTACTGATCAAGTGCTCATATGAAGACATTACCTTTTCGAGATCCTTGACTAGCTTGTCTTTGGACTGTATCTTCATCCGAATCTAAACCTTATAATTTTTTGTGCAGACCTAGTCCTTCCTGGGCAAAGTGTTAGGATTCTGTGGGTATATGCTTGACCATTCTAGCATATTGTCCAAAGCAGTGGAGACCTCCTTTAGCTGTGCAGTCCTCCATTTGGTCTCCTCTTGTGCTTTCAGTAATGGTGCGGATGTTTGTTTTATTGTGAACATCTCTTCGTATACCTATTTCATAGTGACTTCTAAAGTGCCTAACTCTTTTTGAATGGTGAGCAGCAAGTTGTTGGCTTGGGTTCTTGGGAACTGTAGCCTATGAACTTCTTCCTCCAACCCCTTCTTATCCTGTTCAGCCTGATATGCTTTCTACTCTGAAGTTTGCAACCTGTTTGTAAAGAGAGAATCTCTCTGCTCATTCTGCTAACGTTTTCCTTTGTGTCTGCTGCAAAGGCGGTTCCTGCTGATGCGATCATTATTGGATTGGTCCTGGTATCCAAGACTATGTCCTTTTCCGTTGTGGCTGCAAGAGGTGCAGCAGGGTTTCGCGCCAAACATCTCCTCTTCTCTTGCCTGATCTTGTGTATGAACTGGTAATAAGTTATCCTTGTCATATCCAAGACTTCATCTTCCTGTTCTTTGGAGGTGCCAAGTTCCGAGAGAGTAAAATGCACACTTGTCGTAGGGGTTATCTGAGGCACCTTAATGTGCGGCAGCTCTGTCTATTTCCCTAATTCTGGAGGAGGTGTCTTGCTACCTTCTGCTTCCTTGGAGGAATATTCCTTTGATTTCTGACTTTCTTCCTCCTTCCTCCTTTGCTCAGCTTCTGCTTCATCTTTCTTTACTTTTAACTGGCGCTTAGCTTCTTTTTTGTCCTATTCTTATTTTAGTTTGCGCTCAGCCTCTTTCCTCTCTTCCTCTTCTTTCATATTCTATTCCTCTTCATCCCTTTTCCTTTTATGTTCCTCTTCCTATTTTTTCCTGCCTGCTTCTTTTTCTGCTCTTCCCTAAGTTTTTTTCTTCTCTTATCCTCTTCTTTATGTTGAGCTAGGGAATCTTGGGTCCTTTTGAGTTCCTCTTCGTTCGCCTTCTCCTCGACTTCCCGTTGTACCTTAGCCTCTATGTCTCTTCACTCCTATTGTTGTTTATAAAGACCACCGCCTGTATTAGTCCTTGGTTTCTTGGCTTTGGAAGATGAGTCTCCTCCTAGCACATGGATCCTTTCTTCTAAGGTTTTATTATCTTGTTCCTCTTGATTGGTCTATTCTTCTAGAGCAGCCTCCCTGTCTTTGTTGTACTAGTTCCTGATTTGATCTTCGGCTGGAAACTCCGTGTGATGGCAACTCCATTTGAATTTGGCCAGTTTGCAATGCGTGGGGATGATTCTTTCAGGATCACATGTCCGATGCGATACGGGTGGCAAATGGAAACCCTTGGTTTCCTCAGCCTCTGCTTCTACTTCTTTAAAATCTATGACCATGTAGGCGCCGATAGTAAGTGGGAGAGTCGGCCATGGTTTCTTCTTGCCTTTGGTGAGAACCTTGGAAAACCCGCTTGTCATATGGTAACATACTTCTTGCAAGAGAAATTTATCAGGGATGAACTGAGGTAGTGCATGGGGCGCCTTTTATGAACTGAAAACCCTGATAAAAGTACTATATTTAATGGGAAACCAGCTAGCTACCTGGGTTATTGTCTCCATGGCTCGGCTAGACATGCACAAGAAATCTTTGCCAAACAATTTTCCGTAGACTGTGGGGATGAAGTTATGTGAGATTGATTTTATGTCTTGCTTGTACTTAGAGGCTCAGAATACCTTCAACTCTTTAAGGATTGGCCCGCCATGCTCTGCATCCCAGTTATGAGACCATCTGGTAAATTTACATCTTGTGCATACTGCGTCCAATAGATAGGAGGCCATGTAGAATTCGGAAGCACACCCTTCATCGGGTGCTTACGCTGATGATATGTTTGACATAAGGACTACTACTATTAAGCTGGCCCAGTTGAAACAGGTGCCATACGTGGTAACATCGTACATGAGGGAAACCCAAGTACCATTAAAGGTGGTGGCATCTTGTCGGCCATACATCCTGCATAACATTTCCGCCACCAATTTATAGACTTTCTTGAGGCCCGTTGTTTTATATTCCTGATCCTTCTTGAATTTGAACTTTTCCGGGTCCTCCCACCATCCCCTTAAGGTCTCTAGTATGGGGACTGCATGAGTATTAGCCCATTCAGCATTGAAAGTATGTTCCCGGGTGGGGAGTGCATAGTAAACCTCTGCATCCTGCCCTTTTACATTTGCAAATGACTTTCCTGCATGATCTCGAATGACTCAGATTCTGGAGTCAACCTTCTGCAAGATCCATTTGATCATATTTGCGCATGGAAAAATGGGTGGATGGGACCCTGCATAGTGTAGTTTAGACCTCTTGACCTGAACATACACCTGCCAGTCTGGGAGGTCTTCTAAAAACTCAGGCTTCGTTAACTCTTGGCATACCTGATACCAAATCATGTTATCTCCTTTCCCGCATATGCAAGCAATGTCTCCATAGATGGGAGGAGGGGAATGAGGCATCCCTTCTTTTGACATTTCTACTTCAGGACTCTTGCCTCTTTTCGCACTATTGGGGGCCCCATATTGCTTGAGGCTGAAGAGATGGACACACACTCGATCTCGAATTCGATGTTCCTTGGCATATTCATGAAACAGTCCCACGATAAGATGGATGACATAATTATAGATACCTACGATGCTGCTACTTCTGCTTAACTATTATTCAGGGAAATGGGTAGACCTACGACTTGGCGACCTTACGACTAGGTCGCTAGGTGGCTAAGGCGTGCCAGTTTAAAATTTCAAAGAAACGCGACTTGGTGCCTTGCGACCAAGTCACTGGGTTGCTAGGTCGCGTCAGTGGGAATTCTCAAGGAAACGCAGCTTGGAAACTTGGAGACTTGGCAACTAGGTCATTAGGTCGCTAGGTCACGGGGTCACGTTGTGGGCTGACGTTAGGTGATGAGCGACTTGGATACCTAGCGACTTAGCGACCAGGTCGCGGGGTCACCCAGTTGCAGAGTTATGAGGTTGCGCTAGGGCTCCGTTGATGGGTTACGTGGTGAACGAGGATTTCGAGGAGGGAAAAGGCAAGATAACACTCAAAATAAAGCACATTTGGACCTTAATGTTTTCCCTAGGCATGCTAAGAAAGGTGTTTGAGACCTTCATTGGAGAAGAGTGGCTTCATAGAAAAGAACAAAGGGTATATGTCATGAGGGAGAAAGGTAAATCCTGAATAGGGTTGGCAGGGAGCATGAATGGGGCTAGGGAAGGGATAAATAAGCCAAGGGAAAAGGAGAAAATGGCAACAATTAATCACAAAGGAAACAGCAGGAGGATTATTCAACTTACCCGAGAAAAATGCACTCCAGCTGGCTTGTCAGAGGCGTTTTCTTACTTCGTCACGTAGGTCAAATGTGACCCACGTGACCCTTTTATTTATAAAGGGGTCACACGTGTGGTCAATTAACGAGGATCACTAGGTCACAAATTAGGTCAGTTTGATGAGATGTGCGACCTTGCGATCTGGGGGTCGCAAGGTCTCAGGGTCGCATGGTCACAATTCTTAGGTTTTAGACTCTCATGCGACCTTGCGACTTCGCGACCTAGGGGTCGCAAGGTCACAATCCTTAGGATTTAATCAGTTTTGCGACTTTGCGACTTGGCATCTTAAAAGAGTGGACCTAGATTAGAATTTATCATTAACAAAAGGTTAGGGGCTCAAAAATTTAAAAAGGGGCAAAATTTTGGAGGGTGTTGTAGCAGCTACAACAAATGGCAATTCACTGGTAAGACCCAAGATCTCTGTCGGTGCCTCATCTTGAAGGGGGCAGGGGGCAAGCTTAGCAGGTTGTTCCTTTCACCCTGTGGGCCCCACTACTTTCATCCTTGGACCTTGCGTGTTTGCACCACCTGTTTGCATGCCCCAGGGTGTTGTTTCACTATGTTTTCATTCCTGGAGACTGGATGGAACGGGTTGGAGTAACTTCTAGGATTTCCAGGATCTGGTATAGTTACTTCGTCCTCATTGTGTTGCTCTACTGCCAGCGAACCTGGTGGTCCTAGCAGAGTCACTGCCTAGGAGTCACGGACGTTGCTCTGCTGCCAGCGAGCCTGGTCAGTACCCCGGCAGAGTCATCGCATCGCCTCTCTACGCAGGAAGCCTTTCTCAATCCTTTACCCTTTATTGATGTGCTAATTGCACTTATTTAAATGTGCTCAAGGCACTTATTTGACTATGCTCAAGGCACTTATTTGATGGCGGAAAGTATTTCCTAGGAAGATGAGGGATCCCGAGAGAGGTTGCTCCTAGTCTATATCAGGACTTATGGGTTTTCCTGGATATCCTCTCGTCGCCTGAGGTTTGCCCTGTCCCCTTTCCGTCTAGTGACCAATTTATCCGAAGCTTTCTTTTGTACAGCAGTCCCTTGGGCCAACATACTAGGTAAGCTACCTGCACTTAGTTCCTGGGGCTTGGTCATGTTTTCCCCATTGGGTGCCTATCACAGGCAAGCTCGTGCCACTTCTTGCGTTCCAGGGGCAATTATTCACCAACATAGATTCCAGCACAGTATGCCAATTGAGTAACTTCTACAACTCTCCTTCAACCTGAGGTACCGAAGGGGAAGTTTCACCAAGAGCCTGCTCGAAACAAGCGATTTATTGAAAACATAAAAAATGAAAGCAAAGAAAACAAAATAAAACTATGGTACAGCATGTGGTGATGACCCCTTGGGGCCGTCAAGTGAAATAGTGTTTAAGGTGATGCCCATTTACCTGGAGGATCTCAATCCTTCCCTCAAGGATCTGTAGTCTATAAGTGTGAGGGCTGACCTTTTCTTTGATTTGGAACGGACTTGTCCACAGGGCCTGAAATTTGGAGTGTTTCCCTTTATCTTCGTGAGCTTTGTCCCATTTGTGGACCAGGTCACCTACTTCAAAAACCTTGTTTCTAGTGGAATTTTTATCGAACCATCATTTTATCCAACTTTGGTGGATGGTGAATTTTTCCTAGGTTTTTAGCCTTTCCTCCTCCAGTTTCAACAATGTGTCTATTCGCGCCTGTAAGGTAGGGCAAGGAGTGCCATGAGTTTCTTGAGATAATTGAAGGGCTAGGAGAGATAAGTTGGGAGGAAGGATAGCCTCTTTTTCGTACACAAGGAAAAATGGGGAGGTTCCCAAAGAGGATTTGGGTGTGACCCAATCAGCCCATAGGGCATTATGGAGTGTGTTATGCCAGTTTTGTTGTTGGGACAACATAGTCTTTTTTATGATGCGGATGAGGTTCTTATTGGTTGACTCGGTTAACCCGTTTCCTTGGGGGTAATAGTTGGCAGAGTGTTTGAGCACTATATTATTTTCTAGAGAAAACTCATATAATTTGAATGATGAAAAATAAGTTGTGTTATCAAAAATAAAGGAGGTTGGAATGCAAAACCTGGTCATGATGTGTTGAGTGACGAAAGCTATTACCTCTTGATCGTTGATTTGACACAACGGTATTGCTTCAACCCACCTTGTGAAGTAGTCCGTAGCTGTGAGGATGTATCCATGTTGCTTGGAAGAGTGTGGCAATATTTCCCCGATCATGTCAAGTCCCCACTGCTGGAAAGGTTCTTCCACCACAACGGACTGCAACAAGGCGGATGGCTGTATTTCCCTGTTGGCGATTTTTTGACACTGGAAGCATTTTCGAACATAAGTGTGCACATCCTTGAATAGAGTGGGCCAATAAAAACTAGCATGCATGATCTTGTGAGTGGTGGTGTCCCCCGCATAGTGCCCATCGGCTGGACCGTCATGAAGCTCCATTAAGACTTTCTACGCCTCATCATGTTCCAAACAGCGTAGCAGAACTCTATTGTGGTTCTTGCGTAACAACTTACCCCGCACTAGCTGGTAGGATGCAGCTTTCAGTATTATCTCACGTTTCTGATAGGTGGTTAAATTGGGGTCCATGATATCGTGACTCAGATATTGCTGAAGATCAACATACCATGAGGAGGTATTATGTTGGAGTGTACTATCAGTTTGATACATGTCGATTTTGTGTTCCCAACTCTCCTCTGCATTTCCTCGCGAGTCTGCGACCTTCACAGCCATCTAGCATAGCCCTTGGCCTTTTATAGTGTGTGTCAACTTGAATTCCAGGTCATACTCTTGAAGGCAATTCATCCAGTTGCCTCGTCTCTCGCCCAGCTCTTGCTGTATGAAAAGTGGGTGAACAACTGGGTGAGGTAAAAATACTATGACACGACTCTTCAAAATATATGGCCTGAAGTGTTTGACTGCCTCGTACATAGTGTAAGATTGCTTTTCAATATCTGGATAATTTAGCTCGGCACCTTGCAATCCTGCGCTCATGAATGATATGGGCCACTCATCATTGTCGCCTTCTTTTTGAGTGAGGACCGCTGCAAGAGATGAATCTGAGGCGAAGGTGTACAAGATAAATCCTTTGCTGAAATCCAGACTATGAAGAGTAGGTGCTTCTGCGATGGCCCATTTGATGTTATTGAACGCTTCTTTCTCGGGAGAATTCCTTTTGAATTTTGCGTTCTTCTTGATCATACTTTGCAGAGGTTTCACTATTTGGGTGAAGTCTGATATAAATTTTCGCGTGAAGTTGATTTTTCCAAGGAAAGACTGCATGGCATTCTTGCCACTTGGGGGAGGAATCTGGGCAATGACTTTTTCCCATTCTGGATCCACCACTATGCCATCCTGGGTTATGATGTGTCCTAAAAATTTCCTTCGTAGACAGCAAAAACACTTTTCTTTGGATTAAGTGAGATCTCGTATTTTCGGCACATTTCAAAAATCTCCTTGAGGTGATGTAAATGATCACACACGTGCTTTGAAAATACGGTGACGTCATCAAGGTATACTACCACGCTTTTCCCCATTAGGCCCCAGAAAGAGATGTCCATGGCTCTTTGGAAGGTTTCCCCAATGTTAACCAAGCCAAAGGGCATGCGTCTGAACGCGAATGTCCCCCATTTAGTTCTGAATGTGGTTTTCAGCTGGTCAGGCTCAGCCACTAGTACTTGGTTGTAACCTGAAAAACCATCTAATAATGAGAACATTTCTGACCTTGATACTTCTTGAAGGGTCTACCCCATAGGTGACACTGGGTAGTTGTCCATGTCCGAAGCTCTGTTCAAATTTCAGAAATCTACGCATAAACAGATTTTGCCATATTTCTTATGGATGGGAACCAAATTCGACACCCAGGTTGAATGCCAGACTTTGAAAATTATATGCGTATCCAAGAGTTTCTTTAGTTCCTTTTGGATAATTGACTCTAAAGTAGGGTGTACTTTCCTCATATTTTGTTGGAACGGTTTCACTCCTTCTTTCATGGGTATCACGTGCTGAATGATTCGCGTGTCATAGGTTCACAGCTCATCATATGTCCAGGAAAACACATCTCGATATTTCCTTAATAACTCAGTGAAAGATTGCCTATCCTGAGGGGTGCATTCATTACCGAGGTTGACGAATTTGGGTTCCTTCTCCGTCCCAAGGTTTAGTTATTGGTGTGCTAACGTGGAACTCTGCACCATCGTGTTGGGAGGTCCTAAAAAATGGTTCTATAAATCAAACAACTTTTCGAGCGACACAATCCCTTTGGGTATGGGGTTTCCTTTACGATCCCCTTGTTCCTTTTGCAAGGCCTGATCATGATCCTCTTCTTCTATAACCGCGTCTTTGAACACGTCCGTATTGAGCATGAAATCTAGTACCTGTTGATCATCATTAAAAACACGCAAATTAGTGACATTGTCTGGTACGGAAGGCTTATAAATAATTTCAATATAAAATACATCTCTAAGTGGGGTGAACCTAGAAATAGCATTGGCAAGTGTATCAGTTGTTGCATTGTGCATTGTAAGTACAGATTTTATACTGAAAGCATCAAAAGCATAAATTAAACGCCATACCTCTTGCTGGTAACCTTTCAAATGCAGAGACAAGCAATGGATGGTGTTATGTACCTAACGTGTGATAAACTAGGAATATTTAATTACCTTTAAACAATTGACTTTGAGATCTATGGCTTTCTTGAGCCCGAGAATCAATGCTTCATACTTGGCTGTATTATTTGTGCACTGGAACTCTAGCTAGCAGGAGATTAGAAACTTGTTCTTCTGAGGATCCAACAGAATACAGCCTGTGCCGGCCCCATCATGGGTCTTGGGTCTTGGAACCGTCGTAGGCACATGGGAGACGTACTCGGGGTGGCGGCTTCTAGCGGTTCTTTTGTTGAGGCAGAGTGGTTTTCAGTGACCAAAAAAAGTCCTGACTGGATGTCTTGGGTGACCAGATACTGAGGGGTTTGATAGCACCCAAAGATAGATTCTAAGAAACACATGCCGAATTCTTCTTGTGCGAAACTGATGGGTTCATTGGTTGCGTCTAGGTTGATCACCGTGTGTTTCATGTAAGGTTCACTCTCGACCCAGATTTGATTGTTCCTACCCTTCTATGGGAGCCACAAGTGGGACCAGTCAGTGGCGAAGTATCCTTGCATTTTGCTAGACCAATCCCTACTCAAGAGAATACCATAGGCTTAAGAGATGTCCACGATAACTATGTCTATGCACTGATGTACCCTAGGATCAGAGGATAAGCGGATAATGATGTTATTCAATTCCCCCATGGCGGAGACCTAGGATCTATCGAGCTGAATGATACTAGCGTCATTTTTCTCAAGGAGGATATTTAACTTCTTACATACATACAAGGGCATAACATTTGTGGATGCACTAGAATAGACTAGGTAGTTATGGACATTGAAGTTGAATATCTCGAAAGATAGGAGGAAAGGGGGGTGGACCCCCTAGAATTTGCATTAACGACATTCACGATAGACTGGGGGCTGGCAGTAGCTTGGGAAGACGTGGTACTCATGAGTTTGGATGTTGGTGGGCTGGAAAAAGCTTTGAGAATAAGATCTTGCTGATTTGCGATACGAGCGAGTTCGTAGAGGGAAATATTGGCCCGCGTTTTCTTCATACCTTCGAAAATATTGTACCCTGAATCTGGGTGTGAGATAGGTTCAGCGACGGTTTTCGGAGAACCTAATGATGATCTAGCCTTTTGGTTTACTTAGGCATTGCTTGGGCTAGATTTTTCTGGAGTTGCAGTTTGTTTCTCTTTGCTAGGTGGCAAGTTTTTCCGTAAGAAAGCTTTTCTTTTCTCCTCGAAATATTGTTCCGAGATGGGGCCTTTGCTCCTTAAGCTATATTTTCGAGGGGGTTTGGACTTGGGGTCGTCAACCAAGTTTATTTCAGTTTTGGAAGTGGGTATTTCCCCGCAGATCACCTCAAAGGCAAGGACAACAGAACCCATATCCTCATCTAGGGGAGAGGCTTCCTCGTTATCTGAAATACCCTCCTCCTCTAAATCCCCAGGGGTCTGGTCTTCTAAAAGTTGATTCACCATGGTGATCATGCTATTGATCCACTAGGGGGCAAGTTTTCTCCGAGTGGGAGGCTTGATGGAAAGAATAGAAATTATCTTCGTCGATTTCTTCAACGTTGAGGCCAACACTCGTGTTTGACGGAGGCCGGTTGATAGTTGGGTTATTCTTTCTAAAGAAAGGTTTCTGCGTTTTGGTGCCCGAGGTAGAATCATTGTTTTTCCTCTTTAAATCGAAGACTTTGTTTGTTAATAGCTTGAGAGATTTTGTGATACTTTCAAAGTCAAAAGGGTCCTTGTCTTTGTCTCCAAACATATGAGTTGAGGATTGAGCTCTCTTCGTGGCCGACTTTGGATCGTCCCAAACATCATGGTCAATGGCTCCTATGGATAGCATTTCCTTTTCGACAGCATGGGCGGTGGTGTAGTTTGCTGCTAGGGTAGCTCTAGCTTCTCATTTTACAAACATGGCAATATCCCGAGGGAGAGCCCTTGTGTAGTAGTCAATGGTAATGGAATCATCTAGTGCCATGTTCGGAGGGAATTTGTTCAATATAGTAGTGAAGCACTGATTGAAGTCTTTGACTTTCTCCTTCTTCTAGCATTTCAAAGTACTAAGTTCAGTGAGGAGCATAGAAGGATTTTTGTCTTCCGAAAATTTTTGGAGGAAAGTACGGCAAAATTACTCCCAGGAAGAAATGGAAGCAACAGGGAGAGACCGGTACCATGTAGCAGCTTTATTTTCTAAAGTGTGAGGAAAGAGTCGGCATGCTACATCATCATACTGCACTCTCATCATTTGCAAAGCCAAGTAGAAGTTTCTTATTTGATCTTCGGCCAGCGTACCTTTCTCGGGGTCAAACTTAGGGAGGTGCTTCTTAGGGTGTCGAGGCATGTCATGGAGGGGACTGTGGAGACCTAGGGGAAATTGCGCCATCCAAGTCAGTGGTTGTACACACCTAGCCTGATGGTGGTGTGGTATGTATATATGCCCCATTTCACTTTCGGACTCACTTCCCATGCCAGATCTGGAGGCCTCGCACTCATGGTGAGAGTGCATGTCTTGGTTCCCCCCACGGTTCCCTACATTCCTGATGTTTCTCTAGTTATAAAGGAAAGGGAATCTATTTTGGTTTTGGTGGTGGTGAGGGTGACCCATATTTCGACATTTCCCATGATCTCTATCTCCCTGGCCCCTAATTCCCCTGCTCCTCCCGATTGCTCCTTCAGGTTGGTTATTTTCTTGAGTGTCATCATTCAAAGGTTGTTCAGGTTGGGTTTCAGTGATTTCAGGGCCGCCTCCTTCAATCCCTCGAGGATTTTCAGGGGGTTCTGCCGAATTATGCTCAACTTCATCTACATAATCTTCTATCATGAGACCTACCAGCTGAGGTAGGGAATTGACTAGGGCTCCCTGGCGAGTCTGGTTAGCTACGAGAGTTCGAGGGTTGATAAGGGAACCGGTGGCCGGGATGTTTTGCAAGCCTCTTATGAGATCATGGGCAATCGGGCACAAGGCCCACATCTGGTCTGAGGTGATCTCATAGTAAGGGGGTTCATCTCTTAGGGAATTTTCATCAGGCGGAGGACCAGTATTTTCATACATGATCTCCCCCTGCAGGGTTTGCAATGGGATTTTACTTGTGTGATGGAAGCCTTCCATTTAGGCCCTCCTTCTAGTGCCACATCTGTTGACGGGAATAAATGTCCAGCCAAAAGTAAGGGATCTCCCTAGTAAAAAGTATCGATTAGACTCTAAACCATTTGTGATAGGGATCTTGTCTAGGGTGTGGGTCCGGCTACCACTAAATATTCCTTTTCTCAGACGCAAATGAGCCCTGTAGACTTATGAATACATGATTATTCGGATAATACAAGACAAATGGTTGATGAATCTCAATGAACATAAAACACTACAAATAGAAAGATGAGTTAAAGCATGTAACCAAAGGAAATGCTATTAGCAGCACGTCATTACGGTCATGCTTGTAGAAGCTGTTCAAACCACAGAGGAAATAGTTCTTTATGGTCAAAACACCCTTCACTTCCTTAAGCGTTCTCAAAGATAAGATAAATGTTAATAATGAAGTTTCTAACATCTCCTAATTCAAGAAATTAGTATCATTAACACATTAAGTGAGCTGAAATGTATAAATGATATAAGCAAAAAATGCAGATAATTTAATCATAAAAAAAGGTATTAGATACAAGAGACAAAAATATTCATAGTTTTAACACATTATTCCTCATCAGATCCAAGAGTGGAATCAAAACATTTTTTTATATTCATTCTTAGAAAGGTGTATTCACTACTATACAATTCGTTACTCCTTTGGAGTTCCAAAAAAAAAATGATCCTTTACAACTCCCCAGAGGGAGTATTTATAGAATCAAATCGACCCTTGGGTGTCCCTGACTTTTCGCATTCCCAACTATTGGCATACTCTGCAACCTGAGGGACATTTGTGACTTACAACTTGAGGTCTTGATGCGACTTATGACCTTCCTCCTATTGGGACTTGCGACCTATGCCCTTTCCTTGGTCAAGGAAGCAATTGTGTGATTCTGAGGTCTGGTACGTCTACTTGTAGCTAATCGTTGAGATACTTCTGCCATGCTAGGTAAACTGCAACAACTAGAGTTACCTGGGGAGTATCTTCTTTCAGTCTATGGAAGCACTCGAGAGCGTCCGGGATCAAGGTGTGCCTTTTCACTACGATTTGATTTGATAATGAAGCCAATTTGGTGTAGATTCAAACCGGAGTAACAACGAACTATATGAGATTTTCTTGTGAGACAGGGAGATCCTGAGAGCAGCTGCTTGTCTCATGGGTTGTAAGAATGTTTGAATGTCCTGAGCAACTTCTTCTCTTGTTTTCTCAGTTTCTAACATACCAAAAGAATGGATGTGGTGAGTTTATGCCATTGAGTCAATCTTGCTGATCAGGTGCTCGTATGAAGACATTACCTTTTCCAGATCCTTGACCAGCTTGAATTTGGATTGTATCTTCATCCGAATCTGAACCTTATCATTTTGTGTGCAAACCCAATCCTTCCTGGGCAAAGTGTTAGGAGCATGTTGGTATATTATTGACCATTCTAGCATATTGTCCAAAGGAGTGGAGGCCTCCTTTAGCTGTGCAGTCCTCCATTTGGTCTCCGCTTGTGCTTTCAGTAATGGAGTGACTGTCTATTTTATTGTGAACATCTCTTCATATACCTGTTTCATAGTGACTTATACAGTTCCTAACTCCCTTTGAATGGTGAGCGGCAAGTAGTTGGCTTAGGTGCTTGTGAACTGTAGCCTCTGAACTTTTTCCTCCAACCCCTTCTTATCCTATTCAGCCTGAGCTACTCTCTGCTCTGAAGTTTGCAGCCTGTTTTGTAAAGAGAGAATCTCTCTTCTCATTCTGCTAACATTTTCCTCTATGGCTGCTGCAAAGGTGGTTCCTACTGATGTGATCACTATTGGATTGGTCCTGGTGTTGGGTCGGATAGAGGTGACCTTTTGTGACAACTCTAGTGTTCCTTCATTTAATTGTCAACCTGGGGTAAGTCTTTTTATTTCAAGAGTATCAGCACAGTATATGCGAGTTAACTGGTCTACGAATGCTCTTTGTCAATGTAAAGAAGGAATTACTTACTCCTGCAGCCTATTGATCTTAGAGAAGGTGCCTTAGATGGATATTTTCAGCCTAAAGCTAAGTAATGAGATTTGGTGTTGCTCTACTAGAATAAAACAGCATTTCCATTGAACTGAACAATGGTCTAAATAAATCAAGCAAGAATTGAAATGACAACAATGAAATTAAGCAAAACAGTAGTCTAACTAAATTGTTTCAGAAATGGAATGGAATTGAATCAACGCCCTAGTTATCTAAGCAGTAATGAAGCAACTATATGGCTAGCAGTATAACGAGAATTATGCCTAGCTGTGCGATAATGAAACAATAGTATAACTGAGTAATACGAATATATGTGCACTAATGAAACAACAATATATCTGAACAATATGAATGGATGTGCACTAATGAAACAACAATATAACTGAACAATATGACTAGTTGTGCAATAACGAAACAACAGTAGAACTAAGCCGGTAGTAATGAACAGTAATATAAACGAAATGGGTCAAATAACTCATACAACTATAATTAAGTAATTTTGAAATGGAGTTCTTAAGCAACACTAATCAATTGGCTAATTGCTTTATTATGCTAGAAGGGGCACGCAATGCATGGAGACGCAGAATGCTGAAATCAATCTTCCTAGAGCCTAGAAATTAATTATCATGACAACAAAAGAACCAAAATTAACAAAACATTATAAAAAATGGGATTGCATTTGTCTTATTCTAAGAACGCAATTTCCAATGATTCATTAAAGGAGAAAAGTTGTAATTCTATCAAATGTAATTATGTATTACAACTGCACCAAGTTCACAGGTATCGATTCTGTAAGTTTTCAAAATATGAAAACATGCGTGGAGCTCCTGGAGGTTGGGCCCAGCCCTACAGAAGCCTTAGCACTGAGGAAATTTCAAAAGATGTTTATCAAAACTCTCTGTTACATCCAGGAATGCTACAAAATATAATTAGATATATTGTTCTGGATTTTTCTATTATCGGATTTCCCTCTCATTCTGTTCTTTGCCCTTTTAAAGGCGATCTTCGGGAATTTCGAGAATGTATCTCAAACAACAGCCCGCTATGTGTGGCTGTCGTTTAAGTTTTTAGACTCAATCTGCTTGGTCGCCTTCTATCGGCCGTTGGGACTGCTTAAGACTTCTTGTGCTTGCGTCCGTCGATTGGCTTTCTTTCGCTACTAGTTTAGGCATTCCTAGCTTCCTGCAGGTAAAGACAAAAAGAGTCAATTTCTTATTATAAATTGTCCTTTTTATCATTAGTCTAATTGTTCCCATTTTCATGATTTTTATTCCTTATTTTTAATATGAAGAGGGATTTTCTTGAAATTAAAATATGATTTGCAGTATTTACAGGGTGAAAATCATACCTTAGTCTGGGCCCAACATGCTCCCCTACTTACCTTGTTGCATGTCCTCATGCAAATAAATGATTAAGATGTAACTGTGTTAAAGAATAGGTGGGGTAGGGCCTCTCATTGGGTTCTTTGAAGCCCCGCTTTATTCTTATGAGTGTGAAGGCAGGGCTTGTGACTCCTTCTGCCAAATTGTAGTCGTGATTATACTCCTCAGGAGGAAGCCAGAGGAGGGGATTCCGCTATCTACAACCCAGCCAGGCAGGCCCCATGCTATAGACAAAGCTGCTATATAAACGGAATCTAGAGGCAGCAGCCTTGAAGTTCCTCTAATTGAATGGCTCCCTATTTTTCACATTATTTGTGGAGGCCATCCACCGTTGTTTAGATGCTGCTAGGGCTGCTTCACGGATGTCTTCAAAGTAATCTTGTGCACTTTCAATGACATCTTTATGGAGAGGTCCCAATCTAGACTTTACACCCAGCCTTCTCATGAAATTCTGATGTCGGATGATCAACTGCATGGGTTTCATAGGCTCTCCCCTGACCCATAGTTCCAGATTATGTTCTCTTTTCTGAAAGATTCCATAAGCTTTGGCCCATCTGATCTGGTTTTTGGAAAATGAAAGGAAAGCTTGTAGTTGTACATCTCCTATGAAGGGGCCAAGGTTGCTGTCAATGTCATTTTCTAAAAAGAAGTTATGCAGGTAGAGCTCACATAGGAGGCGTTGAACCTGTTCATCCTGGTCTTTACAACATTGGACAAATTCCTCTACAGTCTTAAAGGAAGTGGATTTTCCTACTCTTACAGCTTTAAGTTTCAGAAGTAGGTACCGCTCTGTTAGGAATAGGGCGTAGTTAGTTGCCGGTGACCTACATGATAAAGAATCATCATATAGAGAGAAAATTGTAGATATCTTCTCTTTGGCTTGCTCTACCTACCTTTGTACTGGTTTAACCTTTGTCTGCTCACTTCTAAGCTGGGCAAATGTCTCATCTTATGTAAGAGAGAGGTCAGTGAATTTCTTTTGCAGTGCCTGATGCTCTTGTAATGGCACTACCTCCTTCTTGTATTGTGTCAGTTCATGCCGTAATTGCACTAACTCATTCTGTAATCTTTGCTTAGCAGCTATCTCTATTAAATGGGCATAGGCAGGGACTCCCTCTGTTTGGATCCCTTTTTCCTCCAGAACTTTCTGCTCAGTTTGGGTGGGTGTTTCGATGTTGTTTGTTGCTTCTGTCTGTACTTCGGCTTAGGTGATGGTTGTCAAATTGGTTTGTGTTCCAATTTCCATAGTAATTGCTGGTTCTGTTTGGGTCCCTACAATGGAATTTTCTACTTTTGACTTCCTGACCCTTATTTCTCTTTTCAACTTCTTCTTCAAGTGTTTTACAAGCTTCTTCAATTTCTTACAGGTCTTTCTCAAATTCTCAGTTTTTCTCATGTCTGAACCTTCCCTTGTTTTTACTTCAACAGGTGGCAGGGGAGTAGAATTCTCTTGCTCAGGGGTAAGGTCTAGAATGATGTTTCTAATTACTTCTTCAGAATTGACCTCAGCATGAGGGTCTTGACAGGGAGGAGCAATGCTACCTCCTGGTGACAAGGGGACTGTCTCTGTGTGTGAGATTTGTTCCACGAGGACAGTGTCACCTGAATCAGTGTGTGATTCCAATATTTTGTCTGTCTGTCCTTCACCATATACTTCATAATTATCAATGGGAGATAGGTCTTCGTTCTCTTGTAGTTCCTCTTGGTCGAGTAAGATATTAGTGTGACCAGAGCTATTGGGGGAGGCAGTTTTATCAACAGATTCTTCTCGCTCCCCTACTTTTGATGAGTTCCTTAATTCGAAGCTTGTCCTTATTTGCCCTAGGACAAGGGCCATTTCCTCTTCAAATTCTTGTAAGGGTGCCTGGGATGGTTCTGCTCCATCTATGGTGTTCAAAGTTCCCTAGGGTGTTCTGGCCCATTTTTGTTTGTTTGACTTTGATGTTGAGGCTCGACTTCTTTTTCTTTTTGGAGGATTTACCCTAGGGGGCTCGGTTTTAGTACCTTTGGGGTTAACTTCAGGTTCCTACACTTCTAGGTTGACTTCTGGTTCCTGCACTTCTGGGTTGACAAAATTGTGCCATGCTAGATGCTGCCTATCTAGCTCATGAATAATGATTAACTTTATTAAGCCTTGGTGGCTAACCACTGACTGGGGCCTCTTATCTTTTCTTAGTCGAATAGTGGTATCATGCAACACAGAATTAAAAAAGGTAGGCAAATTAATTGAGATTTTCTGTTTGAGTGCAGCTAAGATTTTAAGCTGTCGAGGTTTTACTGCTTCTCGACGTCCTTCGCATGTTATGAATCTTTGGATGAATACCGCCAAATTTTTCCATTGCTGGTGTAAGGAAGCGGGGGCAATCCCTCAAGCCCTTCGTTCTAGTGGTTCGTCTGGGTCCTGGTATAGCGCTATTTCTTCCATAGATGCTTTTCTGCCCATCTCTCCCCTTGTGTTGGTATTCCGGAAACTGCTGCTATGATCTCTTCTGTAACAGGTATGGTTTGGCCGTTTACTCTGGTTTTCCCATCCTGCAAATTTCGCAGGAATTCGATTGCAATTTTTGTGTTGTATCCTTGTAATCTATGCACATATGTCAGCCATCCATCTCACTGTAGAATGGCAATCGCTGCTTATGAAATTGGGAAATTCGACGGCTCATTTCGAAGAGTATTTCCGCCCATGACTGGGATGCTCTTCTCCTCTAGTTATATTTCTTTGTGGCTTTGCTGTTTCATCTTGGAGCTGAGTGTAACCGAAAAAGAGATTGTAGTTCTGTATAAAGAGTCTCCATGCCTTAATTGTAGCATTTACCGATGCATCTGACGGGATTTGTGCATGGATTTCATCTGCTTGCCAAATTAAAGCCAGTCACACCCCTCCCCCTTAAGAAAAGGGTGCCCATGCCCTTAGGTACTCGAGAGATTCGACCAGTGATAAATGTGAGCACGAGGATGTCAGACTTAGTAATTTTGTGTGTGGAGGATCGACGATTAAGTAATTACTTCATGTGCAGCAAACGATCAAATTTAAAAGTTTTCATGATTGAATCTTGTGCGGAGAAGTCTGAGACATGAGAGAAAACAATATTGTCATTATTATGATATGATGTCTTTGTATGATTAGAATTTTGTGATGGAAGAAAGATTTAATCAAGTATTGATTGGCGTTGTCCTTCCCAAGTTTTAAATATGTAATCAAATCTTCGTTCTTTATTCTTATGGTAAGTCATGATTGTCACTAATTCGAGTAACAATTTTGTAGTAAAGAAGATGGAAGAAAAGGTGTATGTAACAATATTTTGTTATTAAAGAAGCATTCTTTCATACCACAAGCAGGGCCACTACTGCTAGCAAGCGTTCATAGCCTCGACAGGGTTGCTTTTTAACTCAAAAAATGAGCCATGATCCCTATGTGAGAATAGTTATTTTATCATTTTGATGGAGAGATCGCCATGCTAGTATGGTGGCTAGGTAATCATGGTGCCATTCACTAGAGTCATAGAAAAATGATCAGGCTAGCTTGTGATGAGACCTCTTGTCCTTCAAGTTAGTAAGAAGGTCATTACCCTGATGTGGTTGCCATAATGGGCATGTCAATTGCTTAGGCTCTTATGAACATGGTAGATTGGCTCATGCTGAGACCCCCTATCCTCTATTAAGATATGTAAATGTAGTATTTTCTTTTGTATTTTAATATTTTGATCCATTCGGAGGTCACTATGCTAGTGTGGTAGCCAGATAATTACAGTTCCATTCACTAGAATTGTAACAAAGTGATCAGGTCGGCTTGTGATGAGACCTCCTATCCTTCTAATAGTTGAGAAGGTCATTACGCTGGTGTGGTGGCCATAATGGGCATGTCACCTATTCAATCCCTATGATCATGGTAGGCTGGCTCGTGATGAGACCCCCTATCCTCTTTTGAGATTTGCATGTCACACCATGATTTCTAAGTGAGACTCATTGACTCCTTAAGAGTGAGGGATGGTGAAAGAAGTAGAAAGGCTAATACCATTAATATCCTTTGTTCCATTTCTTCATGTTGTGAGGTCATATTACTCGAATAGTGAAAAAATACATATCATTATAAGGTCCTAAATTGTTTGATATCATATTCAAACTATGAGTATTTTTAGCCTTTATGTTGATGTGTTATAATATCAGCTTCCTATTTGACAATTGTAGTATCACAATACATCATATTTGGAATTTTACCATTTGCCTTCTCTCTTTCAAGTGCCATTCCCTACTCAAGGTTATTCAATAAAAATAATGGCTATTTAAGACATTGAGAAGTGGCTGTTTTAAATATTGCTTGGAAAAAATGCTTAAAAATGTTCAAAAAAATGCTCAAAAATTGTCACAAAATGCTCAAAAATGCTCAAAAAATGGGTATTTTTGTTGAAGGAATAGTCAAATTGTTCAAAGATGGAACAACAGTTGTTTCCGAATGGAACAACACAAATAGCGCGCAAAAGAAATTGTTTAAAATTTGATTGAATCGTTGTTGTTCAGAAATTGAACAATAGTTGTTCCGGAATTGAACAACAAAATTTAAAAATGCGACAAAAAGTTGTTCAATTCTGTTGAACTACTGCCGTTCAGGAATTGAACAATAGCTATTCTAGATTTGAACAACAAAGATTAAAAACATGGTCAAAAAGTTGTTCAATTCTGTTGAACCGATGCTGTTCAAAAATTGAACAACAACCATTCTGGAATTAAACAACAGCCATTCTGGAATTGAACAACAACTTAAAATTGCGGGAGAAGGCTGTTCAATTTGGTTGAACCACTGCCATTCAGAAATTGAACAACAGTTGTTCTGGAATTGAACAGAAAAACTTAAAAACTCGACAAAAAGCTGTTCAATTCGATTGAACTTTTGTTTTTCATAAACTGAACAACGAAATTAAAAACTCAACAAAAAGCTGTTCAATTTGATTGGACTGCTGTTATTCAAAAATTAAACAGCAATTGTTCATAAACTGAACAGCGAAGTAAGAAACTGAAAAAACCATAATCTTAGAATGAAATTTTTTTTCAAATGGGGCGAATATACAATTATATACATAATTTACAAGTGATGGTGTCAAACCTCTCATGTACTTGAGTTTGTGGGGTTGTCACCCCCTTACGCCACAACTTGGATGGTGGGATCTTCTCGTGCTTGTTGACAAAAAGATTGCTTCGTGAGAGGTTTTTGATATAGGCATACTCTGTGTCCGTTAACTCAAAATGTTGAGCCGGATCCATCTATCGTGGTCAACGTGAGGGTACCATTTCTATGTACTTCCTGAATCTCATATGGACCAAACCATCTTATTTGCAGTTTTCCTGGAAAGTCTTGGAATCTAGAATCACATAGGAGTGCCCAATCTCCTTTTTGAAATACTTTCCTTTTTATTAGGTTTTCGTGCCACTTGGCTCGTTGTTGTTGAATGATCATTGTGCATTGCAAGGAAAGCAGTTTAATTTCATCTAGTTCATTTATTTGTTGAAGTCTTTTGGTTTGAGCATCTGTTAAGTCCAACCCTACTTCCTGGGCTGTTCTCAGTGTTTTAATTTCGAACTCAATAGGGAAGATAGGTTCTATCCCAAATACTAGCTGATATGGTGAATATCCAATGGTATTTCTCCAGGTTGTTCGATAAGCCCATAAGGCTTCTGGTAGTCTAGTGGCCCAGTCCCGGTGGTGTGTTACTACTATCTTGGTAAGGATTTCCTCCAGGACTTTGTTAGTGCTTTCGACTTGTCTGTTTGCCTGCGGATGGTAAGGAGACGTAACTTTGTGAATGACATGGTGATTTTTTAAGGTATATATGATCTTATTTCCTATGAATTGTGCTCCCCCGTTGGTTATCACCTCCCTTGGTAAGCCGTATCGTACAAATAGTTCAAAGAGAAACTTAATTACTGATTCTTCCTTGGCTCTTGGCAAAGCTACTGCTTCCACCCATTTGGTAACATAATCTATGGCGACTAATATATGGGCTTTCTAGTTTGATGGCGGATTAAATGGCCCAACGAAGTCCAACACCCATCGTTCAAATGGTTCCACCACCAATTGTGGTTGCAGCGGCATTTCATCGACTTGGCCTGGACAGCCCATCCTTTGGTAGCTATCGCAGGACTGAACGTAGTTATTTGCATCTTTAAAAATCGTAGGCCAAAAATAGCCTAATTGCAGCACTTTATGCCCCATCCATTGGTCTGCGAAGTGACCACTACAAGGTTCATCGTGACAGGCGCGTAGGATGTCATGGATTTCGTCTTCCCTTATGCATCAGCATATATGCATATCATCCCTTGTATGAAATAAGTATCCTTAAATATAGGAGAATCATGAACTGCGCTGTAAAATTATCTTCCGTTATTTTGCCATCAAATGTTTGGGTAGCTTCCCAACTGCCAAATAATTTGCCACATCTGCGTACCACGGGATTTTGACTGCTACCACAAACAGGTGCTCGTTAGGAAATTGATCGTCGACTGTTAATGTGTCATTTGTTTTAGGGACTCTCGACATAAAATCTGTGACTACGTTCTCCTTCCTTGGACGGTCTCTGATTGTTATATCGAATTCTTGATATCCCGTTATGTAGTGCTTGAATTTATTGATAGCATAAATTACAGCCAGGAACTCTTTCTTGGTTACTGTGTAGTTTAGCTTGTCGGGAATAGGATTTTTGCTAATATAATAAATAGCATATGGTTTTCGGTCTTCTTCTTGGCCGAGGACTACTCCTATTGCTGTATCAGATGCATCAGAAGAGATATGAAAGGGGAGTCTCTAGTCAGGACCTCGCAAGATTGGTGCTGTGGAGACCAACTTCTTTAATTCTGTAAAAGTAGTGTCACATTTTTCAGTCCATTGAAATTCAACATTTCCAGTTAAAGCATATAGAGGTGCATCTATCTGTGAGAATTTTTTTATGAATCTGCAATAATATCCTGCATACCCCAGGAAACTGCGTACCTCTATTTGTGTACAGGGTGTGGCCAACAAAAGGATTACCTTTATTTTAGCCGGGTCTACTTGTATTCCTGCTACAGAAATGTAGTGGCCTAGGATTACCCCTTCAGTCATCATCATGTGGCATTTTTCGTTGCTCAGACACAATATAGTAGCAATACATCGTTCTAATACCTTGTCTAATGTTTCTAGTGCTTGATCAAAATTTTCCCCATAGGGTGTAAAATCATCCATATAAATTTCAAGTCCTTCATTTATTAAATCAGAAAAAATGCTAATTATGGCTCTTTGAAATGTTGCTAGAGCATTACATAATCCAAACGGTAACACTCTATAAGCGAAAGTGCCCCATGGGCAAGTAAAGGTTGTCTTATCTTGGTCTTCAAAGGCTATTTGTATCTGATTGTATCCACTAAATCCGTCAAGAAAAGAGAAAAAACGTTTTCCAGATAATGTGTCAAGGACTTGGTCAATAAAGGGAAGGGGGAAATGATCTTTCTGATTTGCTTTATTTAATTCTCTATAGTCTACACAGATCCTCCACTTCCCATTCTTTTTAGGGATGACCACCAAAGGGGAGACCCATTTGCTGTCTGAGATAGGATAAATAAAATCTACATCTAGGAGCTTTTGGAGTTCTTTTACAATTTCTTTTAAATGGGGATTCAGTCTTCGTTGTGGTTGTCTAACAGGCCGAGTCTCTCTATCAATATAGATATGATGCGTGCACAGCTGTGGGTCCAAGCCCTTCATGTCTTGGTAATCCCACGCAAATGCACCCTGGCGTTTCTTAAGGATTTTACAAGTTTCTGCCTTTGGTTGTCATCCAGGCTACTATTAATATTCAAAATCTTACCTGGTTCGATTTCAATAGGTATACTATTAAAAACAGTGGTTGTGGGATTATATTGGGTCTCAAAGTATCTCACAAGATTTTCTTTCCCTTCATGCTCGAGGAGTGTTTTCATCATTTGCCATTTCAAATTTTCAGTTTTGGGTGGCTTGTTCATCTGTTACTAATCAAATCATCTTCAGTTTGATATTTAAATTCGAGAGCCTCTACTAGTGTGAGGGGTGGACAAATGTTTTGCTCCCAATACATATCTGGGTGTTTGTGAATTTTTGTCGTGGGCAGAGTTGGTTTGGCAGGAAGATAAATTACAATATTTTTTATAGAATTGCCTCTAGTGATAGTCATGCTGCATGTTCGGCAGCTTATGTAAGCATCTGTCGTAGCCAACCAAGGGCACTCGATAATCAATGGGTGCCCTTCCATCCTATTTTTTGGATTAATAACTAAAAAATCAGCAGGGTATTCCCATGAGTCTACTAAGACCATACTGTCTTGCACTATACCCTCTGGCCTAATAATAGATCTGTCGGCTAATTCCAGGAGTGTGGCTAAAGGTTCGAGGACTGATATGCCTAGATTTTCACAAGCTCCTGTAGTTAAGATGTTAATGGCTGCCCCAAGGTCAACCAATATGTTTGGAAATGAATTTCCAGAAATTTGTGTGGTTATAATAGGATTTCCTGGGTCTTCATATTTCACAGGTGGTTCTCTACCTAATAGTAAGTCAGATAGAGTTCCTACTACATGAACGGCAGGTGCAGCCATTGTTTTCCTAACTTGTTTTTTCCCACATAACTCCTTGATTGTTTTTGCATAGATGGGAATGTCCTGGATGGCCTGCAGAAGAGGAATTTTGACACAAATATTTCTTAATTCGCCCAGGATGTCAAATTCTGAGTTGGTTATAGGTCTGGGTAGGTTTAATCTCTCAGGAAATGGTGGTGGAGCTATTTTAAGATCTTCAGGTCTTTGTTGTTCAACTGTTTCCTCGTCTTTACTTGTTTTTGTTATCTTTGTTGAGCTAGGCCCTGTGCATGTTTCAATTTGGGATTGAGGTGGAGTTGGGGACTCTACAGGCAATATGGTATGTCCCGATCTTAACCTCAATTCGTTACACTATTTTTTTATTTTGGTGAAACCTGGTAACAACTCATCACAGAATTTAAAGTTTTATATGTTGGTGAGACCTATATTAATTCGGTTGAGTTTATAATTGACACAAGCCAAGCTTGTTGGGTTTTGGATCCTCTATGATCTGAATTAATTGAACTGGTCTATTATTGGGATAGGGATTGAGTTGGGCTGGTAATTGAGGTCGTATGACAGGTTGCTGGCTATGCTGAATAGGGTAGGGAGTTGGTAATTGTTGAGTTCCTGCTCCTGTCGGTAAATTTCCCATCCGCGTAAGTCATTTCCAGTTCTAATTGTTGTTTTGAGTTGGAGGGTTTGGCCATTGGTTTTGATAAGGGATATTCTGCCAATAAGGGGGAGAAATAGGGAATTTTTTCCAGTTACTTCCTGATGGATTTTGCGTAGGCCAGGTTGGGATAGGAAAGGTTTGGTTTGGCCAAGTTGGGAAGGGGTTTTGAGTATTCCAAGTTGTTGCAGGGTTTTTCTGGTTGTACTGGGGCAATGGAAAGTATTGAGGTAGGTCTTGCGATATGCCAGGTCATGCCTGCCATTGCTGAAGTTGATTCATTAAATAGACTAGTTCTGTTTCTTCTTCTGCTTCTTTGTAGATGGCTTTCAGCCCAAGGAGTGAAGGACACTAGTCCGTAGCATGATCCTTAGTGAAGATAGCACATATCTGGACCATGTCTAAAGGAAACTCCCTTTGGCTATGCTTCTTCCGACATTTTGGGCAGAAGATGGCCAAATTTTGTTTAGTTATTTATTGTTTTTGTTTGGCTTGCAGAACATCCAGTTGTGTAGTCAAAGTGCCCAAGATGTCGGTTTTAAATTTTTCTAAAAGATTTCCAAATTCTGCCCTAGTTACATTACCACTGGTCTGTTTAAGATGGCGCCCAATAGGTCTGTTACGTGAGGTACCCCAGGAGCATCTAATGCATAAGGAGATAATCTTGTCATATTCTTCCTGATAAATATCTCCTTTTCCCATTATGTTAAGTAATTCAACCCATTCCTCCTTCATCCCTTTAAGCATTGTGGTTTTCAAAATGTCCTTAGACAACGTAGTATATGGAGATCTTTGTAAATTGCATTGAAATCTTTCTACGTATTCCTCTAATGTTTCATTGTCTTTTTTAGTCATGTTAAAGATTTCATCTTTTAGGTCTCGGGTTCGACAATAGTCTTGGTATTTGGTAAGAAATTTATTCTTCATTTTGTCCCAGTTGTTTATAGTTCCCCCTCCTAACCCCATGAACCAGCGGAGAGCCATCCCTTTCAAGGTGGAGGGAAATAATTTTAGTTTCTCGGGATCGGTGGTGTAATCATATCCTCTGCATAAGACATCAAATTCAAATAGGAATGCATCAGGATCTTCTATGGTTAATCCATGAAAGGTGGGGATGTTATGCAAGGGAATGGATTTCATAGGGGCATTAGCAGTGTGATCAACGATGGGATATTCCGATGTTGATGTCTGCCTCTGATTTTGATTTTGATTATTTTCCATTTGATCAAAGAGGTGCCAGAAATATTCATGAATTTCTTGATCTGGAGGGGAAATTTTAATAGGCTTGGAAGTTGAATGCAGTGAAATTTTTACAGCACTTCCCTGATCTGGGATTAAGAAGTTCTGTTTCGATTACTTCTTCAGGGGAATTAGGTATCTCTATGTGAATTTCTCCACTAGTTTCTCCCCTACCTTCTTGCAAATTGCAAGAGCCTCCCTCTTTTGAAAGGTCAACGTTTTGATGAATGGCAGTCTGCAGGCTTTGCTCAGACCCTTATGTCTTGCTGTGAATCTCAGCGTAGGCTACAGATGGTGAGGCTGCTGCCCGAGGGGGTATGTTAGGATTTTGGATGGAAGTATTTTTCGGTCCTATAGATGCCTAAGATTCAGCTTTCTTAATGATTTCGTCTATGTATGTTGTCCTCCCAAGGATCACCGGTCCTTTGGGTTGTGGTCGTGACTGATTTTGGGTTGCTTCTATCTTTTTCTTAGGCATATAACAAGAGCACCTATCCTATGGTTCTTGCACAATTTTGCTAGTGGGCGGGCTAAAGGGCAAGCATGTTGCTTACCGGTACGCAGGTTCTTACCTTTCATTTTAAATACCCAAGTCCTCACAGCAATGGAAAAATAATGAATTAAAGGAGATAAATATCAACACTCTCCCCGGCAACGGCGCCAAAATGTTGGGTCGGATAGAGGTGACTTTTTGTGACAACTCTAGTGTTCCTTCATTTAATTATCAACCCAGGGTAAGTCTTTTTATTTCAAGAGTGTCAACACAATATATGTGAGTTAACTGGTCTACGGATGCTCTTTGTCAATGTAAAGAAGGAATTACTAACTCCTGCAGCCTATTAATCTTAGAGAAGGTGCCTTAGATGGATTTTTTTAGCCTAAAGCTGAGTAATGGGATTTTGTGTTTCTCTACTGGAATAAAACAGCAGTTCCATTAAACTGAACCACAGTCTAAATAAATCAAGCAAGAATTGAAAAGACAGTAATGAAATTAAGCATAATATTAGTCTAACTAAATTGTTTCAGAAATGGAATGGAATTGAATCAACGCCCTACTGATCTAAGCAGTAATGAAGCAGCTATATGGCTAGCAGTATAACGAGAATTATGCCTAGTTATGCGATAATGAAACAACAGTATAACTGAGTAATACAAATAGTTGTGCACTAATGAAACAACAGTATATCTGAACAATATGAATGGCTATGCACTAATGAAACAGTAGTATAACTGAACAATATGACTAGTTGTGCAATAACGAAACAACAATAGAACTAAGCCGATATTAATGAACAGCAATATAACCGAAATGGGTCAAATAACTCATATAGCTATAATTAAGTAATTTTGCAATGGAGTTCTTAAGCAACACTAATCAATTGGTTAATTGCTTTATTATGCTAGAAGGGGCATGCAATGCATGGAGACGCAGAATGCTGAAATCAATCTTCCTACGGCCTGGAAATTAATTATCATGACAACAGAAGAACCAAAATTAACAAAACATTATAAAAAATGGGATTGCATTTGTCTTATTCTAAGAACGCAATTGCCAATGATTCAATAAAGGAGAAAAGCTGTAATTCTATCAAATGGAAGTATGTATTACAACTGCACCAAGTTCACAGGTATCGATTCTGTAGCTTTTCAGAACATGAAAACGTGCGTGGAGCTCCTGGAGGTTGGGGCCAGACCTACAGAAGCCTCAGCACTAAGGAAACTTCAAAATATGTTTATTCAAAACTCTCTGTTACATCCAGGAATGCTACAAAATATAATTAGACAGACTGTTTTGGATTTTTCTATTATCGGATTGCCCTCTCATTTTGTTCTTTTCCCTTTTAAAGGCGGTCTTCGGGAATTTCGAGAATGTATCTCAAACGAAAGCCTGCTATGCGTGGCTGTTGTTTGAGTTTTTAGACTCAATCTTCTTGTTCGCCTTCTATCAGCCGTTGGGACTGCTTAAGACTTCTTGTGCTTGCATCCGTCGATTGGCTTTCTTTCGCTACTGGTTTAGGCATTCCTAGTTTCCTGCAGGTAAAGACAAAAAGAGTCAATTTCTTATTATAAATCGTCCTTTTTAACATTAGTCTGATTGTTCCCATTTTCATGATTTTTATTCTTTATTGTTAATATGAAGAGGGATTTTCTTGAAATTACAATATGATTTTCAGTATTTACAGGGTGAAAATCATACCTTAGTCTGGGCCCAACACCTGGTATCCAAGGCTATGTCCTTTTCCGTTGTGGCTACAAGAGGTGTAGCAGGGTTTTGCACCATACATCTCCTGTTCTCTTGCCTGATCTTGTGTGTGAACTAGTCATAAGTTAGCCTTGTCAGATCCAAGACTTCATCTTCATGTTCTTTGGAGGTGCCAAGTTCTGAGAGAGTAAAATGCACACTTGTCGTAGGGGTTTTCTGAGGCAACTCTTTGTGTGGCAGCTCTATCTATTTCCCTGTTTCTGTAGGAGGTGTCTTGCTGCTTTCTGCTTCCTTGGAGGAATCTTCCTTTGATTTTTGAATTTCTTCCTCCTTCCTCCTTTGCTCAGCTTCCACTTCATCCTGCTTTTCTTTTAACTGGCGCTCAACTTCTTTCTTGTCCTGTTCTTCTTTTAGTTTGCGCTCAGCCTCTTTCCTCTCTTCCTCTTCTTTCTTATTTTATTCCTCTTCCTCCATTTTCTTGTTCTGTTCCTCTTCCTCTTTTTTCCTGCGGGCTTCTTCTAACTGATTTTTTTCTTCTCTTCCCTCAGTTGTTTCTTTTGCTTATCCTCTTATTTCTGTTGTGCTAGGGAATCCTGGGTCCCTTTGAGTTCCTCTTCTTTCGCCTTCGCCTCAGCTTCCCGTTGTGCCTTAGCCTCTCTATCTCTCCGCTCCTATTTCTGTTTAGAAAGACCACCACCTATATTAGTCCTTGGTTTCTTGGCTTTGGAAGATGAGGCTCCCCTTAGCGTGTGCATCCTTTCTTCTAAGGTTTGATTATCTTGTTCCTCTTGATCAATTGATTCTTCTAGAGCAGCCTCCCTATCTTTTTTGTACTAGTTCCTGATTTGATATTTGGCTAGGCACTCTGTGTGCTAGCAACTCCATTTGAATTTGGCCCATTTGCAATGCGCGGGGATGATTCTTTCAAGATCATATGTCCTGTGTGATATGGGTGGAAAATGGAAACCCTTGGTTTCCTCAACCTCTGCTTCTACTTCTCTAAAATCTCTGACTGTGTAGGTGTCGATAGTAAGTGGGAGAGTCGGCCATGGTTTCTTCTTGCCTTTGGTGAGAACCTTGAAAAACCCACTCGTCATTTGGTAACATACTTCTTGCAAGACAAATTTATCAGGGATGAACTGAGGTAGTGCATGGGGCACCTTGTATGAACTGAAAAACCTGATAAAAGTACTATCATTAATGGGAAACCAGCTAGCTACTTGGGTTATTGTCTCCATGGCTCCGCTAGACATGCACGGGCAATCTTTGCCAAACAATTTTTCGTAGAGCGTGGGGATGAAGTTATGTGAGATTGATTCTATGTCTTGCTTGTACTTATAGGCCCAGAATACCTACAAATATTTGTGGATTGGCCCGCCATGCTCTGCATCCCAGTTATGAGACCATCGAGTAAATTTACATCTCGCGTATACTACGTCCAATAGATAGGAGGCCATGTAGAATTCGGATGCACACCCTTCGTCGGGTGCTTGCACTAATGATATGTTTCACCTGAGGGCTGCTACTATTAGGATGGCCCAGTTGAAATGGGTGCCATATGTGGTAACAACGTACATGAGGGAAACCCAAGTACCATTGAAGGTGGTGGCATCTTTTCGGCCATACATCCTGCATAACATTGCCGCCACCAACTTATAGAGTTTCTTGAGGCCCGCTGTTTTATATTCCTGATCCTTCCTGAATTTGAACTTTTCCGAGTCCTCCCACCATCCCCTTAAGGTCTCTGGTATGGGGACTTCATGAGTAGTAGCTCATTCAGCGTTGAAATTTTGTTCCCGGGTGGGGAGTGCATAGTAAACCTCCACATCCTGCCCTTTTAGATTTTCAAATGACTTTCCTATATGATCTCGAATGACCTAGATTCTGGAGTCTACCTTCTGCAAGATCCATTCGATCATCTCCGCGCATGGAAAAATGGGTGGATGGGACCCTACATAGTGTAGTTTAGACCTCTTGACCTAAACATACACCTGCCGGTCTGGGAGGTCTTCTAGAAACTCAGGCTTCATGAACTCTTGGTATACCTGATACCAACTCATTCTATCTCCTTTCCCGAATACATAAGCAATGTCTCCATAGATAGGAGGAGGGAAGGAGGCATCCCTTCTTCTGAAATTTCTACTTCAGGACTCTTGCCTCTTTTTCGCACTACCGGGGGCCCCATATCACTTGAGGCCAAAGAGATGGATGTACACTCGAGCTCGTCTTCAATGTTCCCTGGCATATTCATGAAACAGTCCCATGATGATATGGATGACATAATTATAGATACCTAGGATGCTGCTACTTCTGCTTAACTATTATTAAGGGAAATGCGTAGACCTGCGACTTCGCGACCTTGTGACTAGGTCGTTGGGTCACTAAGGTGCACCAGTTAAAACTTTCAAAGAAATGCGACTTGGCGCCTTGCGACCAGGTCGCGTCGGTGGGAATTCTCAAGGAAAAGCGGCTTGGTGACTTGGCGACTTGGCGACTAGGTCGCTGGGTCGCTAGTTTGTTGGGTCGTGTGGTGGGCTGGCGCTAGGCGATGAGCGACTTGGCAACCTAGCAACTTAGCGACCAGGTCGTGGGGTCATGGGGTCACCTAGTCGCAGAGTCACAGGGTCGCGCTAGGGATCCGTCGATGGGTTACGCGGTGATCGAGGCTTTTGGGGAGGGAAAAGGCGAGATAACGTGCAAAAGAAAGCACATTTGGGCCTTGATGTTTTCTGTAGGCATGTTGAGAAAGGCGTTTGACACTGTCA
Organism: Pinus albicaulis; assembly: GCA_034641835.2. Taxonomy (NCBI): domain Eukaryota; kingdom Viridiplantae; phylum Streptophyta; class Pinopsida; order Pinales; family Pinaceae; genus Pinus; species Pinus albicaulis. The sequence goes on from CM076583.1 coordinate 441,942,562, forward strand.
TTGGAGAAGAGTGGCTTCAGAGAAAAGAACAGAGGGTATATGTCATGAGGGAGAAAGGTAAATCTTGAATAGGGGTGGCATGGAGCTTGAATGAGGCCAGGGAAAGGAAAAATAAGCTAGGGGCAAAGGGGAAAATGGAAACAATTAATCACAAAGGAAACAGTAGGAGGATTAGGCAAATTACCCGGGAAAAACGCACTCCAGCTGGCTTTTCAGAGGCGTTTTTTTGCTTTGTCGCGCAGGTCGAATGCGACCCATGTGACAATTTTATTTATAAAGGGGTCCCACGTGCGGTCATTTAATGAGGGCCGCTAGGTTGCAAATTAAGTCAGTTTGATGAGATGTGCAACCTTGCGACCTTGCAACCTAGCGACCTAGGGATCGCAAGGTCACAGGGTCACATGGTTGCAATTCTTAGGTTTTAGACTCTCATGCGACCTTGTGACTTTGCGACCTAGGGGTCGCAAGGTCGCAAGGTCACAATCCTTAGGATTTAATCCGTTCTGCGACTTTGTGACTTGGCATCTTAAAAGAGTGGACCTGGATTAGACTTTATCATTAACAAAAGGTTAGGGGCTCAAGAATTTAAGAAGGGGCGAAATTTTGGAGGGTCTTGTAGCGGCTACAATAAGGGGATAAGTTTGTATTATAGGGACCTAACTTGCCCCTCTCCTTAAAAAAGTGTTGTCCCCAATGCTTGAGTATTTTTAGATGATTTTATATAAAATACTCATTCTCCCATGTGGAATCTTCACCAAGAAAGTTCTTCCATTCAATGAGATAGTCTGAAATCAATCGATTCCATTTAAGGAGATTTTTTCCTTTTGCCCTATAAAATTTGATGATATAATCTAATATTGTTTTTTATTTCCACTATTATTTTATATTTTCCTTAGGAGGGCCATTTTAGACCTCAAAATTCCCCTAATGATGCATCTTTTTTCAATAATGTTGTTAGACGTGTTGTTATTTTCCCATAATTCTTAACAAACTTGTGATACTAGTGTGCCAACATAAGAAATCTTCGAAGATTCCTTAAGGTTTTCGGTATTTTCCATTCCTTTATGGCTTTAATTTTGTTAGGGTATACCTTAACACCCTCATGAGATACAATATGACCCAAATATTTCACTTCTTATACCCCAAAGAAACCTTTGGATGGTTTTGCATACAATTGTTTCTCCAATAATAGTTTGAGCACCCTATCAACATGATGATCTTTCGAAAACTTGTTTTAGATTAGTATATCATAATAAAATACTTTTAAAAAAATTCTAAGTGTTTGAAATTGAAATTCATCAAACCGTGAAATGTGGAAGGTGCATTGGTAAGGCCAAAAGACATGACCAAAAAATCATAATGGCCTTCATGAGCTTTGAATGTTGTTTTCATAATGTCTTTTGTCTTCACTCTAATTTGATGATATCCTGAACAAATATCCAACTTGGTGAAGTAAATTTATCCATGTAGTTCATCTAACAATTCATAAATGACAGGAATGGGAAATTTATCATTAATAGTGAGCTTGTTGAGCTCTCTATAATTTGGACACATGCGTCATGATCCATCCTTCTCGTGCATCAATATTACTAGAGAAGAGAAAGAACTTTGGCTATGTCCATCCTTCTCATGCATCAATACTACTAGAGAAGAGAAAGAACTTTGGCTATGTTGAATTATGCTTGCCTCTAGAATTTATGCAACCATATGTTCAATTTTACTCTTCTAGTCATAGGGATATCTCTAAGGTCTTATGTTTGGAGGAACACTTCCTGGAATCAAGTGAATAGCATGATCATGATCATAAATAGGTGGAAGAACTTTGGGAGTATTAAATACCTTGGAATTATTGCCAAAGACCCTTTGGAGATCTTGAGAAATGGATGGCTTAGATGTTTGAATATCTAGAGAGCATAATTGTGCAATTACCCCTCACTGTTGCTTTTTCAAAAGCTTTTTCATGCCATTAGAGCTAATTATCTTCCCAAGTTTCCTTATGATATCCTTTAATTCAATTTTACTTCCTTCCAGGAAAATTTTCAAGAAAAGTTATTGAAAATTATAATCTATCATCACCAAATGTTGTAACCATTAGATTCCTAATACAACATCAAAACCACCCATTGGAATGGTAAGCATTAGAATATTCAATACATATTACCCCATGGTTATATTGATATTATGGCACTTCCCTGAGCAATTTATAGTTCCTCCATTTGAAACCATCACTTGACACTATGGTTTTAGATATAGAAAGCAATTCAAATACTTATATATATTACAATGAATAAAAAAATGGGTACTACATGTTCAATCAATCAAAACTATTGCCTTTTTCTTCTTGATATATCCTTCTATCTTGAGAGTTTGAGGAGTGGTGATTCCCACCAAGCATTACAATATATCGTCGGATTCATTTCTTCTTTTTCAACATCAGGTTCATTCCTAGTGTATATCTTAGTCTTTTGATGTTTCTTGTTCCTTTTCTTCCTCCTCTTCAAAATCTATGTAAAATAATTTCTTCTCAACACACTTATGACCTTTAGTGTATTTTCTATAACAAATGTAACAAAGCCCTTTTACTCTTTTTTCCTCTAGTTTCTGTGGTGGCAGCCTTGTAGTTTATGGGAGGTTATGAGTAGCAACACTTATATATTTATAGTTGTGAGTGGTAGATGTTAGTATGAATCTTAATTCCAAGCATACGAAAAAATACCACTTTAGTTGTGCATAACAAACAGCCCTAACAACAAAGATGGTTGCCAATATCCTTAGATCTGTAGTTAGGTGATCAAGATAAATGCTACAAAAATCTAGATCTATGCATTAGAAGACATTAAGCAGTAGAAAAAACAAGATTTACTCCATGCATCCAATATACAAGAAAAGAATATGTTGAATGAATTTTGTATTAATGTCACCTGGGAGGAAAACACAGAAGGGTGTTACTAGTTCTCCTTAATGGGATGGGTTCTTGTAAGTCCTCAGCACTTTAGATCTAAAAATCCTCTCTCTTGATGATGTAGAAAACCTAGACAAAAATGGTAGCAAAATATGACTATGATGGTGGATCAAAGTCAGACCAAAAGTATAGATCCAGAGTGAACTTTAGGCAACAAAAGGTGGTAAATGAATGGGAAAACCCTTCTATTTATAACAAAATATTGAGTTAGTCTAGATATTGGTGCATAATTAAAATATTCTTAACCAAATCAAGATCCAACTTTTATGGAATATTTTATTATATTTGTTGGAGGGAAAAGGAATTTGACTTGGGTCAAATCCCTTTATTTGTAAATAATAAATAAATAAATGATTTATTTATCATTTTAAGGATGTGGTTGAGTAATAATCATATAAATAATGATTTATTTAATTATTTAAGGGTGATTTAGTCATATTCAACAAAGAATATTATTTAAATAAGGTTTAAATAATTATTCTTAGGAAATAATAAGATAAATAATGATTTATCTAGTTAATTTCCCTGTTTTGGGTTAAATATAACTAGGAATATTAATTAAACTGTTTTTTAACTAATTATTCCTTGAAGAAAATCAAACAAATATAGATTTATTTAATATTTCCTCATGGGATTTCTTGTTTAGACCATAAACAACTTAATAAAGGTGGTTTACTAAGTTATTTTTCATAGTGAATGCAATTTTACTTGGGGTAAAATTGGTCTTACCTGGTGTACTTGGGTCCATCTAATAATAATATTTTAGATTACCATAAAATGGTGTAACAAATTTCCCCCCAGCGTGCGAGTGTTAGGAGCTAATCGTATGATTGAAGTACATTGTAAGAACTCAATCACTAGACACCGAAGGGGAAGTCAAAGAGAGAGAATTATAAGGTAGACCAAAGTGCTGAAAGGACTAGACCCTGAGGAGGTGAGACTTACAGGTGTGACAAGTCTCTTTTATGAGTGAGTACCTATGGTATAGGCGGCGGGGGAGGCATACCTATGCCCGCCGAGACAAAGTACAAAGAATAAGGCGTCCAGTAAACAATGGACTGAACAATATAGTATATGTTGGCATAAACATGAGCCAGATAAATAAAAAGATAATGAATCCCACATACATATTGTGCCTAGGATAACACCCAAGACTTGTACAATAATATATGAGTACATGAGATATAAATACAACCCAGATGCCCCTGAAAACAGGAAAGGGCTTTGAAAATATAACTGATACATGCAAACAAAAAGGCGCTGCGAGCGGCTAAGGCCGACATCATCAAATGTATGGAGCTGCATCAAAGGCTGTAATGAAGAGGTCATCCAAGTATGTGGGGGGATACCTATAGGGCCACCACCTCATGAGGACTGAGACATCTCACACACACTCGAGAATCACCAATATTAGCTACTGCATCACTGAACCATCAAGTATACGGATCTCGATCATGCTGAAGGGAGTTGGAGCTGAGAAACAATCAAGTCAAAGGGAAATAAGGAGTCCCTTTGCCTAATCCAAGGCACCAAACAAGAGTGGAAGTTGGAACCAAGGTACACTGCCCTCTAGACCTGTCTTCTGGAATGAATGAGATGGTGTCGACAGAAGGAGGTCCACCATAGGTGAGGCAATAAGGGATCCTCAACTAAGGCACGAGAGAAAATAGTAGAGTGACTGATAGACTGGCACCAATGATGATGATGAAATGGGGGGTATTGAGTAGCGGACGGATGACTTCCCTTGTTAGAGCATAAAGGGCATGGATGACTTGGTAGCGACTGCCATGATATCATGAGGGATAGGGGACAGTGGGACTGGAGGCCATGATGTGTGACACAAGAGAGGGACCAAGTTATGAAGGATGGAGGACTATAGCAGGAGACAAAGGGACTTGGGATAGACTCCATGACTGGAATGATGACTCAACTCGAATGCTCTAAACAAGGGTGACTCGATGGTGCTGCCACACAGAAAAGGTCCATTGGAGACCATAAAGGCATCAATACATAGTGGTTACTCACGACAAAAATCGACACAAGAATGGACAAGTATGGAGGCAAAGTGGTGCCCCAAAGTACAAGTGTTGCAAGTGAAGAAATTTGATTTTGGGGAGTAGTGAAGTGACGCTTCTTGGAAAAAGGTGTCCCGATGAAGTATCAAATCACAAAATACTAACAGATACCCATTTTAGGGCTTGGTGAGAGCTTTCCAATGATACAGACGGTTTGGTAAACGGAGCTACGGTTTTGTTGCAGCAAGTGAAAGAAAAATCAGGGGTTCCTCTTTTAATAAGGAATTTTCCCTCCAAATTCACTCATTTGCATGTGGAGCTATGGTGAATGTAGAGAGGAGAGAAGGCCCTAAATATTGTGGTGATCGTAGCAGACAAACCGACCGTTGGAATTGAGATCCGTTAGTTGTAGGTAAGAGGCCTAACCCTACTCTTTCTTTTCAGTGGATTGAAAGTTCAGATTATGTCCCTAGGGCTCAGGAACAAACCCCTACTCCTCTTCATGGCCGAGTCACACCTTTTGGGGAAAAAAATGCGACTTGTGTTGGATGGATAAGTCGTTCTTGTGGACAAGACAGACCTCCCAAGTGTCCTACGGACAACTAGCAACAAACGGACAAATAAAACTATCTTTCTCTAGATATATTACGATTCATAATTAAATGCTATAAAGGTTTAATGATCTTACCTTTGATCCAACGCTTGTTTGTAGTACTAGTCCTTCAGTCGCCCAAAAGAGTTGCCTTCAAATATCTGCAATCATAAACAAGAAAACATCAAATAGCACCGGCATAGCATATATTCATAAGTCATATCTATTATGGTGATCAAGGAATCCATAAAATAAACTAATCATTTGACAACTTATTGAGAAAAACAGATTTATTTGTATTAACTTAAATAAGAAGAGCCTTACAACCGTGTCTGCCTTGATGTCATACAGGCCTTCCTGGGGTCCGGAACAGGCATTTCCTTTACTATGACCAGCCTTTCACTCTTCCAACCGAGATACATACAGGTATGTAATCTTTCCCACATGAACTCTTAGCTAAAAGGGTCTAAGTTTCAACAGCACTTCGTCTCCAACAATACTAAAACTTCAACTCATCAATTGTAACCCTTTGAGGCTGCCCTATGCCTCTTTTTATAGTGGAAGAGAGGAGGTTATAGCTCCATACAAGAAGGGATAGAGTCCTCCTTCAAAGGGATTAGCTCCTTACATCAAGGTGTTAGCTCCTTAATGGATGGGATACATGAACATGAAAAGAGCGGACTTTCCACCACAGGAATGTTTCTAGAAGCTTCTAAAAATGACTCAAACTGAGCTTCTAGATTTTACTTGCGCCTTTTTAATCTTTTACAGGGGTCCACACCCTTAATGAATAAACAGTGTGTTTGGCTCCGCAGGATTTATAGCCAAAAGGTGCGGCACCGCAGGAAAAACTAAGAGAAAGTGTGGTACCAGAGTTTTATAGACTTTTATGAGCTTTTCTCTTAATTTCAAGGCTTGACTTTAGGAACTTTGATATTTTAGAATTCTAAGGGAAACTAAAACGTCATGGTGAAAAATTTCAATGTAACAAATTTCCCCCTAAAGTGCGAAATCTGAGAATATTCGAAGAGTGATGTGCTTTATCATTTCAAGGATCAGCATGTGGACACCCCGGTCGAAACCCTGTAAAAACATTCAACGCAACACACACACACACATATATATATATCATCGCTGAGGTAGGCATTCTAATACTCAGATCAAAACTAACTAAACTTGTTCTGATACATAAATGATTTTAATATTACATCAATAGTGTAGACATAGCATGGGCGCAGCCATCTGTAATAAATCATCTACTGCATAATGAATAATAAAACTCCTCGCAGCCTGGATGGTGGAAACTAGATCCAGGGTCTTGATTTCTGCTTCTTGAACTAGTACGATTCTATCCATGTGATTAAATGTGTTGACGTAGAACATGGTAGAAACCACTTGATTACTAGTCAACGATGTGAACTGTTAACAAGTGTGAGAGAAACCACCCATAATGACAATGGCTCTCAAAGTACTCAGTACAATCCATGAGATGTGAATAAGTGATCTGAAGTCGAACATTTCACAGAATCGTTCGATTGAAGGTCAATGATGCAACCTGTCGTCGAAGGCGTGAAACCTGCCATTAAGGCATGCAGATTCCAAGGTATTGACAGATTCTATATCAACTTCCTAGATGATGAGCTGTCGTCAATAGAAAGTGATCCGTCGTAAGAAAGCTCCCGACACAAAACCATAGATCAAGTTTTGAAGAAATTTTTTGCAAGGACTGACTCAGGGATGGTCAACATGAATGGAAACAAGTGTTTGCAGATGAATGGTTTATTTGACTGACCTCTTGAACACATAACGACACTGCAGATGGTTTGGTGACAGTTTCCCTAAGTTAATACCCAGAAACCGGCTGAAGACTTTCAATGTGGTTTGATTAACTGATAGGCAAAGGATTTCTCAACCCAGGTGGAAGTGCGACAAAAAGTGTCGTGTTCAAGAGTGGTGTAATGATTTTACAAATCAAAGTGTAACAAACGAATCTGTTTTTCTCTCTTTGCCCCCACCATTTCTAACAAGTACCTCTTTATTTTTGACAAGCTTGAGGACGATAACATTTGCTTGTTTATAAGCTCATCCTTCGGATGAGTCCAACTTATTTTAAAATCAAACCCTAAGAAGGAGTGGTCTGTTCCTGTTTGTAATCGACAGGTCCTTTACTGTTAAATTTTAACGAGTCCAGTATAGGAGAAACTCGGTTTTTTTCATTTTTAGAGAGTCAAAAGAAAAAACTTAAGAAAACTCCATGGGTGTACTTTTTTGTAAATCTAGTCTCTCGGGCCCGAAAAAGGATAAAATAATGCAAGAGAGAACTCTATTGACCATGATTAGTCAACGTATACATTTTTCATAAATAGTCCATTTCAGTCCGGAAAAGGGGTAAACTTATACTAAAGGGACGACCAAGCATTTACTTTAATGAGTTTGAATAGTCAAGTACTCGGCAATCTTTTAATTTTTAGAGAGTTTGAAAAGGGCTTAAAAGAGGACTCCATGGTTTCGTTTTTTCGTACTTTTTAAAGAGCCCGAAAAAGTGATAAAAGTTTACTCTTTGTCAAAAATGACCTTTTTGCCTAAAAAATTCGTTATTCTGCACAAAAAATCGAAAAAATTAAACATACTTGTTTCAATAATAAGAATATTTCGAAAAACCATCTTTTTAAAGTGAAAAATAAACAAATTCAAAATTCATTTATTCGAAAAAACTTATAAAAATGAGTTTTTCAAGTTCATTTTTACCATTTGAGTTTGGAGTGAAATTTTAGAGCTTTTGGTAAAAAAACGCTTTGGAGAAGATTCTGGGCAAACCGACCATCGGAATCAAAAACCGTCTATTTCAGGTAATCCACAACCTCCTTATCTTGCTTTTCATCCATTCATTTTTTCAAATTAGGGTCAAAATTTCATTTTTGGGAGGAAAATATGTTCAAAAATTCGCCCTCGGGAGTCCGCAGGCAGGACACTAGGTACCTGCGGACCCCGACATTTTCTCACAAAGGAAAATGTCGGGGCCCCGCACTTTTAACATAGACCCCGTGTAGAGCTACGCACTGTGTCTAAGCGTAAAGTTCGGGGGTGCTGTAATGAATTTTAAAACATATTTTCTTCCTAAATTACCCAAAGTTTTTGCTTCAAAATGATTCTAATCCTTCATTTTACTTGTTGTAGGATATCTACAATGCTCATTTGGCAAGAATGGGAGCATGAAGAGGTAGATGATGCAGCAATGATTCATCAACCAACTTTGCAAGCTTTAAGAGTATGTGGGCTTTACAAATTTTGGGCTATCAGTGACATGAGAGTTCAAGTGGATCTTCTTACTTGGCTGGTAAGTAAATGGGATGTTCAGGACCAGTGTTTTGTGATCGAAGGTCACCGGCTCGAGATTGAGCTGGAAGACATCTATTTTTTGACCAATTTGTCCAGGAGAGGCGAACCACTATTTCTATTTGGGGCTAGGCCAGGTGGCCAGTCTATTGCCAGCCTACAATTAGAGTTCTATAATGATGAAGCCAATCCCAGAGACAAACAAATTGACATAAAAACTATCATCCGACCCGAGTTAAAAGTGATTGCTTTTACCATTGTCAAGTTGTGTGGAAGTGCAGCTTTTCATGTAGCCACTATATCTCAGATGTGCATAACAGTAGATTGCTTTTGAGGCACCATATTCAACTGGTGCAAGGCAGTGTTGGAAAATGTGAAAGGAAAACTTACTAGAGCAAAGAATGGGAAGCTAAACAACTTCGGATATGGGTCCATTGTAGTCACCTTTGCTCTAGAGAGGATCCCCATGTTAGCCCCGTAGCATATTCCTTTTGATGTTGGTCGACCTCGAGAACCTAGGATGGTTCGTTGGGTTGCTTTGATGGCCCGTCATAGCGAGGGTGGGGAGATTATTCGAATTCCCTGGACATATTTTCGTTGGCTAGAACGCCAAATTTTTGTGATAGAGGATTTTCCTTATGCTGGCATGGATTTTCGTGGCGACCGAGAAATGCCCCTTCCTCCAGGAACTCAGTGGGATGAGTCAGGTAAAAAATCGTTTTTGACATGTTCTAATTTCTATTTTTTTTTTTTTTTAAATCTTCCAAAACTGATAACAAAATTTTTCAAATGCAGATGTGGGTCCAAGTCGACTAGCCATTCTCCGCCCCTTTGACCGGAGGCAAAGGGATGCAGCGCCACCACCACCACCCCCACAGGATCAGACTACAGAGATCCTGACTAATTTAGAGCACCATTTGGAGTGGCTTACTATGGATATTCCTAAGACCACCATAGATGATATCCCGCTCCGTCTACAGCGATATGTCATTGGTATTCCTGGACCATTTAGGAGGTTTTTGACTAGGGTGGCATGAGCAGTGGTGTATTATCATGATCATCACCACGGATAGTGGATGATTGACTTGTAGACTCATTTTTGTATCACTTTTTTCCGATCATAAGGCGTTTTGGGCCTATGATCGAAGACGATGTACTATTTTTTGAACACTACATCTATACTACGATATACTATTATTTCTAGTTACCTATTCAATCATGTTATGGAATGTTGATTTGTTACTTTGTTATCACAAATGTCTATTTATAACATTATAATCAATTGCATCTGCTAACGTATTTAAATTTCTTGGAATATGCTGATACTCAATATAACCGAACTCTCGTTCCAAGAGACGAACCCTTAAAAATAATCTTAATAATATTTCTAATGGCATATACTCGATTTAATTGTAATACAACGAGTTTAGAATCTAACCTAACGATCAAATTTTGAATTCCAAATGAAATGGATTCCGATAATAATTCAATAATTGCACTGTATTTAGCAATATTGTTCGTTTTTTGACCGAGGCTTACCCCATGCATAGATACTAACTCGTCAGTGGGAAAATAAATAACCCAAGCTGCAGAAGAGATGTTCTGTGTACTACGACAAGCGCCATCAGCAAAACCAATATATGTTTGAAAGGACGTCAACATCTGTGATATCAAAAGTATCCAGATAAGCAGGAAATAGTAGTAAAAGCACACTTAAGCTAGGCACACGTTTCTAATCTATAGCACACCAGCTAAAAAGTAACTAATATATAGAGAAAATATCCACACAAAATCAAGCGTAATATCTCTTCAAGTAAAGTCCATTTCTGGGTTTACCTAAAGAGACCCCCTCAAAATAAATCAATTCATAACCCCCTTTTGCAAGTTGTCGCTTGACAATATAAGGACCATGCCACATGGGTTCAAATTTCCCAGCCCCTAGTTTATCGTTGGCTTGATCATAAATCAAAACTAGGTCTCCTTCTGAAAAATTACGAGGGGTAACACATCTATCATACTGAGCTTTCATTCTTTTTGCATGAGCCTTGGTAGCTAATGCAACGGTGCGCCAATCCTCATCTAATTGAGCCAAGTATAAAAAGTGTTTCTCCTCTTCAGAAGTGTCTGGTAGTAACTCTATGGCTAGTTGGAGTGACAGTATCTTACATTCAATGGGTAATACCGCTTCTAAACTGTAAACCAGTTAAAAAGGGGTAAAACCTGTCGATGTTTTTACTGAGGTTCGATATGCCCAAAGTGCTGAAAAGAGCATGGTATGCCAATTCGACTTATGAATTCCAATGATTTGTTTGATCACGGTGACTAAAACTTTATTAATCGCTTCAACTAAACCATTGGTCTGTGGATAATATGGTGTAGAACTGTCATGGTGTAGGCCAAGTTGGTCCGTTAACTTGGTCATCATGATATTCCGAAAATGGCTCCCGTGATCAGTAATTATCACTTGGGTTACACCGAAACAAGCAATCACATGATTGAATATGAAAGTAGCTGCAGTTTTCCCATCTGCCGCAAATGTAGGCATCACCTCGGCCCATTTGGTAAAATAATCTACTGCTAGCATAATATACCCATGCCCCCTAGCTGAGTGAGGGTTACATGTAATGAATTCAATGCCCCATTTTGTAAAAGGACTGACAACAATTATAGGGTGAAGAGGAGCAGGTGGTGCATGCATTTTTTGATCAAAGATTTGACAATTATGACATTTTCGGACCGCGTAAATACAATATTTAAACAAGGACGGCCAGAAATAACCTGCGCACAATATCTTTTGGGTTGTGGTGTACCCAGACATATGACCACCACATGCTTCAGAGTGATAGTCATTTAGAACCTTTTCGGTTTCGTCATGAGTTAGACAACGTCGAAAAACTGAGTCCGCACCACGACGGTATAGTGTGTTGCCAACAATATGATATTTTTGAGACTGGAAACGAATTTTTCGTCGTTGCGACCATGAAATCTCAGGCCGAAAAGATTGGGTCTGAAGATAAACAATAATATCTCCATACCAAGGATTAATGGTACTAATCGGAAACAAGGATTCATCCGCGATTGGTTGTTTCGCCACAGTTCCTGTATCAGTACGTGGGAAATCACACATAAGTTCAGCAAATATCAATGACTTCTTGGATTTGGATTTTTCAAATTCCAAATCAAACTCTTGCAGGATAACAATCCATTTATAGTATTTTCCCCCTAGCAATTGTTTGGTCAAGATGTACATCATAGGGTTACAATTAGAGATCATTGTCATTTTGCGTAAAAGTATGTAGTGACAAAAACGTTGGATAGCTTGAATAGCTGCCATGGCCAATTTCTCCACATGTGAATATTTGATCTCAGTCAGATGCAAATTTCAACTAAGATAGTAAATCACATGTTCACTATGGAATTCATCTTCCTGAACTAAAACCATCCCTATCGTGGAATCGGAAGCGGCGAGGTACAAAAAGTAATCTTGGTTGTAGTTGGGAGGATGCAGTAACGGTGCATGGGTCAACGCATTTTTCAAAGCATCAAAAGATCTATTAGCGACCTCGTCCTAAAAGAAAAGAAGTTCTGTTTCAACAACCTAGTGAAACCTTTCATTAACTCGGCTTAGTTAGGAATGAATCGACGTAAAAATTTCGCTTTCCCTTACAAATTTTGGAGTTGGCGAAGAGTAGAAGGAGGAGGTAAATTGATGATTACCTCAACCTTAGATGGGTTGACATGAATGCCTGCCTTTGAGACAAAAAATCCCAATAATTGTCCGGATTCTACGTAGAAAACACATTTGTGAGGATTCAAGTGAATCTTATAGTGCCTATATCGTAGAAAGATGGCTCATAAATGAGTAATATGATCTACTCTGCATGAACAATAAGTAGGAAAATCATCGAGGTAGGGCTGCACAATGCGTTTAATGTCGTGAAATGCATAAGACATGGCCCTTTGAAAAGTGGCACTAGCATTCTTAAGGCCAAAAGGTAATTTGCGATAAGCAAAAGTTCCCCCTGGACAAATGAAAGTTGTTTTAGGTTGATCTGCAGGGAGTATTTTTATTTGATTGTAGCTGGAAAATCCATCCATGAACGATAACATTTCACTTCTAGCACAATCGTCAATAATTTGATCGATATAAGGGGTTGGATAATTGTCTTTTGGACAAGCTCGATTTATATCCCTATAATCGATACATACTCTTATTGTTCCTTGTTTTTTATTAACCAGAACAATATTAGATACCCAATCTGTTAACAGGATCGAATAAATAAAACCTGCACGAAGTAATTTTTCAACTTCAGCTTTAATAGCGGCAGCTTTTCTCAGATGTATCTGACGTAATTTTTTTCTGACGGGTTTAGCATCCGGGTATATCTTAATTTCATGAACAACATTCGACGGATCAATTCCTGGAATTTCTTCATATGACCAAGCAAAAATTTCGTGGAATTCCTGAAATAGGGCTTTATATTCTTGAATTTCTTCTAGCGTACAAGAAGCACCTATGTGAATGTTTTCAACAATTCCAAGTTTTACTGAAATTTCAAGAGGAACCATTGTAGAAATATTTTCTAAATTCAATTCAGAATCGGATTGTGAGATAGGATTATGAGGTTCTTTGACGTAATCAGTGGTAAAAATAGAGGAAAAATCATATAGAAATTTGAATAACTGATATATTATTCACTGAGATTCTCCTGATCACACACTATTTTAGCTTCATGCATAATACACAATCTCTTCTACCATTGATCATCACATGCGGAAATAAAATCAATTGCATGCATACATTAAAACCACAAACAATCACACATATGAACACCGTATTTAATGGGAAAGCTTAAAGCTGAAAACCCCAACTATCTGTATATTATATGTCATGGAGATCATGTAACAATCATAGTACAAAAGCTCCTCACAAGCTCTCATGCACACCCTCAATTACTACACACTATCAAGCTAGATCTAGCAAAACACATGCTCCAATATTTTTCCACTTGATAGCCAGCCTCTATTGCATTTTCAATGCTATGGGATGGCTTCATTAAATAGATAAACCACCTGGCTTGTACTGCGCAATCCTCATGGGCTTCTCCACCTATCTGTGTGTTGCAAATAGCAACTGTATAGTCACAACTGATAGTTAACCCGCTCTTTCACCTATTTCTGCACTGGTCTCCACTGAAACTGTCCATGCACTGAAGTTAACTGATGCATTCTTTAGTTGATTAATGAGTTTATAATTAGTGAATTAATTAATAATTAACTCACACCACTCTCACTAATTGTATCAATTAGTTAAACTAAATACAAATAGCTCAACTATGTTTAGATTAGTTAAACTGAATACAACTCCACTAACTTCCTCAATCAACTCCACCAAACTCTGTCACATGAGTTCTAACTGAAGTATCCATGCAATAGCTCCACTTAACCCTCAAGAATAGCGTAATTCCTTCTGTCAGCTCCTGTGCACTTAACTGAAGTGCTCCAAGAGAATAAGATAACGTTTAGAGTCTAAATATTATTAAGAGATAATAATATTCAACATATCTATCTTTAGACTGGCAATCTAAAAATAGATTCCGCCCAATATGTCTATAAATAGACATAGTCTAAAAATAGACTTTGCGCCAAAAATATCCTGCGGGCCCACTTAGTGAAGGCGACTTCTTTCCACTAAGCTCATCATCTTGTTGCAATCTCAACACTCCCTCTCAACAAGATAGGGATTATCTGCAACCCCTATCCTGCCCCTGTGGTATTTGAATTTTCTCCTGGTGAGCGCCTTCGTCAAGATATCAGCATCCTGATCCTCCTTGGGAATGTATTAAAGTAACATGATCTTCCGCTGCACACAATCTCTAATATGATGATACCGATCTGTGAAGCCATGCTGCCTCAACTCATCCTCCTGTCTGTACCATGATCCATATCCCGATGTGCCTCTGAGATATCTCAATACATGCTTGCCTGCCTTCTAGAAGAGCTTGGTTGGCTTAACCATAGCTTGTGAAAGTTGGTTCTACGTGACAGCATAAGGTCGGATCGTGTCGGTTCGGGACAGGCAGCGACCCCACCAATCGTCGATAAATGCTACATCCACTACCTCTGCTGAAGTAGCATCCTCCTTCCTCCAACCACCAGGAAGAGGAGTGTCAACAGGCTTGCAGCCATGCATGTTGAACCTCTCCAGAATCTCCCGGGCATACTTACCTTGAGAAACAAACAGTCCTCCACTGCACTGCCAAATCTCCAATCCCAGGAAATAATGAAGGAGGCCCAAGTCCTTCATCTCGAACTCTCTGGCAAGGTCCTCCTTGCATGAAAGTATCAACAGCTCATCACCCGTCAAAATCAGATCATCTACATACAGTACAATGATCAGCAGCTTCCCCTCCACCACAATCTCGTACAGGTTAGGATCTGCCTCACTCTTGGAAAATCCAAGCCCGGTGAAATAACTGTCAATCCGTGTGTACCAAGCATGAGGTGCTTGCTTCAGCCCGTACAGTGCTCTCTTGA
Source organism: Pinus albicaulis (assembly GCA_034641835.2). Lineage (NCBI taxonomy): Eukaryota > Viridiplantae > Streptophyta > Pinopsida > Pinales > Pinaceae > Pinus > Pinus albicaulis. The sequence continues at coordinate 441,958,004 of CM076583.1, forward strand.
GTCGGCACACATGCGACTCACTGCTGAAGATCTCGAAACCTTCAGGCTGCTCTATGTACACCTCCTCCTCAATGACTTCGTTGAGGAACGCAGTCTTCACATCCATCTGATGAATGTGCCACCCCATCTGCGCTGAGAGAGAAAGAATCGTCCGTATGGAAGAATACCTTGCGACAGGTGCAAAGGTCTCCTCATAATCGATCCCCTCTATCTGTGAAAAGCCTCGGGCAACAAATCTTGCCTTGTACTTCTCCACACTCCCGTCAGCTGCCTTCTTCACTTTGTAGATCCATCTCGAACCCACCACTGATTTCCCTTCCGGTCTCGGGACAATCTCCCATGCACTGTTTCTGACAATCGAATCATACTCTTCCACCATGGCATCCACCCATGCGGGGTCCTCCACAGCTTCCTCGAAAGAGGATGGCTCTGTTACGATACACTTGCTCATAAGAGCCATGTATCCAGTATACCGGTCAGGTGACTGTCTCTGTCTGCGCTGTGATGTAGGTGCTCCTACAACCTTCTCTGCATCTTGAGCCAGTCGCTCAGCTTCTGTAGTGCGCTTCCGCCCTCTGATGGTTGGCGCTGCATGAGTGGTATCTTCCACTCCATGAACTTCCTCTTGTGGCTGATCCACATCCTGAAGCTCATCCTTAGGAACTAATAGCTCCTCATCTGCATGCAAGTGTGGCTCCCTCTCAAGCGAACACTTCATGGCTTTCTCCTCCTAAAATTTGATATCCTGTCGCACAACAGTCTTGCGACTGTCTGGCAAATACACATGATAGTTGTGGGGCATATCAGTGTACCCCACAAATATCCCAACCTCTACGGTCGGCTCCAGCTTCTTCCTGGCATCCTTCGTCACATGAATGTAAACAAGTGAACCAAAAATCCTCAAATGGGAAATATCAGGCCTCTTACCAGAAAACGCCTCCTCGGGTGTACTCATGCCAAGTATCTTGTGAGGACAATGGTTCTGCACATATACTGCAGTATTGCATGCCTCTGCCCACAAGTGAATGGGTAGGCCCTGATCATGCAACATCGCCCGTGCAGCACCCACGATCGTTCTGTTCTTCCGCTCAACAACCCCATTCTGCTGTGGGTTATGAGGTGCTATGAGCTCTCTTCGAATTCCTTCTGCGCTGCAAAAGTCCTTGAATTCGCCAGAGATGAATTCACCACCATTGTCGCTCCTAAGAGCCTTCACCTGCTTCCCCGATTCTTTCTCAACTAGTGCTTTGAACTCACAGAACTTTGAGTATGTCTTGCTCTTCTTCTGCATGAAGAAGATCCAACACTTACAAGAAAAATCATCAACAAATATCACATAATACCTGTGCTTTGCTGTCGAAGCTGCTGAGAAAGGTCCACACACGTCTGTGTGAATTCTCTCAAGGATCGTCGTGGCGTGACTATCCTTCTCGTGAAAGGTGGCTTTCACAAATTTTTCCAAGGTACATCCCTTGCACTGATCTGACTATGCAAGAGTACCCTTAGGAAGCCCAGTAGAAATCTGCTGCAGTATCTTCAAAGCTCCATGGTGAAGGTGGGATTTCGGTGAACAAGCCGCCATCATCCCGCCACCACACCTTCTGCCTTGCCTGCCATTGCTACGCAGCCATCTACCTGCAATTGATAAAGGTTCTTAACTCGAACTCCTATCCTCTAGGTCTCACCAGTTTCCTTACTGCGCAAGAAAGCCTTTCCCTCGCTAAAGACAACATCATATCCCTTGTCTTCTAACATCGCCACAAAGATAAGATTCTTCTGCAATCCTGGAACATGCATCACTTCCTTCAATCTAAAGGGTTTACCAGACTCCTTCTCAAAGGAAATGGTACCGATACCGGTCGCACTATATCTACCATCATCGCCCATCTCGATGTGCACTCCAAGATCTTTCTCATCCAGATCAGTAAACAAATCTCAATCTCCTGTCATGTGAAAATATGCACCACTATCAAGAAACCACACTGATCCTGTCACACTTGAGACCAAGCATGCGATCAGCGAAAAATCCAGCTCAAACTGTGAGGCTAAGGCCTCTCTAGCTGCAGATCCAGCAGCCTGCTTATTTTTATTCTTCTGTGGACAATTAGTGGCGTAATGTCCATGTTGGTGTGATCTGAAATTGTGAGAACAAAGTATTTCTCATACAGAGATTGACTGTAGGGGCATTTATCGGATATTTCACCTTTCAAAGAAAGGATGAATCCGGAGGCTACCTGGCCCTCTTACAGACTCTGCCTAAAGAAATAAAATGTAATCACTGAGATCCAATCAATGAAATTATTTTTTTATGTGCAAATTATTCATTAATCCAACTTTAATGTGTGAATAGGCAAGATTATGTATTCTGCAAATGAAGTATAGTGGTTTGAAGATGAACTAATAAGTTTTGTTCTCTGTTTAAACCTTCTTGGGAAAAGTTTACTTATAAAAATTTACTTTTTAAAGGAGCAGAATCTGAAATAATGCAGCAAAAATATACAGCATCACAGCAAATAAATGTTTAAGCAGTTCACCCCTCTCTTGGGCTACCTCTGCTGGGTCCAAAAGCCTCTAATTAGGCTTTTCCCTTTTTGATTAAATGCTCAAAATGTGAATACAAATGTATAGAAGCCTCAAAGGGAAAAATAAGCTACAAATTAAGATTCAGAAGGCTGAAATCAGTATAAAATGACTAATCAATCACCTCCATTGGATGAGGATAGTCCAAAACAGCTCTTCTTTCCTTAGGCCCTGGTGGCTCCACGACCAAAAACGCCGGTAAATTTTCTGATAGAGCACTCTAATGGCTCTGAAAACACTCCCAACAGCTCCAGAATCATTCAATACCCCAAAAACAAAACAAAAATTCGTCCCAAAAGGACTTTCCTAGCCAAAGTTATGGCTCTTTTACTCCAACTGCTAGTTTTGCCTAGAATAACTCCAGCTAAGTCTGGATAACTACCAGATAACTCTGCCACAATAGGGAACAGCCCTAAAATTGGGGGTCCGCCGAATAGACCGCTGAAATGGAGGGGCTAACGGATAAGCCCATGTGTCCGCACCGATCGGACTTCATAAACAAACTTAAGTTTATTGCGGCATTACATAAGGTTTTAAACCGCATTTTAAATGAACTCCGCTCTGGGCGCTATATACACGGGACCACGTCCCACACGTTTAAACGCGCCTTTCAAACATTCAAATGAATTTCTGCGCCAATTGTTTAACAAACCAACTGCATGGTCTAACAGTGTAAACGCTCCGTTTCCATTGGACCGACCCACGTTCGAATCCTGCCGCGCTTAAACAAAGTTTTTAACCATATTTCAATCTGCCTTGGGGCCATGTGGCGGCCTCCGGGATGGCCACGTGGCGCTCTGTAATTGGCCAACTGTGGAATATTCTACAAAATATTATGTGGAATATTCCACAAAATATTCTGTGGAATATTCTTTTTTTAATAAAAATAATTTTTATAAAGTCAATTTTTGGCCATTTTTTAATTGAAATTGGCGAACTTCAAAGCTGAATATCTTCTTCATACGGCGTCGGTTTTCAGTGCCGTTCGCATCTATAGGATCTTTTTTTCGAGATCTTTCTAGTCGATCTGGTTCAGACCAATTCTGAGCAACTTCATTTTTGAGCATTTTTCTACAAGGGACTTGATCTCCTGATCACACCTCCCAAATGGGAAGCTTTTGGACCCTCAAAAGCTTTCAATTACCTGTTAAGAAGGTGAGGATATAGCCTCCTCACCTGTTCCAACTCCATCCACTTTTCTTTGCTTGGTTTACTTCCTTTTAAACCAACTCTTAGATAATCAACATCTCCCCTCCTTGAAGTGCGTGTCCTTCTGTCAAGGATTGCATCTTCTTTCAACTCATCCAAAAATTCTAGCGAGAAATATTCTATGGATGGTAGCTGAACATGATTTTCAGAATCATCAATAAGAGGAGGTTCATACAAACGTAAATTCTCCACATTAACAATGGAATACATTTGCATGTATGAAGGCAAATCTAGTTGAAAAGCATTATTTCCAACTAGTTTAAGGATTTTGAATGGACCATAATGAATAGGCTTCAGCTTTTTACCTTCTCCTTGCATTCTATCCTTACCTATATGCAACCATACCTCATCTCCTTCCTGAAACTTGTGATCAATTCTATGTTTGTCATGTCTTTCTTTGTACTTGCCTTGACTCTTTTCTAGTTTTTCTTGAACTTGCTGATGAATGGGCTGAATTCTTTCAATGAACATGCGAGATTTGTCAATGTCACTATGCCCATCAATGGAAATATCCTTCTCAAGAATGAAGTCTAATGGTGACTTAGGCAAATATCCAAAACAAGCTTCAAATGGCGAAGTATTTGTAGAAGAGTGCTTTGCCCAATTGTAAGCATGCTAAATGTAATGCAAACGCTCATCCCAAAGCTTGGGATGATTGCTGCAATACCCTCTCAAAATATGCACAATGGTTCTGTTCACTACCTCTGTTTGGCCATCTGTTTGCGGATGGAAAGCAGTACTCTTCTTCAACTTGGTGTCCATCATCTTCCATAGATTGGACCAAAAATTCCCAATAAATCTGGAATCCCTGTCACTAACAATAGAAGTAGGCAAGCCATAATGAACCCATACATGTTGAAAATATAAATCAATAGTTTGTTCAGCAGTTATAGTTTTCTTACATGGCATAAGAATACACATCTTGCTGAAACGATCAAATACTACAAAAAGATAATCATGCTGCTTTCTAGATAATGGTAATCCCCCAACAAAATCCATAGAAACACTTTCCCATGGTCTAGAAGGTACCGAAAATGGCGTATACAATCCAAGCTTCCTATTGCTAGGCTTGCTTGTAGCACATAATGAAAAACCTCTAATGAAACGTATAACACTATCTACCATGCGAGGCCAGTAACAATACCTCTGCAGATGTGCCACCATTTTGCTTACACTGAAATGACCAGCAATAAGAGAAGAATGAGCTTCTCTCATCATGCTTAATCTCTCTCCTTGTGATATACATAACTTTCCCAAGTGAAACAGCAAATTTTTATGCAAATGATATTCATTCTCCTCAACATGATTCCCTTTACTCAAGTTAGCATACACCTCTTTAAAATCTTCATCTGATGCATACTGTTCTATGTAGATTTCATGCACAATAGAATCATTCTTAAGAAAAATACTAGCACTAATAATAGGCCTTGAAAGCATATCAGCAACTTTATTATGAATACCTTTCTTGTACCTTATTACCAAGTGAAATTGTTGTAGGAAACCCATCCATCTGAAATGTTGTGACTGCTGCAATTTAATTTGCGACTGCAAATACTGTAAAGGCTGATGGTCGGTATGCACAATTGTTTCTTTGCCCATCAAATAGTGCTTCCACTTTTTGACACTTTGTACCAACGCATACAATTCCTTATCATATGTAGGATAATTCACAACAGCACCATTAAATGTCTCAGAATGAAAAGCGATAGGCTTACCATGCTGTAAGAGAACTGCACCCATGGCATAATCACTAGCATCTGTCTGAATCTCGAATGGCTGTCTCAAATCTGGTAATGCAAGAACCGAAGCTGAACTGATCTTTTCTTTCAAAGATTCGAAAGCTTTTTGTTGCTTACTTCCCCATTGGAAAGCACGCTTCACACTTGTCACTGCATGCATAGGAGTTGCTATGGCAGAAAAGTTAGCAATAAACTTTCTCCAATACTGAGCTGCACCCAAAAAACTTCTTACCTCTGTAATGGACTTGGGAGTAGGCCAATTCACAATAGCTTCTACTTTGGAAGGATCAATTCTCAAAGCGCCTCCACCTACTATGTGTCCCAAATAAACCAAAGAAGTCTTTCAAAATTCACACTTTGACATCTTAAGAAATAACTGATTTTTCTTCAAAACATCAAGTACTTTACTGACATGCATGACATGATCTTCTCTTGTCTTGCTGAAAATCAAGATGTCATCTAAGTAGAAAATAACAAAATCATCAAGAAAATGAAGTAAGACATCATCCATTACCCGCATGAAAGTTGCAGGTGCATTGCATAAACCAAATGGCATCACAAGCCACTCAAAGAGTCCTTGTTTGGTTTTAAAAGTTGTCTTCCAAATGTCTCTTTCTTCAATTCTTACTTGATGATAACCACTTCTTAAGTCTAACTTAGTGAAATATCTTGCATCTTTCAGCTGATCTAACAAATCATCTATTCTTGGAAGTGGGTAACGATTCTTTACCGTTATCTTGTTCAAAGCTCTAAAGTCAACACACATACGCCAAGTTCCATCTTTCTTCGGAATCAACACTATCGGTGACCCACATGGCGAAGTGCTTGGCCTTATGAAACCCTTGTCCAACAACTCTTTAATCTACTTCTTTATTTCAACATTCTCCATAACAGACATGCGATACATGCCTATGTTAGGAAGAGGACAATCTGGATGTAAATGGATTTCATGCTGAATCTCCCTTTTAGGAGGCAAACCTGTTGGTTCCTGAAACATCTCATGATGTGCATCAACTACATCATATAAATCAGATTTAAGCTTTGCATCACAATTTTCAAATGACTCATGATTCACATCAACCTTTGGCTTGACCATAAGAAGTACAAAACTCTTGCTTGAATTGACTAGCCTTTTTACCTGTCCTGCATTTACCATTGCAACATTTGTCTTTTTGCGATGAGCTCTGACAATAAACTCCTTGCCATCTTTGAAAATATGATATTTGTTTTCATGGTGATAGAAGATCGCTTTATTGTCAAACAAGTAAGGACTTCCCAAAACAATACCAGATATATCAAGTGGCACCACATCAAGTTCAACTGTGTCAATAAAGTGTGCAGTTATTGCAAAGCGCAATATGCACTTCCTTGAGACTTGCAAGTTGGCATCCTTGCATATCCATCCAAGTGAATAAGGCTTCGGATGTGGAATGGTCTCAAGTTTAAGCTGCTTGACCAAGTCTTCAAATATGAGGTTAGCTTGTGACCCACTGTCAAATAGTGTGTCAATTTTGGTATGTTTTGAAACGACCCTCACATGGAACAGTTCAATTCTTTCTTCCTCATTAGGAGCTTGTGTATGAAAATTAGAAGAACTAGCACTTGCTTGAGTTTCAATTTCCTTCCCTTTCAAACTTTTCAAACCCATGGCTATAATTTTTGTTTCGCCACCTGAATCATCACCTAAATCTTGTGGTGTAGTTGTAGTAGCTGCATTTTTCTTCTTTCCCTTGTTTTTGTTAAACTGGTTTCTTTTTTCTGGATGAATTTTCCAACAGTTTTTCTCTTCATGGCCACTCTTTGAATAATGTTTACAAATGACCTTTTCACCCTCTTATTTGATAGATGCATTTTTCTTTCCTTTTCCTTTGTTTTTCTCTTTGTTCTTTCCTTTGAAAGTCTTGTTTCTACCCTCATCAAAAGTATTCTTTCCTCTAGCTTCTAAATGTGTAGCCTGCACATAGACTTCATCTAAGCTGGTAGGATTGAACATTAGGATAGTATGTTTAAGGTAACTGTGCAAACCTCCTATGTATTTCAATAAGGTGTCTTGACTTTGTAAGTATACTCCAAGTAGAAGGGCTCTCCTTCTAAACTCTTGAGTATAATCTTGCACATTTTGACCCTTAAGTTGCCTAAAATTTTGCCAATTCATGATTGCTTTCTGAATATGAGCAAGAGGATAAAATCATTCCAAGTTAGAGTTATCTTACCATGCTTTTTTATTTCCTCCTTAGTCTTGGCTTCCCACCAAACCAAAGCTGCTCCATCCATTCTCAAAGAGGCTAATTGGATTTTTGTGTCATCATCATGCAAATTCTGAATTCTTAGATAGACTTCCAGCTATCTAATCCAGTTATCCAATTTTTCTGCATTCACATCACCATTAAACATCGGCAACTCAAACTTTACATCAAGCTTTAACAAAAGATTTTTAAGAGATGTTTTTGTTTTGTGTGACTGATTTTTAGAAGTTGAAGAGGATGATGTGGAGGATGAGGATGATGATGGAGATGGTGGATCACCATTTCATCCGTTCCCTTTCTTAGACTCATCTTTGTCTTTCTTTCCTCCTGAAGAATGTCCTTCTTCTCTTTGGTTTCTAGACCCTTCTCCAGCAATCCTATCATTTCTCTCCTGGTATAGGATCCTAACCATCTCAGTCAAGTCCAAGAAAGCTTTTCTAAAGACTCTTTCTTCTTCCTTGAGATCCATTTCCTCATGTACTTCTCCTTCTCTGGAAGACATGTTTGTGGCTGATTCTAAGGCTATTGAGGATGAAATGGAAGGTGGATGTAATGGCACTCTAGCACTCCTTGGTTGAGGATTAACTTGTTCTCTAACCAATTGACCTTCCCCTCTTTGCAATTTCAGCCTAGTAAGCATCAAATTTTGCAGAATAATACAATTTACTTGCACAAATTTCACAAACTCTTAAGAAAAACCTTGAGCTCTGATACCAACCTGATCTGAACTTATGAGAACAAAGTATTTCTCATACAGAGATTGACAGTAAGGGGCTTTTACTGGTTATTTCACCTTTACTAGAAAGGATGAAACCAGAGGCTACCTTGCCCACAAACTGACTCTGCCTAAAGAAATAAAATGTAATCACTGTAATAGATCCGATCAATGAAAGTATTTGTTTATGTGCAAAGTATTCATTAATCCAAATTTCATGTGTGAATAGGCAAGATTATGTATTCTGCAAATGAAGTATAGTGGTTTGAAGATGAACTAATAAGTTTTGTTCTTTGTTTAAACCTGCTTGGGAAAATTTTACTTATAAAAATTTACTATTTAAAGGAGCAGAATCTGAAATAATGCAGCAAAAATATACAGTATGACAGCAAATAATTTTTTAAGCAGTTCACCCCTCTCTTGGGCTACCTCTGCTGGGTCCAAAAGCCTCTAATTAGGCTTTTCCCTTTTTGATTAAATGCTCAAAATGTGAATACAACTATATAGAAGCCTCAAAGGGAAAAATAAGCTGCAAATTAAGATTCAGAAGGCTGAAATTAGTATAAAATGACTAATCAATCACCTCCATTGGATGAGGATAGTCCAAAATAACTCTTCTTTCCTTAGGCCCTAGTGGCTCCACGACCAAAAACGCTGGTAAATTCTCTGATAGAGCACCTTGATGGCTCTGCAAACACTCCCAACAGCTCCAGAATGATCCAATACCCCCGAATCAAAAAAAAATTCGTCCCAAAAGGACTTTCCTAGCCAAAGTTATGGCTCTTTTACTCCAAGCGCGGTTTGCAAAATAACTCCGGTAAGTGCGGCTAGCGCCGGAATAACTCGCCACGATAGGGAACGGCCCTAAAATTGGGGGTCGCCAGAATAGACGCGCCGAAATGGAGGATAATGGATAATCCCGCTGTGTCGCATCGATCGGACTTCATGGCAGACTTAAGTTTATTGCGGCATTACATAAGGTTTTAAACCGCATTTTAAATGAACTCCGCTCCGGGCGCTATATACACGGGACCACGTCCCACATGTTTAAACGCGCCTTTCAAACATTCAAATGAATTTTCATGCCAATTGTTTAACAAACCAACCGCGTGGTCTAACGATGTAAATGCTCTGTTTCCATTGGACTGACCCACGTTCGAATCCTGCCGCGCTTAAACAAAGTTTTTAACCATATTTCAATCCGCCTTGGGGCCACGTGGCGGCCTCCGGGCTGGCCACGTGGCATTCTGTAATTGGCCACCTGTGGAATATTTCGTAGAATATTCTGTGGAATATTCTTTTTTTAATAAAAATATTTTTTATAAAGTCAATTTTTGGCCATTTTTTAATTGAAATTGGCGAACCTCAAAGCTGAATATCTTCTTCATACGGCGTCGGTTTTCAGTGCCATTCACATCTACAGGATCATTTTTTCGAGCTCTTTCCAGTTGATCTGGTTCGGACCAATTCTGAGAAACTTCATTTTTGAGCATTTTTCTACAAGGGACTTGATCTCCTGATCATGGTGACAGTGAAAGCACTTCACCTTAGACATGTCTTGCTTCTTGCCTTTCGCACCGGATTGAGAAGCTTTCTTGCTATTCCCCTTATTTGCTTTGGTAGCCAAAGCGAAATTCTCTTCATTAGAGCTCTTTGATGAAGATCCGTCCCTGGTACTCCGCTTTATCTCCTCTTACACAAGATTCGACCAAAGTCACTCCCATCCTGGCAATTTCTCCCGACCATTGACAGAGTCCTGATAGGAATGCCAACTCTTCGGAAGCCCAAGGAGAGCCAAGCTCACCAAGTCCTCATCATCAACAGTCACCCCCACACTTCCCAGCTCATCCCTGCATTGGATGAACTTCGTGAGGTACTTAGGCATACTGTCGCCTTTCTCCATCTTTATGTTCCTGAGTTTGTCCTTGAGTGCCAACTTCCTCTGATCGCTATTGCTTTGAAATAAATCTGTCAAGGCTTTCCACATCAAGAATGGAGAAGCCTTACCATGAAGGCTAGACACTATGTGATCCTTCGCACCCTCCAACAGAATCCTTCGACACTTTTTTGTCTTCTTTTGCCATGCGTCAAGTACAGCAGCATCACTAGAAGTAGGCTTTGGAATTTATGCATCTATGAACTCCTTCAACCCATTGTCATCTAGCACCACCTCCATCCTGTCCTTCCATGTAATATAATTCGAGCTGCCCTCAAGGGCATACTCCAATTGCAATCCGTTGAAAGACATCTCAACTTCGACACCAAGAAAACACTGCTACAAATTCGAATTCCACCAGCACAAAACTCAACCGCTTCAATGTTTTGCAATTGCTCCAATGATCAATATCGCTCCGATACCATGTATAAATTTGAATAACTGATATATTATTCACCGAGATTCTCCTGATCACACACTATTTTAGCTTCATGCATAATACACAATCTCTTCTACCATTGATCATCACATGCGGAAATAAAATCAATTGCATGCATACATTAAAACCACAAACAATCACACATATGAACACAGTATTTCATGGGAAAGCTTAAAGCTGAAAACCCCAACTATTTGTATATTATATGTCATGGAGATCATGTAACAATCATAGTACAAAAGCTCCTCACAAGCTCTCATGCACACCCTCAATTTCTACACACTATCAAGCTAGATCTAGCAAAACACATGCTCCAATCTTTTGCCACTTGATAGCCAGCCTCTATTGCGTTTTCAATGCTATGAGATGGCTTCATTAAATAGATAAACCACCTGGCTTGTACTGCGCAATCCTCATGGGCTTCTCCACCTATCTGTGTGTTGCAAATAGCAACAGTATAGTCACAACTTATAGTTAACCTGCTCTTTCACCTATTTATGCACTGGTCTCCACTGAAATTGTCCATGCACTGAAGTTAACTGATGCATTCTTTAGTTGATTAATGAGTTTATAATTAGTGAATTAATTAATAATTAATTCACACCACTCTCACTAATTGTATCAATTAGTTAAACTGAATACAAATATCTCAACTATGTTTAGATTAGTTAAACTGAATACAACTCCACTAACTTCCTCAATCAACTCCACCAAACTCTGTCACATGAGTTCTAACTGAAGTATCCATGTAATAGCTCCACTTAACACTCAGGAATAGCGTAATTCCTTCTGTTAGCTCCTGTGCCACATCTGTGCACTTAACTGAAGTGCTCCAAGAGAATAAGATAATGTTTAGAGTCTAAATATTATTAAGAGCTAATAATACTCGACATATCTATTTTTAGACTGGCAATCTAAAAATAGATTCTGCCCAATATGTCTAAAAATAGAAGTCCATCTATTTTTTTCCGACTTGACCAACCATCCACAAATAGCATCCTGCAACTCATAGAACATGATCCATATGTCTAAAAATAGACATAGTCTAAAAATAGACTTTTCGCCAAAAATAGCCTGCGGGCCCACTTAGTGAAGGCGACTTCTTTCCACTAAGCTCATCATCTTGTTGAAATCTCAACAAATCATTCTCAAAATGATTGAGATTAGGTAAAAATGATGACCTATGATGAAGATCTTCCCATGGTAACTCATCTACTGACAAGAATTCACAAATATGTTCATCAGTATTGAATACTTGTTGAGCAGGATCCGGAATTGGTGTCGAAGCTAAACTCGAGATTGAAAATGACTCTTGATTGATCACATTCACTGGATCAAACTCGGTTGAAGGAGTATTAGAAAATGACTGTACATGCTTATATGCTAACTCAAAAGGACTCAAAGGCATTGGGCCATCGAAAGAATCCAATTCTTATTCTGAAGGTACTATCCAAGGATCATCAAAGAAAATAGTACTTGATGTAATCATATTGATATTAGCAATATGAGTTTGTACATTGGGAGGAGGCAGGGAAAGAGTTCCTAGTAAAGTTGAATCTTTAATCAAGCCTACTCTGACATCCTTATAAGGGATAGTCGATTTTCCGATATGTTGGATGCTATCAGTAGAGGTTGGGTCGGATGAATAATATGAGAGCGGATCTATCTTAACGATCTTTCCTTTATGAGGAAACATGATGAGACGAAATATAGATGATACAACAGCAATCATGGCATAAGACCAAATACGACCTAGGAGAAGGTTGTAATCCAGAGGGGCATCAACCACCTCCACATATAGATTAACCATTTTACCTTCGACTTCTATTGGTAGATCCTGTAAAATACCATATGGTTGAAAACCTCTTCCATCAAAAGCTTTGAGAATAGTTGGTGATTGGTTAATAGTCGGAGAACCAAGTGATTTCCAACATTTTAATGACATTATACACGTAGAATCCCCTTCATCAAAAACAGTACGAAAGATACGTTTGTTTTTTACTATTACCAAAATCTGAAAAACCATTTGATGAGGTAGGCGGGGTGTAAAATCCTCTAAATCGAAGATCATGAGGTTCGAATCACAGAGATCTACAGCTCCTAAGGCTGAAAAAAGAAATTTTATTTGGGCTGGGCATGATTGCAATACTTCCAAATCCGACATTGCTGAAGAGTAAATTGCCAAATCTTCAACAATATTGTAATTCTGAGCAGCTCTCGCATGTGGATTGAAAGCTGATCTACGAAGTACACCTTTTGCAAGTGGTTTAATCACTAAGTTAGGATTTTGTTTCTCGATCTGTAATGGATCAGAAACTGAGGGAGATGTAGTTGATGTAGAATTGGATGTTTCTGCTTCTTTACCAGTATTTTTACTACCGTAATCTTGTGATCGTGTCGCAACCATTAAAATATCCTCAATCGGATTGGAGGAAGATCCAACCATGTTACTATCTTGAGTGGGAAAGGGATCCTTCAAGACAGAAGGTATAGGTGAACCCTTAATGAATTTTGATACCTCAGCTCTATGTAGGCACTCTTTTGTAAAATGATCCTGGTCACAGATGAGACAAGGATATCGAGGTTTGCGTTTTTCGTCAGTCGGTTCAGTTTTATCGTTTTTCTCTTTTGAAGATTTTTTCTTTTTATTATTACCTTTCTTCTTACCACTAGTTTTAGATTTGGTCGTAGATGTCTCTACGACATGGATATCGACGGAAGTTTCTAGGGAAGAATCTCCTTTGGGTGAATCGGGTAAAGTGATAATAGGAGAAGTAGTCTTGGAAGACTTCTTCTTACTCTTACCAGTACTAACAGAACCAATTACACCATCAGCAGCATGAGAGCCAGAAGGAGTTGCAGTTAATTGACTAGGTCTTGGTAAATCGGGGATTTTATCATACAGAGTACCTGACTGAGTATAGACAAGTTCAAGGTACTGAGCCTGAGCAATAACTTTCTCTTCCGTAACAACGCCTCCTTTGGCCACATCTTCAGTAATTTTGGGCAATAATGATTTAATAAACCATTCAGCCAAAATCTGATCAGGAATAAAGACTTTCACTAAACGTCTTCTACGTCTCCATTCATGAATGTGATTAGATATGTACGTAGACGTAGATTGTTTTAATGAAGTCAGCAATTTTGTGTCGTTGTCGTATCTGATAGGCAATTGAAAATGAGTTAAGAAAGCAGTAGCTAGTGCATTAAAATTATTAAAAGAGCCACGTGGTAACTCAATGTACCATTTGGCAGCTATACCAATGAGAGTTCTCTGAAAAAGAAGTAATCGAATCGAATCATCGACTAGTGAATTGGATGCGCACCAGAGGTGATAAGTCATAACGTGATTATAAGGGTCCTCTCCTGACTTACCTTCAAATTTTGGAATATCACTGGGAAACTTGTTAGGCATCGACAGCCAATATGGAAGATAAAAAATGGGACCGTTTGTAAGGCGCGATAGATCCGGTAAATCTAAATTTGCTATGAATGATAACCGATGGCTAGGGTCTTGATAACCTTGAGTGATCAAACCAGTGCTAGGAGGAGGATAGCCATGATATCCTGGAATGATGTTCATTTGGAATCGTGAAACCTCCTGGGTAACCAGGATTAACCAGAACATACTGGGGTTGTTGAGGTATTTGATAAGTATACCCAGGGTATAGCTGATACTGATATGCTGGATTTTGTGTAGCTTGACCAATTTGATATTGTCCCTGGTACGATTGATAAGTAAATTGTGGTTAACTAGAGACAATCGTACTAGAACTAGCTTGTCCCGTAGGCATTTGGACCATAGTCTGAATTGTAGGTCTTGACTGTGGTACAGATACTTGAGGAATTAGCACAGATGTAGGGATAGAAGAAACTGGAGCTATAGATACTCCAGAAATAGGTGTTGTAGGTTGAACAGAAGTTGCAGTAGCTGCAGCTGTCTAAGGTGGAGTCTAAGGTGTACTAGGCCCAGGCTGCTGAACAGAACCAGGTGCAGGGATTTGAACAGTACGCTGAATAGGTTGCTGGGTTGGACCAGAAACTAAAGGCTATCCAGGTTGATTAGGTAACTGCACATTAGGTTGCATAGTCTATTGAATTTTGGATGGATTCCACACCATGTTCATTCTGGGGTATTGACCCGTAGAAGGTTGTGCATATGAAGGACCATAGCTTGGTCAAACGTAGGGTTGATAATTAAGTGGTAAATTTCCAGCTCCTTGTAAAAATGATTGACCAAAAGGTGGTTGGAAACCTTGAGTTGGGTACTGTCCTTGAGGTTGATAACCTTGAGGCATGTACTAAATCTGGGGTTGATAAGGACCCTGAGGAATATACTGAGTCTGGGGTTGACCCTGGGGTATGTACTTTCCTTGAGGTTGATAACCTTGAGGTATGTATTGTCCATGAGGTTGTTCTCCAGGTAAATAATACTGTCCTACAGTTTGTCCTAGTAAAAAATTACCTTGAGGTTGCCCCCCAGGCGATAACTAACTACCTTGAGGTTGCCCCCCAGGTGGTAACTAACTACCTTGAGGTTTCCCCCCAGGCGGTAACTGACTACCTTGAGGTTGAGGATTTGGAATATTACCAGACATCATAAAAATTTGCTCTGTGTTCAACGTTTCGGCTTTGGTTCCATTTGTTCCAGATGATAACACTTGTTCAGTTGGTTGAGGAGTTTCTCCTGAGAAAGTACTAGAGAGTGACTGGTACCCCAAAGGAACAGAAGGACCACCGTATAAAAATGTTTCCAGAGATTGGGAAAACATAGATGACTCACCTGACATATTTGATGAAGGATAATAACCTCTTGGTGTAGGATGAAAAGGAATTCGAGGTGGTGAAAAACTAAGACCTGGGTTTTCTAAAAAAAAATTCAATGAAAAATACCAAGCGTCACTTCTAAAAGTACTGTAGAATATAGATTCACGCTCCCTAAGATTCAAAGTCTGTTTGGTTTTGGGAAGAGTTAATTCTTCGTCTGGACCGACAAGTTCTTCAATGGAAATGAGGTCAGAAGGAAGATTTTCAATAATGATATGTCTTACCCTAGGTGAACCAAGATCACTAGAAGTCGAAGTAACAAATCCTAAAGATGGTTCCAAAACAGCAGGTTCAGTGTCAGGTTCTTCAGCTAATTCACTGGAAGGAGAAATACTACCAGTAACTTCGAAAACTGAAATTGGCTCTTGAATATGCTATGTTGTTTGTAATTGATAATCAGGATGAACAACTATAGATGACTCTCCTACTTTTGTTGATCTAATTCTACTGTCAGTAGGCGATACTAGAGCTCGCAGCCCTTCAAGTTGGCTTGGTGTATACTCAGGGGCCTCCCCTGAAGTCTACGCGATTGTCTTGGTAATTCAGCCACGATTAAAAAAATTTAATCACACACAATCAAATAAAATTTCAATGAAAACTTCCTAGAGTCGCTAAGGAAACAAACAAATGATTCACACGCCTAAAAATCTAGGAGATCAATCCACACACAAACAATAACTTCCCACACTAAAAACACTAGTTGGTGATGAAATCCAATGTCGTAGTATTTAATGTAGAAAGGACGGTTGGAACAGTTACCCCGACAACCTGCTTAATGAAACAGACCGGTGCAAGTTTCTCCACTTAAACCATCTCGAGTGAAGATAACCCTCCGGAGAGTCCAAGTGATTCTAGTCGACGTCTGCTCCAGGTACAGTGGGATCTTTCCTCCACCGTCACCTTAGGAAAAAACCGTAAGATTATGGTCACTATGGTTACCAACAGGAACTAATATACCTGGGGGAACAGTCTACGATCCAACATACGTGCAAGGGCAGAGTAACAAAGCTCAATCCCCTTGAAGGCTCCTTGACATAATCCAAGGTATACCGACAAGTGACCCCAGCCTCCTCTAAAATGGTCTATCTGAGGTTTACCGTTGTTAATACGCGCATATCTTCTATCGTTCCCAATGAGATATAATTGATTATCCCACTGGTTCAGATATGATCTCGTGCTTGACTCCTTTAAGAGGAGCTTCCCAAAGCATACAAGCAACTATTGTATTTTTCCCTACCGCAAGATCAACTACTTGTTTGTTTTAACTGTCTTGGAGAGCTAATTACTCCCTACTCCAAGACACTAGCCTAAGCTATATTGGTGAAAAGAGCCCTAGAAATATTAAAGTTACTAGATTAATTTTAATTAAGCATTGATTTCAAAAGTTGTTTCTTAGGACAATAGGTGCGAAAGTGAAACTGATGATATGAAGTGACCCGACTCAAATCATACAAAAAATACATCTATTATGAGAAACAATACGTTTTCTTTCAATGAATTCTAGCTAAAGGAAGAGTTGAGAAATGCAATCTTTTATAAACAAATCTTTCCTTCAAACAAGAATAAATGAAAAGAAATCTAATTTCAATGAGAACTCAAAATGATCTATGCTCAATAAGAAATCCCTTTTGTTCAAGATCGAAACTGCAAACTAAGTTTTTCTTCAAAAGACACTACAATTTCCAGAAAAGCACTCAAAGCTAAAAGCTATTAATATTGAGATCTAAAAATTCTAAGACTAAATTTGAATTAAAACTTCAAATATTTTAAGGATGTCTTACTTAGCTTGTAATCTAACTAAGAAATTCTTTGCTTGAGTCAGAAAGAACTCGAAAAAACATCCAATTTTTGTTTTTTAAGTGAAATTCCAAACTTATTAACAAAAGTTTCTAAAGATTTGCAAATGAGAAAAATGGGATCTAAATCTCATAAAACGATTTCTGCTATGATGTCAGACTCAGTAAGAAAACAAGGGAATACCAGTGATCTAAGGGCATACCAAGGTTTCTAATCTTTGAGCGGGATGTAAGACAAAGAAAAAATCATTATAACATGCATATCTTTTAGAAAATCATTTAAAAATAAAAATCTTGAGATAAACTCTTAACCAAGGATTTCTGACACAAGGTACAGATCTAGGTAATCACTAAGAATCTAAAAACTAATCCAGAAAAGAGGATTTAAGATTTTTCAAAAATTTTGACAGGGTCTGCAGGATTCAGTGCAAACCAGTGCGGTCCCACACTGTGGGTACAGGAAAAGTGTGGAACTACCCGCACTGTCTCTAAAGGAAAAGAGCGGACATAAGAAAACAAGAGAAAAAACAAAAAATTCTCAAAGACTTCTCAGGGATTCTATAGGGATAAACTACCCAAGCCAGAATTAATCAATCAAAATCAGGAAACATAAATGCAAAGTCAAAAAATAAAAGAAATCAAAGCTCAAAATCCTTCCCCAGCGGAATCGCCATTTTTTTGGACGGATAAGTCATTCTTGCGGACAAGACAGACCTCCCAAGTGTCGTACGGACAGCTAGCAACAAACAGACAAATAAAACTATCTTTCTCTAGATATATTGTGATTCATAATTAAATGCTATAAAGGTTTAACGATCTTACCTTTGATCCAACGCTTGTTTGTAGTACTAGTTCTCCAATCGCCCGAAAGATTTGCCTTCGAATATTTGCAATCATAAACAAGCAAACATCAAATAGCACCTGCATAGCATATATTCATAAATCATATCTATTATGGTGATCGAGGAATCCATAAAATAAACTAATCAATTGACAACTTATTGAGAAAAACGGATTTATTTGTATTAACTTAAATAAGGAAGACCCTTACAACCGTGTCCACCTTGATGTCATACAGGCCTTCCTGGGGTCCGGAACAGGAATTTCCTTTACTCTGACCAGCCTTGCACTCTTCCAACCGAGATACATATAGGTATGTAATATTTCCCACATGAAATCTCAGCTAAAAGGGTATAAGTTTCAACAGCACTTCGTCTCCAACAATACTAAAACTTCAACTCATCTATTATAACCCTTTGAGGCTGCCCTATGCCTCTTTTTATAGTGGAAGAGAGGAGGTTACAGCTCCATACAAGAAGGGATAGAATCCTACTTCAAAGGGATTAGCTCCTTACATCAAGGTGTTAGCTCCTTAATGGATGGGATACATGAACCTGAAAAGAGCGGACTTTCCACCGCAGGAATGTTTCTAGAAGCTTCTAAAAATGACTCAAACTGAGCTTCTAGATTTTACTTGAACCTTTTTAATATTTTACAGGGGTTCGCACCCTTAATGAATAAACAGTGTGTTTGTCTCCGCAGGATTTATAGCCAAAAGGTGCGGCATCGCAGGCAAAACTAAGAGAAAGTGCGGTACCAGAGTTTTATAGACTTTTATGAGATTTTATCTTAATTTCAGGGCTTGAATTTAGGAACTTTGATATTGTAGACTTCTAAGGGAAACTAAAATTTCATGGTGAAAAAATTTAGTGTAACAACCTAGGTAGTAGGTTTTGAGCAAAAAACTGCGACCTGTCCCAGGTTTGGGCCTGAAAAGTGCAGCCTGTCAAGGAGGGGTTTTTCTGTGCTATTTTTTGGCTGAGCACTGGGTTTTTATGATGAGATACAGTCTTTCCTATCTTTATACTGACAAATATGATGGTTTTGTGCAGATATGGAAGAATTACGAATCAAATGGAGAGAGAGAGACATGGGCGCATCAAGGTGTCCACAGTGCATTGGCCAGGATCAAGGTGTCCGTAGTGCACTGGCCAGGTTTGTGGATCTGAAGTTTGTGGAGAACCCTTTGATGAGAGTTGTAGAGCCCTTATTGGCCCAGATTGTCAGCTATTGGGATCTGGACCATGAGGTATTTATAGTGCAGGGGCACCAGATCGAGTTGACGGTCCAGGACATATATTTCCTGACTAGTCTCCCACCACTTGGGATGGTAGGGAATACTCAGCCAGTATTACCATGGGGGTGGAATATCATAGAGTTTTTAGAGCGCCGTTGTCGACCAAGTTTTCAAATCAAGGGGACTCGGATACCCATCGGGGATTTGGAGAGGTTAGAGACCCGTGTTGTGGCCGCAACGGTGCTGCGGATCCTGGGAAACTAGGCACTCCATCACATCACTAGAGGGCAAATGATGCTTGTGGAGAGTGTTTTGAGTGGGACCTACTATGGGTGGGCCTAGATGATGTTGTCGTCATTGAAATGATAGTTGTCACTATGCAAGCGGCAAGTGAACCATGACTGTGCATATGGTACAGTTTTGTGCTTGTTCTTCTTTGAGAAGATCCCGACACTTCGACCTTGAATACAACTCCAAGATGGGGGCCCGAGAGAGTCGAGGATGCACCGGTGGGGGCGACTACTGTGTAGAGGAGGAGGTGGGGCGGTTGGACGGGTTTTCCGACCCGATTTCTTTATCCATTAGGATCATATGCCACTGTATATAGACGACTATCCCTATCATGGGATGAGTTATTGTGGGGACCTGGATTTGCCACTACCACCTAGTTGAATATGGGAGCCCGATGGTAAGTGAAAAATTGCTAATCTTTTATGTGCATGTAAAGGTCTAGAATATTGTATGTGGTACTGATTCTTTCACTTTTGGTATGTAGATACAGCACCGGTAAAACCGGTCGAATATATGGGACGACCTGCAGTATCAGGGACGACCTGCAGTATTAGGGACTGTAGGACCTAGTGGACCGAGGGCGCAGCAAAATGAGGATGCAACAGCCCTCTTGGAGGACATGCATCATAGATGTGAGATGCTTATGACTGGTGTTTCAGATTGTGGCTGGAAAGACTTAGATGACCAGTACATAGAGCCATGTATTGGTCTACCCTCTGAGTGGCGAGGGGTCATGCGGCACATGGCGATGGCCAGATAGGGTATGCATGATCTACGAGCTACAGGAGCAGAGCCATTGGCTTGGGATCCTCCAAATATTGATTAGTGTGTAGGGGCAAGGGGTGCCCCCAGTTTTGAGTTTTGTAACATGCTATGGGCATGTCATATGTATCATAGTGGATGGACTCTAAAACATTTTATATGACACATATTATGGATATGCATCGTTTTGATATTTTTATGTTATTGTCTTGTGTTAAATGCATGTGCTAAATGCCAATCTTGAATATGGTTTGCAATGCTATCTACATAGTGATTTTTTTCTCTAGGTACATGACTGAATGTAATGATTTAAATTCACGCATCAAAAGCTTCACTCATAAATATCTTCTAAAAAGGATAGGATTATGCACACGATAGACACCATTCAATTGCATGACAAGAAGCAGGGAATCTAAACGAACATGAAGGTGGAGGATGTGATGTGAAAGGGCATCGGCTAATAAACCTCGCACTACATCATATTCGGCCTGATTATTGGTAGCATTACCAATGCATACCCCGTTCGAGAGAACAAGGGAGTGCAAGGGGGTAAAAATGGCCTAACCTGCCGAGGCTAGATTCCTGGAGTAGCGACTTGCACCATCAGCAAAACCGATATAAGGTGTGGACGGGAGACGACTCCTAAATGGTTAATGCCTAGAGGAACCGTTCTAGGGGGGTAAAGAGGCTCCTAAATACCAGCTGAAGGGCCAAGAGGAGGAGGTCCAAAAGGCTTAATCGAAGGGCTAGGAGTAGGCTGCGGAGGGCGAGGAGGCTACTGACTAGCCGAGGCGGGCCGCTTGAGGGCAGCCCGAGACGATTATATCATGCAAAAATTCAATGAGCTGGGATCAGAGACAGGAGGAGGAAGACCAGGGAAAGTACCAAGCAATGAGGAATATTTTTAGACTCCGAGTGAGATACTGGTCAAAGAATCAACGATTTGCTTATTGGCCACCGAAGAGATGATGGACTTAGGGGAGGTCTGAGACTTCGGTTTGTAATATTTCAACTGGAAAATGGTGACTATCTTTCCATTATGAGGGAAGGACATCTTGAGGTGGACCGTAGAAGCGAAAGCATACATCACATAAGTGTAGCTATGACCCAATAGAATGTTGTAATCTAAGGGTGCATCTATGACTTCTACGTCAACGCAAACAGTCTTTCTCGCAAGAGTAATAGGAAAATTGCGGAATAAGCCAATGGGCTGGGAGGCGTGGCCATCCCACGCTTGGAGAGTGATCGTGGAAGGATCCAACTCAGGTGATCCAAGTTTCTTCAAAACTGAAGCGGACATCACACAGGTGGAAGCCCCCTCATCAATAATGCACCAGGAAACGTTAGCGTTCCGGATCTTAACTGGGATTTGGAAGGCGATGGAAGTAGGGAGAGGAGGATGTTCTGACTGGTCAACATCAAAGACAATCAATCGATCGTCGGAAGGATATACAGCACCCATGGCAGATAGTAGAGATTTTCGTTGTAAAGGGCACGACTGGAGGAGTTCTAGCGTTGAAATGGCAGCAGGGGATTGTGCCAAATCATCTACTATGCTATACGAATGGGCAACTTTGTCGGCAGTAGCATTTCGGTGTAGTGGTCCCTTAGGGATCTTGGTATGAACCTCCGCCTTGGGCTAAGGGATCTGTAAGGGACCATTAGGTGTCGAAAGAGGCTCTGTAGAGACTGAAGGAGGCGGCTCGGGGACAGACGTAGCGGGAGGCTTGTTGTATTGACGGGACCGAGTCTGAAGATTGATGTCTAGGGTTAAAGGTTGATAAAATTTCATCATGAGAATCTGGTAATTGGAGGTGCCAGATGGAAGGTGTTGAGTGGCCACCTAACCTTCAGGTGGTTGGGTAGCCACAAATCCTTGTTGAGGGAAAGGATCGATAAGCACAGTCGGTTGACTAGGTGCAGGACTGGGAGGGATGGAAGGGAAGGCTTGATGTCCTCTTAATGTTGCCTGAGACTCCCACAGCCACCGCATCTATGGAAAAAGAGGAAAATCATGCATGTAATGACCATAAACACCACAACAAGAACAGGACTTGTTCGTGCGAACAGGCTCAATGTCCTGCTTGGGCTGAGTGCCTTGTTGTTGGTTCATAATGTTAAGAGAATTACCTTGATTAGGTCCAGGATTACCAGGGGCAGCTTGATTTTGAGTGCCTTTCCTCTTCTTTTTTGATGGAGGAGGATTATTCGCGCCCTGCTGTGCATACACCTGCACTTGAGGGGGCAGTGGTTGCTGTTGTTGGGGTTGAGAAGGCAAGGGAGGAGGCAGTGCTAATGTTGGAGGAGCTAGAGCACTAGGCTGTGGATACGAATAATAAGGAGGTTGGGTAACAGTGTGGTAAACAGGAGGTTGGGCAAAAAGAGGAGGCATGGCGTATCCTGGATACGTGCTACTGGGAGGGGGAAAAGTGCAGGAGGTGCTGCCCCCCCTGAGGAAAACCATAGACCATGGGAGGTTGAGCATATGGATTAGAGAGAGATCCAATGATACCGTTGGTGGCATGAGATGCCCCCGGTGCGTTGGCATCACTGGGTCTGGGAAGATCAGGTAGAACGGTATAAACATAACCCGACTAAGTGTAGATCAGGTCATATTTTAATGCAATTTGGAGACTGGCTTCTCCGATTTGAGGAAAGTGCGATGCGACATCTTTTCAAATAGGTGGAAAAATAGATCTAAGGAACCAGTCCATGTAGACATGGTCTTCGAAGGTAGGAGCTCGACATAGGCTCTTTCTTCTCTACCATTCTTGAACATGGTCGGATAGGCGGGTCGCAGACAATTGACGGAAAGAATTCAAGAGTTCGGTACTAGTGTCATAACGAAGGGGAAGCTGGAAGTAAGACAAAAAAGCCCGGGAAATAGTCGCAAAGGTGGTATGAGAGGAAGGGGCCTGATCAACATACCACTTAGAAGCTTCACCTGTAAGCGTACATTGGAACAACCGAAGACGGACAGAGTCATTGGTAATGGATTTAGACGAACACCACATGTGGAAAGATCGAACATGATTTGTAAGATCTTCTCCAGCAAGGCCTTCAAACTTTGGGATGTTGGAAGGGAGCTTCGTCGTCATAGCAGGCCAACTAGCGTCATGGTGTATAAGGTCATTTATCAACTGGTCAAAATCGAGGAGGCTGAGGCCTGCTATGAAAGGGTGCAAGGGCACAGCCGAGGTAGTGTTCGTTGTGGTCCCACTAGTGGTATTCCCAGCATGAGGGCTGGGGTTATCACCAGCATTAGGTCTTGCACCAGACATGGTGAAGGTTTTAGGGGGAGAACCGAACGCAGAACGAGAAGGAGAACCCAAAGGACCAGAAGAAGACTCAGTGTGCAGACTTAATGGAGGACTAACTCGAATCCTACGCAGAGGAGTATGTCTTCCTATCGAAAACTGAGGATGAAGGCCAAGAAGTCTCTAGGATAAACGCCTTAGTGGCGCAATGATGATGACACAAACACAACACAAAGGAAAAAGAGACTGACAAGGGCAGGGAGGTGCAGGACCAACTGATTACAATGTCGAAAAAAGGGCAGAGAGGTGCAGGATCAATTGATTTCAATGTTTTAGAGTCTTTGCTTGGCGGTGTTAACCAAGCCCTTTTTCACTTAGGGTGTGCATGTGAAGTGTGTAAATTTTAATTTTTAAACCCAGACGTTTGTAGAGAAAAAATAAAAAGTGCAATCTAAACCCAAGGAGGCAGGTCTCTCAACAACTAGTCTATAGGTGAGTAAAAAACTAATCAAAACACACTAAAAACACCAATAGATCTAAGGTCAGGAGGGATATGGATCTAAAGGAAAAAATCTGCTGGAAAGTGGTGCAGAAAACAACAACAAATCAGAGGAAAAATTGATGTAAAAAGAGGTGGCGAAAGGTTATCTCTTGGAGGGAAACGGAGTGAACCCTGGAGGAAAACCCAAAAAAAGCTAAATGAGGTGATTTGGATGGATAACAAGCTGATCTAAAGTGGATCTAAAGGTGAGGTATCAGATCTAAAAAATGGCTGAAGACTCTGAAATTTCAGACAACCTGCAATAGAAAAAAATATTCCACAAAGTGTGGAGGGTAATGAAGCCCTAGGTGGCTAGGTTCCCACTTAGTTGAGTAAAACAGAACAAGTACAGGTCCAAAATAGGTGGAGACGGAGGTCAAACAACCCTGAAAAGAGGCTCAGACAAACCCAGAAAACTTTCAGAAAAACTCTTGCAAAAAATCCAAGTCGTAGTTTATGACCTGTTTTCAGCAGAGGTCACAATTTTTGGGTTGATTCTCGCTTCCTGAAGCTCCAGGTCACAAGTTTTGGGCCAAAAAGTGTGACCTGCACTTCCGACACTCTCGGTGGCAGATTTCGGAAAAAAAATGTCATCTCAGTTGCGGCTGATGTCTGTCACCTGCGTAATAGGTCTGAAAACACACAGAAGTTAGAATTTTTATTGTTTTAGGGTTTTATAGGTTAAAAACAACATCAAGAAAAGAAAAAACAAGGGGTTGAAGAGAAATCCTAGGGTTTGAAGTAGCTGGATATGCAAGGATCAGAAAAATGACGGCGGTCGTAATCGTAAACCCATGTGGAGTCACCAGTTGTTAGTATGAATCTTAATTCCAAGCGTATCAAAAAAGACCACTTTAGCTGTGCATAACAAATAGCCCTAACAACAAAGATGGCTGCCAATATCCTTAGATATGCAATTAGGTGATCAAGATAAATGCTGCAAAAATCTAGATCTATGCATTAGAAGACATTAAGCAGTAGAAAAAACAAGATTTACTCCATGCATCCAATAGACAAGACAAGAATATGTTGACTGAATTTTGTATTAATAACAACTTAGATAAAAACATGTATGGGCATGGGTCAGCTTCTCCTCAATGGGATGGGTTCTTGTAAGTCCTCAGCACTTCAGATCTAAAATTCCTCTCTCTCGATGGTGTGGAAAACCCAGACAAAAATGGTAGAAAAATATGACTATGATGGTGGATCAAAGTCAGACCAAAAGTATAGATCCAAAGTGATCTTTAGGCAAGAAAAGGTGGTAAATGAATGGGAAAAACCTTCTATTTATAACAAAATATTGAGTTAGTCTAGATATTGGTGCATAATTAAAATATTATTAGCCAAATCAAGATCCAACTTTTATGGAATATTTTATTATATTTGTTGGAGGGAAAAGGAAATTGACTCGGGTCAAATCCCTTTATTTGTAAATAATAAATAAATAAATGATTTATTTATCATTTTAAGGATTTGGTTGAGTAATAATCAAATAAATAATGATTTATTTAATTATTTAAGGGTGATTTAGTCATATTCAACAAAGAATATTATTTAAATAAGGTTTAAATAATTATTCTTAGGAAATAATAAGGTAAATAATGATTTATCTAGTTAATTTCCCTGTTTTGGGTTAAATATATCCAGGAATATTAATTAAACTGTTGTTTAACTAATTATTCCTTGAGGAAAATCAAACAAATGTAGATTTATTTAATATTTCCTCATGGGGTTTCTTGTTTAGACCATAAACAACTTAATAAAGGTGGTTTACTAAGTTATTTTTCATAGTGAATGAAATTTTACTTGGGGTAAAATTGGTCTTACTTGGTGTACTTGGGTCCATCTAATAATAATAGTTTAGATGACCAAAAAATGGTGTAACAGTAGACCTCCTTATTTCCATAATTTTTCTTTCAAATTTTCTTGCCACCCTGAATGCATTCTCCAATAACTTAGGTTCCCAAAGGCGAACCCCATGTTAATGTTATATTTTAAAGACCCTATGAATTCATCAGCTCTATGCTCCTCTAGAATATCAGTTACCTTGATATTCACTCTTTGGAAGTCCTCAATGTGCTCCCAAATTGAACCCTTTTGTTTGTGATTTATAAATTGTCTAAAGAAGGCATTTCTCTTTGTATCCTCATAATGTGTTAACAATTCCTCCATAAAAATTGTCCAAGTGACAAGTGATCTACGAGAACAGAGCCATCGATACCACACAAACTTATTTGGTTCTAAATCTAAAGATGAATTGTGTACCTTTTGTGTGTGTTGCACATCACGTAAATCAAAGAACTTCTCCATATGTCGTATCCATGTTACTGAATCCTTGCCATCAAACTTCCACGTCGATATTTGGAATATGGTTGGTCTTCCACCCAAAGTTAGAGTCTCTAAAATCATGATTCAAAACCCTTTTTTCTCATTTTCAGTTTCAGGGAATACCTTATCACCATTAAGAATCATTTATTGTAGCAACTTTGTCAAACCTTCCATTTATGCTTTTAAACCATCCATCTTAACATTCATCATCACTTTCAATTCATTTTTTATTTCTCTTTGTGAGAAAAATTTATTGCACTTGGTCCCTTAATTTTGATATATCATGTTGCATTTCTTCTTCTTCACGCATCATAGTAGAACTATTTGAAGGCTTAATGGGTGTAGAAATTTTTTTTTTGGGAGGAATTTTGGAATGAATTAATAAAATATATGTTAGGATTGCAACAAGATGATGGAGCTTAGTGAAAAGAAGCCGCCTTCACTAAGTGGGCCCGCAGGCTATTTTTGGCGCAAAGTCTATTTTTAGACATATGGATCATGGTCTATGAGTTGCAGGATGCTATTTGTGGATGGTTGGTCAAGTTGGTAAAAATAGATGGACCTCTATTTTTAGACATACTGGGCGAATTCTATTTTTAGACTGCCAGTCTAAAAATAGATCAGTCGAATATTATTAGCTCTTAATAATATTTTGACTATAAACATTATCTTATCCTCTTGCAGCACTTTAGTTCGAGCTACGGATGTGGCACATGCAGCTGACAGAAGGAATTACGCTATTCCTAGGGTTTAGTTGAGCTATTGCATGGTTGACTTCAGTTAGAACTCATGTGAGAGAGTTTGGTGGAGTTGATTGAGGAAGTTAATGGAGTTGTGTTCAGTTTAACTAATCTAAACATAGTTGAGCTAGTTGTATCTAGTCTAACTGATTGATACACTAGTGAGAGTGGTGTGAATTATTATTAATTAATTCACTAATTATCAACTCATTAATCAACTAAAGAATACATCAGTTAACTACAGTGCATGGACAAGCCAAAGGAGACCAGTGGAGAGGTAGGTGAAAGAGCAGGTTGACTATCAGTTGTGACTATAGTGTTGCATGATTTTTGCACCACACATTGATGGAGATGCCAATGAGGATTGCGTGAGCAAGGCTGGACCAATTTGATTTCATTCAAAGCCAATATTCAGCAGGGATTGCGCAGTAGAGGCAGGCTAGCAGGTGGCAAAGATCGGTGCATGGATTTGCTACATCGGACTTGATTAGTGTGTAGCGATTGGATTGTAATGAGAGCTTGTGAGAAGCTTTGTATGAGGATTGTTACATGATCTCTATGACATATATTATATACAGATAGTTGGGGTTTTTAGCTTCAGGCTTTCTTGTTAAAACACTGTGTTCATATGTGTGAATTTTTATGGTTTCAATGTGTGCATGCAATTGATTTAATTTCCGCAAGTAATGATCAATAGTAGAAGAGATTATGTATTATGCATGAAGTAAAATAGTGTGTGATCAGGAGAATCTTGGATGTATAACGCATTAGTTATATAATTTCTACATGGTATCAGAGCAGTATTGATCATTGGAGCAATTTCAAAGCATTGAAGCGGTTGAGTTTTGTGCTGGTGGAATTCGAAGATGAAGCAATGTTTTCTTGGTGTCGAAGTTGAGATGTCTTTCAATAAATTGCGATTGGAGTATGCCCTTGAGGGCAGCTCGAATTATATTGCATGGAAGGATAGGGTGGAGGTAGTGCTGGAGGATAATGGGTTGAAGGAGTTCATAGATGCAGAAATTCCAAAACCTGCTTCTAGCGATGCTGCCGCACTTGACGCATGGCAAAAGAAGACAGAAAAATGTTGAAGGATTCTGTTGGAAGGTGTGAAGGATCACATAGTGTCCAGCCTTCATGGTAAATCTTCTCCATTCTTGATGTGGAAAGCTTTGACGGATTTGTTCCAAAGCAAGAGCGACCAAAGGAAGTTGGCGCTCAAGGATAAACTCAGGAAAATAAAAATGGAGAAGGGCGAGAGTATACCCAAGTACCTCACGAAGTTTGTCCAGTGCAGGGATGAGCTGGGAAGTATGGGGGTTACTGTAGATGAAGAGGACTTGGTGAGCTTGGCTCTCCTTGGGCTTCTGAAGAGTTGGCATTCCTATGAGGACTCTGTCAATGGTTGGGAGAAACTGCCAGGATGGGAGCGACTTTGGTCGGATCTTGTGTAGGAGGAGATAAGGCATAGTACCAGGGACGGATCTTCATCGAAGAATCAAGATGAATAAAATTTCACTTTGGCTGCCAAAGAAAGGAAGGGGAAGGCAAGAAAAATAATTCTCAATCCGATGCGAAAGGCAAGAAGCAGGACATGTCCAAGGTGAAGTGCTTTCACTGTCACCAACACGGACATTACGCCACTAACTGTCCACAGAAGAAGAAAAATAAGCAGGCTGCTGAATCTGCAGCTGGAGAGGCCTTAGCCTCGCAGTTTGAGCTAGATTTTTCACTGATTTCATGCTTGGTCTCAAGTGTGATGGGTTCAGTGTGGTTTCTTGACAGTGGTGCATCTTTCCATATGACCGGAGACAAAGATTTGTTTACTGATCTGGATGAGAAGGATCTTGGAGTGCACATCGAGATGGGCGATGATGGTAGATATAGTGCGACTGGTATCGAGACCATTTCCTTTGAGAGGGAGTCTAGCAAACCTTTCATCTTGAAGGATGTCATGCATGTTCCAGGATTGAAGAAGAATCTTATCTCTATGGCTATGTTGGAAGACAAGGGATATGATGTTGTCTTTAGCGAGGGAAAGGCTTTCCTACGCAGTAAGGAAACTGGTGAAACCCGGAGGATAGGGGTTCGAGTTAAGAACCTTTATCAGTTGCAGGTAGATGGCTGCGTAGCAATGGTAGGCAAGGCAGAAGGAGTGGTGAGCCAGGATGAGGGTGAGCTATGGCACAGGAGATTGGGCCATCTTCACCATGGTGCTTTGAAAATTTTGCAGCAAATTTCTACCGGGCTTCCCAAAGGTACACTTGCATAGTCAGATCAATGCAAGGGATGTACTTTGGGAAAATTTGTGAAAGCCACCTTTCACGAGAAGGATATTCGTGCCATGACGATCCTTGAGAGAATTCACACAAACGTGTGTGGACCTTTCTCAGTAGCTTCGATAGCAAAGCACAGGTATTATGTGATCTTTATTGATGACTTTTCTCGGAAGTGTTGGATCTTCTTCATGCAGAAGAAGAACGAGACATTCTCAAAGTTCTGTGAGTTCAGGCACTAGTTGAGAAAGAGTCGAGGAAGCAGGTGAAGGCTCTTAGGAGCGATAATGGTGGTGAATTCATCTCTGGCGAATTCAAGGACTTTTGCAGCGCAGAAGGAATTCGAAGAGAGCTCATAGCGCCTCATAACCCACAGCAGAATGGGGTCGTTGAGCAAAATAAAAGAACGATCGTGGGTGATGCACAGGCGATGTTGCATGATCAGGGCCTTCCCATACACTTTTGGGATGAAGCATGCAACACTGCGGTTTATGTGCAAAACCGTTGTCCTCATAAGATACTTGGCATGAGTACACCCAAGGAGGCATTTTCTAGTAAGAAGCCTGATATTTCTCATTTGAAGATTTTTGGCTCACCTGTTTACATTCATGTGACGAAGGATGCCAACAAGAAGTTGGAGCCGACCACAGAGGTTGGGATATTTGTGGGGTACACAGAAACACCCCATAACTATCGTGTGTATTTTCCAGATAGTCGGAAGACTGTTATGCGACGGGATATCAAATTTCATGAGGAGAAAGCCATGAAGTGTTCGCTTGAGAGGGAGCCACACTTGCATGCAGATGAGGAGCTATTAGTTCCTAAGGATGAGCCTCAGGATGTGGATCAACCACAAGAGGAGGTTCATGGAGTGGAAGAGACCACTCAGGCAGCGCCAACCATCAGAGGGTAGAAGCGCACTACAGAAGCTAAGCGACTGGCTCAAGATGTAGAGAAGGTTGTAGGAGCACCTACATCATAGTGCAGACAGAGACAGTCACCTGATCGGTATACTGGATACATGGCTCTAATGAGCAAGTGTATCGTGACAAAGCCATCCTCTTGCGAGGAAGCTGTGGAGGATCCCGCATGGGTAGATTCCATGGTGGAAGAGTATGATTCGATTGTCAGAAACAGTGCATGGGAGATTGTCCCAAGGCTGGAAGGGAAATCAGTGGTAGGTTCGAGATGGATCTACAAAGTGAAGCAAGCAGCTGACGGGAGTGTCAAGAAGTACAAGGCAATATTTTTTGCCCGGGGTTTCTCATAGATTGAGGGGATCGAATATGAGGAAACCTTTGCACCTGTCGCAAGGTATTCTTCTATACAGAGCATCCTAGCTCTCTCAGCGCAGATGGGATGGCACATTCATCAGATGGATGTGAAGACTGCATTCCTCAATGGAGTCATTGAGGAGGAGGTGTACATAGAGCAGCCCGAAGGTTTCGAGATCTTCAGCTGAGAGTCGCATGTGTGCAGGCTCAAAAGAGCACTGTATGGGTTGAAACAAGCACCTCGTGCTTGGTACACACGGATAGATAGCTATTTCATCGGTCTTGGATTCACCAAGAGTGAGGCGAATCCGAACCTATACCAGATTGTGGTGGAGGGTAAGTTGCTGATCATTGTACTTTATGTAGATGATTTGATTTTGATGGGTGATGAACAGTTGATACTCTCAAGCAACGCTGATCTTGCAAAAGAGTTTGAGATGAAGGACTTGGGCCTCCTTCATTATTTCCCGGGATTGGAAATTTGGCAGCGTAATAATGGATTGTTCGTGTCTCAAGGCAAGTATGCCCGGGAGATACTGGAGAAGTTCAACATGCATGGCTACAAGCCTATCGACACTCCTCTTCCTAGTGGTTGGAGGAAAGAGGATGCTACATCGGTAGAGGTAGTGGATGCCACTGTTTACAAACAGTTGGTGGGGTCGCTTATGTATCTAGTCAATACACGACCTGACATATGCTACGCTATTACTAGCTTTCACAAGCTATGGTTAAGCCTACCAAGCTCTTTTGGAAGGTGGGGAAGCATGTATTGATATATCTCAGAGGCACATCGGGATATGGATTATGGTACAGACAGTTGGATGAGGTGAAGCTGTATGGCTTCACGGATGTAGATTGGGCAGGGAGCCCAACGGACAGAAAGAGCAC
This sequence comes from Pinus albicaulis, assembly GCA_034641835.2. NCBI lineage: Eukaryota > Viridiplantae > Streptophyta > Pinopsida > Pinales > Pinaceae > Pinus > Pinus albicaulis. The sequence continues at coordinate 441,989,925 of CM076583.1, forward strand.
ATATGGAGGGATTTTCAGTATCGGGTCGACAACATTTTCTTGGTACAACAGGAAGCAGAGATCCGTGGCACTCAGTTCATTGGAGGCCAAGTACATGGCAGCAAGTTTGGTTGCATGCGAGGCTATATGGATGAGGAAGATCCTGGTCGGGTTGTTTGGTTCACACTTAAATCCTACTGTGATATATTGTGATAATCAAAGTTGCATCAAACTCTCAGTTAATCCAGTATTTCATGATAGATCTAAACACATTGACATCCGGTATCATCATATCAGAGATTGTGTGCAGTGGAAGATCATGTTACTTGTTAGCCCTTGGCCTTCACAACTAGCCTAATATCATCACCCCAAACTATAAAGACAATATCATGCGCACATACAGAAGATCTCTACAAGGATTAGGAAGAGCTAGATCACAGAATCCCAAAGTTGGTTAAATAGTGTTTAACAACGCGATCGGACTTTGCCAATCTTGCTTGTTACAGAGACCTAACATTACTTTCTTACATTTCTACGGAGGATCAGGATGTTGATATCTTGACGAAGGCGCTCACTAGGAGAAAATTCGAATACCATATGGGCAGGATAGGGGTTGCAGATAATCCATATCTTGTTCAGAGGGAGTGTTGAGATTGCAACAAGATGATGAGCTTAGTGGAAAGGAGTCGCCTTCACTAAGTGGGCCCGCAGGCTATTTTTGGCACAAAGTCTATTTTTAGACATATGGATCATGTTCTATGAGTTGCAGGATGCTATTTGTGGATGGTTGGTCATTGGAAAAAATAGATGGGCTTATTTTCAAAAAAAGACATCTGGGCGGAATCTATTTTTAATTTCCAATCTCAAAATAGAATGTCTCAGTATTAATACAGCTCTTAATAATATTTGAATTTATAAACATTATCTTATTCTCTTGGAGCACTTGGAGTTAAGTGCATAGATGTGGCATAAGAGCTAACGGAGAATTACGCTATTCACGAGGGTTAAGGGTTGAAACAAGACTATTAGCATGGAGACTTGATTAGAAAAATTTTGACTCATGTGACGAGTTTGGTAAATTATTAGTGATTGGTGCAGGTTGTGTTCGAGTTTAACTCGGTTAGACACGGTTGAGCTGGTTGTATAGTCTAGCGGTTGATACACTAGTGAGAGTGGTGTGAATTGATAACATTCGTCACTAATTGTTAATATTAATCCGAAGGCGAAAGATAATGGGTCAACTATAGTGCATGGACAGTTTCAGTGGAGACCAGTGGAGAGGTAGGTGAAAGAGCAGGTTGACTATCAGTTGTGACTATAGTGTTGCATGATTTTTGCACCACACATTGATGGAGATGCCAATGAGGATTGCGTGAGCAAGGCTGGACCAATTCGAGTTCATTTAGAGCCAATATTTAGCAGGGATTGCGCAATAGAGGCAGGCTAGCGGGTGGCAAAGATCGGTGCATGGATTTGCTAGATCGGACCTGATTAGTGTGTAGCGATTGGATTGTACTGAGAGCTTGCAAGAAGCTTTGTATGAGGATTGTTACATGATATCTATGACATGTATTATATACAGATAGTTGGGGTTTTTAGCTTCAGGCTTTCCCGTTAAAACATTGTGTTCATATGTGTGAATTTTTATGGTTTCAATGTGTGCATGCAATTGATTTAATTTCCGCAAGTAATGATCAATAGTAGAAGAGATTCTGTATTATGCATGAAGTCAAATAGTGTGTGATCAGGATAATATTGGATGTATAACGCATTAGTTGTATAATTTCTACAACATATGCTCCACTTATACCCTTTAAATCACTTCAAACTAATTTTTCAAACAAAATTTATGAAAATGTATAAATACACACCTTTTAAGAGCTTGATTTTGAGCTTGTTGATAGGGAAGACCTTTAAACTATTGCATATCTATGATTTCAGCCTCCCAATATATGAAATTTTATTGTGTGGTAGGCCTTTGTGTCTTCTTTCCAACCCCACCAGTTAAACTAAGATTGGATGCTTCAAGGTGAATTTATGTCAAATATCCCACGATGACCTAATTATAGACTAGTTCAGTAGAGTGAAATTGTATGGTATGCCACGTGTCATCATTTTAACCTTCAACCTTGAAATTGATACAAGAAAAACTAAATTCTATGCAATTTCAGCCAAATTTTATTTTATGCTTGAAGAGAAATTTATGATGATTTTCCTTGGGACACCTATTTGATATTGAATTATGGAGCATGCATAAACCCTAACTTCCTTGGATCATATCTCTAAAATTATAGAAAATGAAGTTCTGAAATTGTAACCAAATGTTGATCAATATTTCTCCTTCACTTGGTATCAATTTTATAGTGAAAATTCCACGATGGCCCATTTGAAGAAGAAAAAACCTAGGATCTAGAGCTATGATACCAAATATTATGTATCCATATGGAAATAACACAAAAACATAAGAAAATATAGATCAACGACTAGATAATAATCCAATTAGAGGGGGAAACCTCCCTTTACATCACATAAATGAACAATTCTTGGATGATTCAAATGAAAAAACTGCCTTGGTATATACAGGAGTCGAAAGGGTCAAAATATAGTTAGGGCCTACATAAAAAGAATAATGTAAGGGCACAACAGTAATAATAGTGGGATTCTATGGGACATAAAAATAGTAATATGGAGGCTAAACTAATATTATAGGGACCTAACAGAATGAATCCAAATTATCAAACACCTTTTTTGGATAAGAATGCATCACAACAATCTACATTTTGAATAGAGCACAAATTAGAGTGAACAACAACAAGACAACTTATGAATTATGTAAAGGTAAACTAACTACAGTCAAATTCTTCAAATTATTTGCGAGAAAGTGTTATATAAAGATAAATGAAGCTAATTTAGGAAAGTTTGATTCCTTATGATATAAAGGTATTTTTCTTGGCTATGCATCTAGAAGTGGGGCCTACAAAAATACTGCACAAGATGGTAGAAAGTATTGAGGTAAGAGTAAATGAAGCAATACCTCAAAATGAAAAGTCACAAACAAATGAAAATCCAATGAGACAATATATAGAAAATGAGAAATTGTAGAAGAAAAGAAAGAGCAAGAAGAAATAGAATCCTAATATCCAAAAGTATCATCCAAAAAAAAATATTCATGGTGATATAGATTTAGGAGTTTAAATTATATGAGGATTGATCACTACATCAAAACAAGTAAACTTTTCTTTGTTATCCAAATTAGAACCCGAAAACTTTACATAAAATAGTGAAGATAAGCATTGTGTTAATGTTATGGAAGAATAAATAAGTCAAATTGATAATAATGACACATGGGAACTTGTGCACAGAAGAAGAGAAAAGAATGTAATTGGAACTAAACGGGTCTTTAGAAACATGATGAATTAAGATGAAAAAGTAGTAAGAAATAAAGCAATATTGGTGTATAAAGGGCGTGCTCAATTTGAGGGTATTTTCTTGAAAGAAACATTTGCTCCAATTGCAAGATTAGAATCAATAAGAATTTTTTTTGCATTTTTTTGTTTCAAGAACTTCAAATTCCATCAAATAGATGTCAAGTCATCCTTTAGAAATGAAAAACTAGAAGAAGAAGTATATATTGAACAACCAAGAGTATTTCAGTTGTCAGAAAATGAAGATCTTGTCTACAGACTGACGAAATGTCTCTATGGACCAAAGAAATCTCCAAGAGCTTGGTATTAAAGACTTGATAAATAACTACAACAACAAGGTTTCTAAAAAAGATCTACAAAAAACAATCTCTACATCAAAATACAAAATGGAAATATGTTAATTAACATGGTTTATGTGGATGATATCATTTTTGGAAGTAATGAAGACAAAATGAGCCAAAATTTTGCAGAAGAAATGCGAAAATAACTTGAGATGTCCATGCTTGCAGAATTGTCATTCTATCTAGATTTGTATATTTATCAATCCAAAAAAAGGCATATTCATTTCTTAGACCAAATACATCAAGGAGATGTTGAAGAAATTCATAATGAAATATTTTGCGCCTTTCAATACACCCATGATCACATAATGGAAATTGAGTGAAGATGATGAATACCTAGAAGCAAATAAAACATTGTACAAGTCAATGATTGTCATGCTACTATATGTTATAGAATTAAGGCTAGACACCATTCAAGTAGTAAGATTGGTTGCAAGATTTCAATATACATCAAAGGATACACATTCACAAGTAAGAATAATCAGATATTTGAATGACATATTGGATGTTGTATTATACATATGTAGGTTGGGTAGGAAGAATTAATGACAATAAAATTACAAGTGGAGGAGAATTCTTTCTAAGCATTTTTCTAGTATCATTGTTGAGCAAGAAGAAAACTTCAATATCTCTATCCATAACAAAAGAAGAATATATTACAACAGTAGCATGTTTCACATAAGTTCTATGGATGAAGCATAAACTAAAAGATATCAACTTGGAATATGATCATCCAATCTCAATCATATATGACAACATAAGTGTAGTCAACATACAAATAATATTTTTATGCACTCAAATGTTAAGAATACTCTCAACAAGTGCCACTTTATAAGATAACAAGTAGCCAAACAATGTTAAGATGGAATACATTGCCACCAAGGAATAGGTTACAAATATTTTTACCAAACCCCTTCATAGAGAAACATTTGAATATCTTAGACGGGAGTTGGGAGTAATATCTCCCTCATCTTATTAGTAAAGGGAAGCACAAGTTTAAGGGGAGCATCCATTTTCCATTGATGTTAAAAGGGGAGAAGTTTCATATAGAGGATGAATTGTAAACATAAGGAGAGCTGCAGACATAGGAATATGAATTGAAAAAATAAGGAGAGTTGTAGATAGAGGATGAATTGTAAAAACAAGGAGAGTTGCAGACAAAGGGTCTACTACAATATTGTTGCATAATTGACTAAGGGTTTCCATCAATGACTAAGGTGGAGATTACTGGAGATATTGTGTTCTTTGATGTAAAATACAAGGGAATAATACATATGTCCAAGATAAAGATTGCAAAATTAATATTGTTGGAAATATTGTTTTGATGCCTAGTTTAGATACCCTATCTTTGAAGACCTTTTTACTCTAAATACCTAGTTCAAATGAGAGTATAGGATATATGTTTGAAAAAAATATTATAATACCTTTCTAATGGTATATGGAACTCCCTCTAGCTATATAAGAATGGGGAGATATGAAATTTTATGTTAGGTCAGTCCATCTAGAAAGTACAGATCGACCCAGGTAGTTTTACAAGTTGACCCCATAAGTGAGCACAAAAAAACTATAAATAAAGGATAAATGAGTGAATTTGAATATCATCCAAGTAAGAAAACACTTGAGGTCTTGTTGACAAGGAAAAATGTCCTGCCAATAGTTCGTGGGTCTTCTCGGTTTGAAGTCCCAATCATACCTCAGACCATTTGGGATCTCAGCCCCATCTGGTATGTGGGCCCAACTACCACTATGTATGTGTTACTCTTGGTTGTCAAATGAATAGAGCTTAGTGTGAAAGCAACAGTGAAAATCCTATAGTATGAGGAAAAAATCAGCCCACAATCAACAAACTAGCAAAGCAATATACAAGAACATAATAGCAAAATAATAAGAATAATATACCTCAAGAAGAATCAATTAGCTAATACCATATTAAGACACACAAACAAGATAAATACTAGTCTGCAAATCAATTCACAATAAATCAATAGCATATGCATGGAATAAAAGAGCAAAGATCCAAAACAAACATATAAGCCACACATCAAAATTTAGTTCATTAACATGTAACCAATATATAAGCAAACATGCATCTACAACAAAATCATTAGATAGACATTACAAATGTCATTAACTTGCACAAGAAGCAATGCAAGGAGTGAAAAAATTCTTATCAATATGTTGATAAATCCAATTACCCGCGCTTCCAATAGTGGAATGAGGGTAGTTCATATCATCTCTAAAACATAAACCCTAGGCTCACAATCACTCATCCTATCAACTACCAAGAGCAAGAGCGATCAAAGCCTAGAATGCTACAACTAAGCTACAAAATTCAAATGCCAAAATCCCTTTCGAATGAGGTATGAGGTTCCCTTTATGCAAGTGCATGAGTAACCTTTCAACTCTCCCATGACTTTTTAGATTCCCTCCTTGCCCATTCAATTCCTAAGACTCTTTACATTCCAAAAGACTCTTGGGTGACCATCATCATTTTCTTAGCACCTTCATCCCTGCAGACACACAACCAACAATTAGGATACAAGATGGACACATTTAATAATAAAATAATAAAAGATACAACAACTATTCATGAGATTTCTCAAACTAATGGTGAAGGGTTCGAAGGAGTTTACAACCTAGGAGAGTTAATTCATTTTGTACCACAGTTGATTTATTAGTTTCACTCATGTGACTCTAGTTAGGCATGCACTTTGGTCATTTTGCCTTACCAGGAATTTATCCCATGTATTTTTCCATTATATGGTTTAATTCTTTTTTGACACCATATGATCAAAAGTGTCAATTCCTTTGGTATAATTAAACAGTGGAAAACGCCATGCATTTTATTTGAAACTCTTCGATGCTTCCATAAACTTGAACTATGCCACATCAATTTCTGACCATCATCTCTAGTTTCGTGGTAATAGCTAAAGCTTTAGCCTCATCATTATCTTCCATGAAAACTAAGACAACTACATGGACAAGGCCATGTCTAATAGAAACAATATCAATGGTGAAAGTAGAAACTTCTTTATGTTCATCTCTAGAATGAACTATGAACATAGGATATCTCTGACTACCCTGCATTCAAAGCTTGCATATGGGAAGTGTGAACAGTATCAATGAGATGGATTGACACAATGAGTCTAGTTGTGTCATCGCAAGGTAGGTTGCACCTTTCACTATCAATATTCTAGTCAAGGGGATAATCCAAACTACATAAGAATAATATCTATAATAATCAAATGGAATGTAACCTCCAATTAGGTTCAATCTACTAGTCAGGCATATCGTCAACTGGTATTGACATCATTAATTCATGCATGAGATAGTGATTGTAGGATCAACCAGAAAACAATCCTCCTAGACCAACATCTCTCATCCAATCATAACGCGAAGAACTTTTGATACTTTGCAACATTGTCCCTCATCAAAGTACACATTAAAGTTAGAATCTCAAGAAATAGATTAAACTCACAGGGGAAATTGGAAAGAAAAATGAAAACCTAAATTGTAGGCATTGAGTTACTAAGGGCAAGAATGGGACACGTATTTGTGTCGAAGTAGACCTCAACAAAGGAATTTCATAAAGCATATAGCTGTTACATAAACAACAAAAATGGATGCAACACATTGACTATGAAAACACAACCTTCAGATGCAGAATATGCAGACAGACCAGTCATCTACAAAATACCTGTCCAGAAGAAAAAAGAGATAACCGAAGAAATAAGAGGGTCAGGAAAACACCCAAAGGATGGCAATATCGCCCATGCGACTCAGAAGAGGAGATAGAAGAAGAAGAGAAAGTACCCACTACAGATGGGAACAAAAAGTCAACAGTTATCCCAGATGCACAAGAAAAAGAAACACAAGATCCATTAGAAATACAAACACAATAGGACCCGCCCACAAAGGACCCAGTTGTAATAGACAGAGGTGGGAACAAAATGCATCATTCATCGGACACCTCAGACTCGAACAAGGACGTTGGCACAGCTACAGTTGAAAATCAGCTTGCCCTTGTCTCTCCCACGTCATCTCAAGGAGCATGGCGGAAGGTGGAAAAAAAGGAAGGGAGAAAAATTAGTCTTTCTCCCCATTGTATATTATTTATCTTTGCTTGTCATTTTTGAACACCAATCTCAGCTGGTTGTTGGTCTTATATCTGATGGTGCAACATGTAATTTTGTTTCTTATAATAAATTACGATTTTTCCTTGGGAAAAAAAAAGGGCAGGAATGAGAGACCTTATGACACCCTAATTCTTTTTTTTACTATGTACTCGACAATAGAACTCCAACGCTAGTAGTCTACTACAATCTTCAGTCTTCATGTAGTACATCACACTTCTCATTTAAGAACTTTTAAATATCATTCGTTCAATTCTGATAACGTGTAGAATCTTCATTATCACATTGTTGTGCCAAACCAGGTATAATACCCTAACCCTAGTTCCCACATAATGATTAACATTTTATATGTTGCAATATAAGCTTTCGCTATTAAGTTGTTGACTATTTTTAAACATCCATTAGACTGATAAGTCATCTATATTAACCATTTCACCTTTTGAATAACTTTATTGTTGTTCCAATATGATGTAAGTATTTCATGCATACATGGTGTGCAGCAATAGCTCAAGTGTCTGCAAAGTATTTATGAGCTATGTAATCCATTCTTTTGTTTCTAGATTCGCTCTTGTTACTAGCTTAAAATGATGCACATACATTTCATACTATAAGCGGCTTCATAAGTCATCCCGGAGGAAATTCCACGAGATATCATTCTTTACATCCTTCTTATGGACAGCAACCAAATTCTTGGCATGTGATTAGATACAAAACTTTGTACGGCTGAGATGGAGACTTTCTTAGCATTTTCTAAACCATACATATTTAGAAGGTCATCCCCCACGGCGTGCATATCTGAAAAAGCGATCAAACATACATGCCTTTACTGAAGTCAAGGCACAAAGAACATATTGCATAAGACACCTTCGAGTTAGCTAAAAATTGGCCTTCCTTCCAACGTAGTAGCCAATGCAACGATCAAACATAACCTTCAACTTATACCCTGGAATCTGCCTATATTCCATTCAGGTTGTAACTATTGTTGCCAGAAAGTTCTCCCATATTAATATATAGTTTTTTCCACTAGTTGAAAAATAGCGGTGTTGAAAATAAACTATTTGAAACTCGAACTAGGAGAAGCGTTTTATTCCCCATGTCAATTCTTGAAAGAGGTTACCGTAACTATTCTCCATGGTTGGACATTGTTTTGAACTTAAGATTCATCAATATTCTTGGGAGGAGATCGAAATAAAAAAATGAGATACCTTATTATGATATCATAAGATTTTTTTCGATATATAGTTACTAAGTTGGAATTCGAATTCTAATTGATATGGAAAAAATTTGTTTAAAATTTAAAACTAAAAAATAGGTAGTATATCTTTTATAAATATTGAAATATATTATTTTTTAGTATATTAAGAAAACTAAGTAAATATTTATAATATTGAAAGTTCAAAATCATTTAAAAATTGTTTTTAATAGTTTTACATTTAGAATAGTAAATTATGAGAATTTGTGTTTTTATTTAGACACCTAAAAACACCATAAATTATATGATACTCAATATAAATTATATTTTTATTTAAATTTCACATGAATCATATAAATTTCACATTACCAACATTTTTTATTTAAAATAAATAATAAATATATGCAAAAACATTCTTTCAAATAAATCTCTAATTTATAAACTCTAATACTATCCATAACAGTATTTGTTATTCTTATTTTTTTTTTATAATTTATACTTGCACATGTTCTTACTCTACAAATAACGGCCATACTCAGGATGATCTATTTTTTAACCATTGTGTAGATCATAACCCATATATTTAAATACTTGTTTAGGAATTTCTGGTAGAAAAACGTATGTCATTTCATTGATCTTGGTGGGGTTTTGAGGAGTAGGTTATATAAAGCATAGTTACTTATATTCATTATGGTTATTTATTTTTTTAATAGGGTTTCTAAAGTACATGCCAATAGGATGTTGGAGAATATACCCATAACTATTTGGAAATATTGCTTTCAAAGGGTTGGTGTTGGAGCTAAAAGAATTCAAAGCTAAAGTGGTGAATTCAATGTGAAATATTTTTACCTTTTTATACATAATTAGTGTGTATCCTCATTGCACCTAACACACACCAATTATGCATAGAACTAATTATACAAAGAAAATAACATAAAGATAACAATAGTATCAAGAAATCAATTAACAATTTCAATAGTTTATTAATGAAAAATTAAAAATAATGTGTTATTTTTCAAAATTTGAATTTTCACTTATATATTCTTAATTAATTAAAAAAATTATATATCTAAAATACAACCTAAAATATTGTGTTTTTAATATTTGTTTACTTTACTTCAATGCATAGTTTATAATTATCCCTCAACTTTTTTATTATAAGATTGTTAAAAATGATATATCTAGTTTTTTTTTTTTTTTCAAAGTTTCAGTTTTGATCTAATTATATATTCTTAATTAATTTACAAAACTATATATCTCCAATACAATGTAATAGTTTAAATTTTTTAACATTTTTTAACACAAATATTTTAATGAATAAATTCTTTATTATAAATAAATTTCAAAAAATGAGTAAATTTTTTTTAATGAAACTTTCATGTTATTTTTTATTTCAATAATGAAAAATAATGATAATGATAAATATCATAAAAATGTTGAATTATAAAATATAATAATATTTTGGAAATTATTCATAAAAGTTTAGACATATTTTATATTAAAAGAATCAAAAAGAGCTTATACATGTATTATAAAGAGTTTCTATAAATGTTAATTTTAATATAAAATACTTTGTTTTAGTAAAAACGCTAAAACAAACTATAGAGGGGTTGCCACAAAGTACAAGTGATTTTCCACTATTGAGTAGGGGCAAAGTAATTTCAACAATGAACACCAAAGTTGTGGCAAAGTAGAAGAAAGTTGCCACCACTACAACAAGGAATAGTCTGTTGTGTGTTGAGGCAACTCTCCGAGCAACAACATAGTGGGTCCTCCAGCAAAATTGTTACACAACATAACCAATCAAACTCTCTAAACAACAACGTTCACAGTGCACTCAAGATTTCCTGAAAAGTTCTTACTCATAATGAGAATCCTCATTATCATGCATTTTATACAGTGATAAATTAAACCTAAATTTCTAATTCTTAATATATGTATTGGAAAAATCTGTATGAAATGTCCATTAAAAAAACAATCGAATATGAATAGAAAGCCAAACATATATGAAATGAAATGCACATTAGAAAGAAAAAAGAAGAAGAAACTAAGCACATATAATACTGTAAATATTATGTATGTTATTCAAACTGTTTAATTTATACACACCCAAACAAAACTATATGAATTAAAAAACAAACCCCCAAAAAATTACCTTACCATATACAAATTATAACTCAATTCTATTTAATTTATATAAATGAATGAGGAAATTCATATTTAATTAAAATGAAGAAATTCTATTTAATTCATATGATTTTACCATTGTTAATATGCTTCCCATTGAGTAGCTGAATGGGCCTTTAACATTTAATCTATATTCCCCAACTTCAGGGAGTTCACCAAAATGATTTTTGGCATATAGTAACCAGTTACAAGATCTGACATCCAAACATTTGTGTATAGCCTACAACAACTTTACCGTCTGCTAGTTTTTGGGTTTCCTTCGGTCTTTCCTCGCCCTCAACCGAAAAAGTATTAAAATTTGATCTAGTGATTTGAGTATTTTATCGTTAGAAAAAAATGGTGGATTGAATATTCATGTGTTAAAGGGTCTTTCACCGTAGTGAGTTACCTAAAACACTGTGATCCCAGTTTGCAACATAACACTGGCAACAATAACAACTGATCCCACTGAGAAATCTGTGTTGGCTGCTACAATGGTGTATCCTCACTTGTTTGCAATAGAACATTAACAACAATAACCTTGACATGGAACATACCAGATGGTGTAGTGGGAATGACGAGATTCAAATTTCAAATCCTGCCACTATTTCAAGTTTCAAATTGAATTCAATGGCGTCGAATGCAATGGATCTATGGCATGGATGATGGTGGATGGGTGTGAAACAACAATGAGACCAAAGACCTCAACATAACAAGAGACAGTGTTACCGAGAAAGTGATGGGTGTGAAACAACAGTGGGACCAAAGACCTCAACATAACAAGAGGCAGTGTTACCTGGAAAGTTGGATTTATTGGAGTCAGTGAGAAGAGAGCATAGAAACCAAAGAATAAAACCTCAAATGGTTAGCTTACTCCTTCAATCATCTCATATGTCAAATTGTTGATATAATAAATCCAATAACCTAATAAACAATGACAAGTTTGAATTAACACTAAGAATCATCATTCATCGAGCAAATACACTTTGTATATTCCTAAATATTAAAAATCTCTATCCATACTATTTTTATATTTCCTTTTAATAAATTAAGCTAACCATATTTCCTTTTGATCATTTCAAATAACCATAAAAATAATTAAAACCAGCTCCATTGTTCAATAAAAAAAATAAAAAAAATTTGCTCAACCTACCTCTGAAATGCCTCCTATTCTCAACCCCTCTCAACAAAATAATTTAAATCAGAAAACTAAATCCCACACAAACTGGAACATTTACAACCAATAAATATTTCCGTTGAATCTTTTATTTACATTGATATGTGAGAGTCTAATCGCTCAAACACGCAATAGATTTAAATTTGGGACTTATTAACCTTCTTTCCAAAGCATTGATTACTGTATTGTTACCTCTTTTGGCGTGCTTCATCATCAAGATTAAGAATGTTTTTTAAATTTGTAATCGACATCCAATGAGCTGTATCGATGACACTATTGTCAGCCATGTAAGTCTTTTTTAACAAGTGCGGTTGCCTTCCCTGGTTACCTCTTTTGGCGTGCTTCAAAATGAAGGATTACGAATGTTTTTTAAATTTGTAATCGAAATCCAATGAGCTGTATGAGCTGTATCGATGACGCTATTCTCAACTATGTAAATCTTTTTTAACAAGTGGGGTTGCCTTCCCTTTGTAGTGGCTGGTAGGCCCACTTGAGCGGAACCTTTTTGGCTGAATTCGTACCGTAGATTACTTTCTACCGCGTGATACCTTTTTGTCTCATTTCTACCGCGTGCCCCTCCCAGGCCGATGCAGTTCACACTCTCTGCTCTAGTGGCGGCACTAACCTCAAACGCCATCAGTGCAAGGAAGCTCAGATCAGGCTCGAGCTGTGTATAACTGCTCATCAGCAGATTGATTAACCCATTCCAACGAAACGGGAGTCTAAACAAATAAAACTTTTTAGTTTTTCTTCACAGTCAGTGCATCGAGAGATTCGGCCGGTCAGCCGTAGGAATTCTGCGAAATTTGACGGGACTTTCAACGGATTTTCAAAGGGCAGTGGTCAATGAAGACTGCCCTCAATGTAATCATCCACAGTTAAGAGTATTATACCAGACAGTTACGGTCTGCGGATGAAGGGCAAACAGTGTTTTATGAGTGTCCAAATTGCCACCATAAATTTGCACAGAACACTTGAATTGGCTGGAAAGAATATGCAATCCAGAAATGGGATTTTTTAATGTATGGTTCTTCGTCAATTTTATACAGAGGACATGGACAGAGCAGCAAGGGCAGAGCATAGAGGACAGGGACAGTGGGCAGAGCAGCAAGGGCAGAGCAGCTAGTTTTCAGTGGATAGCGGGCAGAGCAGCTAGTTTTCAGTGGTCAGACCAACAGAGATTGAAGAGTTAAGCATAAAACAAAGGGTCAGTTTTGGGCAGAGATTTTGATTTCCCTTAATATCATCATGAGAATGGAACAAGAAACTTTAGAACCCGTAGAAACAAATGATATAGGGCAAGTGAAAATTGTCTCATCAACGAAAACTGGGAAGTGGGTTTGGGTCAATGCCAAACAATATCAGGGCATTTTAAAAAGGAGAATAGCCCGTCTAAAATGGGAGCAGATAAAGAAGAAAAAGTCTCAAAGGGAGAGTATTGTTCGCAAGAAACAACATTCAAACAAGTTTTCTTCGCAAGCATGTGGCAACAAGTCCAAAGGAAAAGGAAAAGTTAGTGATGAATATGCTTTATATAGTCCTACATCCACACCTCTCACTTGGTCATCTGACCTTTATGTGAGAGAACTCTTAAATGTAAAAGAAAGGTTGGAAGTAGTAGAAGCTAAAGCGCTGGAAAGAGATTGTACAATTCATATAATAACAGCTGAAAATCAGGCTTTAGCAGAAAGCAACAAAGTTCTGAAGGAGCAAGTGTCATTACTGCAGGAAGCTCTCCGAATAGGGAAAACAGAATGGCAACGCATGAAAGCAGAGGTGCAAAACATGAAGAAATTTGCAGTGGAAAACACAGAGGTGATGAATGCGAAGCCACCCCAAGATAAGGGGAAATCAGTTGCTCAAATAGACAACAATGAAGAAACATCAAGAGAAGGGAGGAAAGAAGATCCCACAAAACTTTCCAAAACTTGGGCTCAAGTTGTTGGCAATTCTGCTAAGAGGGAAGGAGAAACAAACACCTAGGTTAACAACATGCAAGATAGAGAAAGCAAGGAAAGACTGGATAGAGCAACAAACATAATTATTAAAGGGGTGAAAGAGTATGGTAAAAATGAATGTACTCTTGACCTTGCAAGAGACTTCTTGAAAGACAAACTCCAATGGCAAGGACAAGTATGTCAAGCATGGAGAGTAGGTAAGCTCAACGGTGAGAGAGCCAGGCCCATTAAAGTCATCTTGCCCAACTTGCATAATAAAGATATCATTCTGAGAAAGAAGCAACTCTTAAGGGGTTCTCGGTTTTTTATAGAAGAAGATTTAACTGTAAGACAGCAAGAGGAAATGAGGGATGAAATGACAAAAGTTAGGGCAGCAAGAGATGAGGGAAAAAGAGCATGGATATATAAAGGTAAAGCCGTGATTGCGCAATTTGGACCTCCTTCCAAAACAATGCAACAAAATGATAACAAAGAAGAAGCAGCAAACTCTTTAGCAAAAAATGAGGAAGAAAGGTCATTATGGGCAAGCAGGGACAAAGACTCAACTGTGAGTCTTGCATGTCAAAACAAATAGCAATCAAGTCTTACCCAGGTTTCCTTAAGATTAGTTTGTTGGAATTGCAGGGGTTACCCATGGAGACGAGGATCTGGGTTAGGGCCTATTGTGGAAGGTAGAGACATAATTTGCCTCATAGAAACACATGAGCATGAAGGGTGTAAGACACCTTTGTTTGAAGGGTATTGGAAGATAGCAGTGTGGAACAAGGCAGCAGGGAATGGCAAAGGGCACGGGGGTATCATGGTATTAGTAAGAGAAAAAGAAGGTCGTTTCATTCAGCTAGAAAAATAAGACTCAAATAAACAATTTGTTTGGCTTAAAATATCAGAAAATGGAAATCTCATTAGAATTGCAGCATGCTATTTTGCACCGCAAGTTTCAAAAATCTACAAAAGTAGAGGGCTTGACCACAAAGATCCCTTTGCAGCCCTAAAAACGGATATTGCAATATATTCTCGGCTAGGTGAAGTCCTTATAGTGGGGGATTTCAATGCTAGAACTGCAAGTGAACAAGCTAGCATTCTTTGTTGTAAAGAAGACAGTGACCCTATTTGGCTTACAGAAGAGAGTAATCATCAGTGGAAACGAATTTCAGAGGATAAAGGCTGCAATATCTTTGGAGAACAGCTGCTTATGCTATGTGGGGCTTTCGATTTAGTCATTTGTAATGGGTTGACTAAATGGGAAAAGTCCGGTAATTTCACTTGCAATACTTACAATGGAGCAAGTGTAGTAGATTATGTAATTTGCTCTCATAGTTTGTGTGAGAAAATGGAGGAAGTGTTGATTGGAGATCAAATTTGGGACTTAAAATCAGATCACAAGCCAATCTATTTAAGTTTCTCTTGGACCGGAAAAAAGCAATTGGGGTCGAAAAATCAATGTGTTCAACAAAATCCCCCAAAGGGCAAAATTCTTTTGAATCCAGAGAATTGTAATACCTTCAAAATAATGTTAGAGAGGTTTTTCAAGAAGGAGGAAATCCCATCTCATGGCCTTCATAGTCACAGATTAACACATTTAATTCAAAGCGCACTTGCTGAGTGCAAAAAAGCAAAAATTAAGAAGTCCGAAAAAAATTGCTTTCCGGTTAATGCTTGGTTTGACGAGGAATGCAAAAAGGCAAGGAGAAGGTGGAAGGAATCAGACACGGATAACATAAAGCTCAAAGCTTACAAGCAGTTAGTAAAAAAGAAAAAAGCCGATTTTATGGTTTCAAGGAGAGAAGAACGAATCTTCCTCGGGAAAAATAACCCCAAATTATTTTGGAAGGAGCTCCAATCGAAAAAGGTGCAAACTGAAAACAACATTACAGCTTCTAAATGGTTTGACTATGCAAGACAACTTTATGAGCAGGATCCCAAGGTTGATCCTCCTCCCTTGGTCAACACAGACACAAAACTCTTCACGGTGCAAGAGGTAGAGATGGGTATCAAGAAGTTGGGCGCTGGAAAAGCAAAAGACTTAGATGAACTCCAAGCAGAGTATCTAAAGTGGGGCTTAAAATTTCTTTCACCTCACATCACAAAATTTTCAACAACATCTTACAGCATGGGTTCCCCACAGATTGGACAACTAGTATGGCAATACCTCTTTTCAAGAGTGGTGACGTCAATAATCCTTCCAATTATAGAACCATAATGATAAACCCCTTGTTTGCAAAGTTATTTGGAAGCATGTTGGAAAAGAAAATTAGCAAGTGGGTAGAAGAAAGAAATAAACGTGCTAAAGGGCAAGCAGTTTTTAGACCTAAACATTCCACAGTTGATCATTGTATAACTTTAAGGCACATCATTGAAAAAGGTTGGGAAAATAAGGAAGAAGTTTTTTGTTGCTTTGTTGATTTCAGAAAAGCCTTTGACACGGTTCCTAGGAATAAGCTTTGGGGCAGAATGGAGGAACTCGAGGTTCCCAAGCATTTGAGAGCAGCTGTGCATAGGTTGTACGAAGAGGTGAAAGTCAAAATCAGAACTTTAGCTGGCATTTCTGAAAGTTTTAGAAGCGATATCGGGGTCAAGCAAGGTTGCCCATTGTCTCCTACCCTTTTTGGGTTATATATTGACAAGCTTGAAGAGTGGCTAAATTCGCAAGGGGGTGACGGTATCCATTTGGGCAAGTTCGTAATCAGGCTTCTTTTGTACCCAGATGACCTTATATTGATTGCTAATTCGGCTCTTGGTTTGCAAGAGCATTTACATTCCCTTGAGCATTTTTGTAAAAGGGTTGGGATGCAAGTCAATATTAGCAAAACGAAAGTAGTGGTTTTCTCTAACAAAAGAAAGCATAACCAACATAAGTTCTATTTTGAAGGCAGCATTTTGGAAGAAGTTGCAGATTACAAATACCTCGGAATTGACTTCAACATAAATTTAAGTTGGGATGGTTGTAGAAAGAAAAGAACTTTAGGGGGTTGGAAAGCATTTTATGCTCTTCAAAACAGGTGTAGAGAGGCAGAGCTGTGGGACTGGAAAACCACCCTAACTCTTTTTGGGCTCCTAGTGATTCCGGTGATTCTTTACGGTTGTGAACTATGGGCCAGCAGCACAACCAAGATGCAGTGGAAACAAATTGAGAAAATTCAGAAACGTTTGATTACAAACAAATTCAAAATTAAAAGTGCAGTTCCTTATGCTATCCTGTTAAGTGAAACAGGGGCTGCTTCTATTGAAGCAATTGCTATGGTGCGAGTCATAAGGTATCTGAAAAAAATTGAGCAAATGGAAGAGGATAGATGGCCTAAGGTTGTGTTTAGTGACAGATTGTGTAAAAGACAGAAGACTTGGATGCGGCAAAATAACAAATGGTTTAGTAAATGGGGTATTTGTTTGAGCATGTGTCCTACAAACAGTAAGGAGATAAAAACTTTTGTTATGGATAAATTCCATAAACATACTTGGAAGAAAGAGCTAGAGAGAAAGAAGAAGTACTACATAGAAGAGTTTAACCCCACACATAACCATCAACAAAAGGCATACATAGGGGTTGATATTTCTTGGAGATCTAAAATTCTTATTGCTCAATTAAGGACTAATTCTCATCAACTCCGTTGTGAAACAGGGCGCTGGAAAAGGCCAAAAGAAAAGTGGGAAGAAAGAGTATGTATTTTTTGCTCCTCCGGAAAAGTGGAAACAGAAAAACATTTCATTCTAGAATGTGAGGCCTTCAAGGACACCAGAGAAAACTATGCAGGCATTTTGGCAGCTAATTCCTGGGATAATCTATTCAGCGAAGAGTTTGTCGATAAGCTGGGAGTGCTCATTGTAAAACTTCACAGAAAAAGGGCCGAATACAAGAGTCAGATAGAGAAGCAATCTGTCCCATAGGCTATTTTTAGCCTCGTGGACATTAAAAATTCTTTCTTTCTTTCTTTTCTTTTACGAATGTTAATACCAAGTAAATTGCTTTCATTGCCATGTGCCCCCAACTAACGATGTTGGTAGTTAGGTCATTCGATGGATTACTGTGATAAGAATATCAATTTCAAAAACAAAACTAGTGGTTGGCACTACATTACAACTCACAAGTTGTCAAGCACTATTCGCCTGTCTGTTCGCAACTAACCTAAAGAATCTTTATGTGGTGGGATGGCCCGGCTGAAATCGTAGGTCAATATTGGTGCGTGCAGTTCCAGCGAATCAGCGATCATATGTATGTTGGGCTGAGCTTCATTTATCTTGTTATCTAGATCATACCTGCCTCGGCTTCTTCCTCTTTGCATTTGTCTGTCTGTCTGTGTCTGGGCTTCATCTTTCTGTTCATCAATGGCAATAGCTCTCCATTACAATAACAAAGTTTTTTCCCTCTTCCCTCCTCGGCCTCTTATTCCGCCTGGACTTATAATGCTTGTTACGATGTTTCCACACACCACGTGGTCTGGATGTCAAGAACATTTTACATTTTCCCCTCTAACATCGCTTAGTACGAAGTGTTTATCAATCATCGGTGGTCCAGAGGTCAAGAACATTTTAGTCTCTCATCTTTAGAATCACAGGGCAGAGAATGGATTGCGAGTTCGTTGGAAAAGGTGGAAGAATGAAACACATTTCTTCTAGTATAGAAGCCGATTTTCAAACAGCCTCCCTTCATATTGCAATTTTATATGCAAACTATGAGCAATAGAGTAGGTGTTTGGATGAACTCGACCTTGTGGTGAAGTCACTGGGCTACCATTCTTCGGATTTTTTTCAAGTCAAGCCACATCCAGTGGATACATTTAGTAGATCGGTTTATCAAACCTTGTGATGGATTGCCATTATCCTTTAAAGTACTTGGAGCGCTTGTTAGAAGAAAAATACGGTTACTGGTAAGTGAATCTATGAATATCTCTGTATATTGTTTATTTTTTTATAAAAACTAAACAGCCTATAACACACCAAATTTAAATAACAAACGCCAATAAACATACCTGACCACAGAAATATTGCTGAGGAAAAACGGATGTTCCGTAGTAGTTTGTAGCAGACGAAGAACAACACAGATTGAAGTTTTCTTGGCAGAAATTTTGCTGAGGAAAAAACGGATGTTCCGTAGTAGTTTGCAGCAGACGAAGAACAACACAGATTGAAGTTTTCTTGGAGCTATCGTCTACTGTAAGTGTTTCAATCATTTCAAACTTTGTCTTCTATTTAAAATGAATATTTCAAGTTTGTTTATTCCAAGCAAGATAGATCTGCCTGGTGTATATTTTTCCTCATTGAATTAGTAGATAATGAAAAGTGATGGATCTGTACACTTCTCAAGTTTGTTTACTGCCAGAATGATAGATCTCTATACCTTTTCTTCAATGAACAGGTAATAAGCGAAGTTCACGGAGGTCAGTACATTCATATCCGATATGCGCCAGAGGATTCGTTCAAAAATATTATGATGGGCAAGATAAAGGATCAGGTCCTCGGCGTTTATATGAGGCATCTATTCACTGTTTTCCAATTTTGTGTTGTGAGGAACTGACATCTTGTTGCAGCCAAAGATGGTTATTTAGGAGGAAAATTGTGAAGACTGTGGTTACCAAATCTTATACTTCCTTGTATTTCCGGATTCATGTGGAGAAATTCAGTGTTACAAGTGAGTGGGAGGAAATTACAACTATTGTGGCAGCATGAATTTCAGGTAGACAAAGGTGTCTTGATTCATATTTTCAGTCCATTTCATTTATATATCTACTTGTACCTGAAACCTAAATATTTGCATTTGCAGGGGCCTCGGCCCTCTACAACTCCTAGAATAAAATATATGGACTCCCCTTTGACACATCCCAAAGACCATAGGGAAGCAGAAGCCCCTTGATAGCTTATTTGCCAACATCTGACCTTGTATTCTTGTAAAGAATTGAGACAACTAGGGGAGTTTTGCAGTTAGAAAAAACTTCCAGAGTTAGATATCTTTGGAGGTGACTGATGTTTCTGGGTGTTGGAAGCTGCTTGGTGTGAACAAGTAGAGAAGCTGCCAAACATTGATATCTTTGGAGGTGACTGATGTTTCTTGGTGTTGGAAGCTGCTTGGTGTGAAGAATTGGAGAATTTGATGTCTTTAAACGAAACTGTTCCAAACTGCAAAAGGGTGGGGAATTCTTGATCAGTTGCGACAACAATTGAATACAAATCTCTGCAGAAGATGGTAGAGCTGTGCTACAAAGAACACAGAAAAAGCAGCATTTTCTATTGTTTAATCCTTGCAAAATATTACAGTAGCACAGCGTAGTCTTGGGTTATAAATAACACAACGAAAGCAGCAGTGTGTAGCGCTTATGTAATGCTGATTTTTGAGATTGTTTCATGGTTGTAATAATAGTACAGGTACCGGCATTCGATGGGTAGTTTAATTATGTTTTATTTGTAAATAAAGTGATGGTTTATTGAGTATAATAAAGAGAGATATTGCCAAGTTTGTTGTGGATATTTGCTCTCGATTTGTGGTTTGTTTTCTGGTTAGTGGTGATGACATGGTATCAGCGGTTCGTGGCACTCTCCACGAGAGTGGAGACATTAAGATGAATTTAACGGAAAAGTTTGCAGTTCTGTAGAATAGTTCAACTTTTGTTACCAGATAATTACTTGGGAATATAAAAACCAGGTTTCATTTATATTAACAGAGTAATTTGTCTGTAGGTGATAGCACAATTGACAAAATACATATTAGCAAGCCCTTGTGTATTCAAATGATCAGAAGTGCTCAATATTCTCACCTACTGAACTTAATTTTCTAAAATTCCTGTTCTTTGCCATCAATCTCAAATTGTGGTTCCAATGAACTCCTCGTAACAAGAAAATGTATTTTCTAAAATTCCTGTTCGTTGCCATCAATCTCAAATTGTGGTTCCAATGAACTCCTCGTAACAAGAAAACTGTTGTTTGTTTATGATAAACCCCATAAAGAAGGTAATTCTAACCTCCAACTGCAACCCCTTCCCGTAGTTGCTTTCAACCAGGTCGACCTCATCAAACAACATCTTTCATAGCATACTCTTGTAAGGGAATAAGTCATGCATGTTTGCTTCAAATAGGCAACCTACAGCTACAACCAATCAAAACCCTCTAAATAAATCAAATAAAGCGACTTCTTTGAACAAAGAAACCTCTCCAATTATAGCGCTACTTTATTGAAATGAACTGCGCCTGGTTAGCATAATCACTTCCAAATTCTCATATTGTTCAGAAAAACATGTCTTCAGTGAGATGTTTCAACCGAGCCATCTCTAGAACCTGCACATTTCACTTGATATCACTCTAAATCCTGTAGAAGAATGGTAGGAATTCTCATGTCCATCTGCAATTGACTCAAGCTGTGACAAATCTCTGAAGGTCTTTTTCCTTTTTCAAAGAGTGTCATTGACTCTTCCTACGCAAACTCAGCCTGTATGCAATCTCCACGTCGCCTCCTCCTTTGACAATTCGCTATTCACTAATATTAATGTCAAATCTATACAAGCAAACTGTCACAATGCTGAATCTGATTAGCATCTTGCTGTTGTCCCTGTAAGTAATCCGGCTATCTCTCATTTAGTGTTGTTGTCTCATTAATCTATGTCCTGTAGGAACACTCTCAGCCAAAAAGATGTGTCATGACATTCATACTATTAATTTCCTTGGAAAGTAGATTCTGACAGTACTTCTCGTGCTAACAATGGTTTAGGAAAATGTTTTTTAAACTATTCACCTACGAATAAATGAGGTCAAACCCATGTCCTCAATTTGGCAAAAGCAGCAAAAACATCAGTAAGAAAACTTAGATCGCTATTCCACATATCAATTACATTGAAATCACTCCTTCATTCTGGTATTTAACTCGACAGTCTGTTTGGATTTTGGTTAGTACATCAGCCAACCGAGGTAACACTGGAATTTCAAGAATATATTTGTCTCTGTTCATACATTTATATATGCCACATATTCAACCCAACTCATATCTTAAGAAATACTATGACATTTATATTACATAAGATATATATCCTACTCTAGCGAGGGATATGGAGTGGTTTGAATCTTGAGACGAAACCTGGAAGTGCCAGCTAATTCATCTGATTCGTTTGGTTTCTTCTCTCCACCAGTAATTTGGGTTGTCATGAGAGAGTCCTCCCCTTATATTGAACGCCATTGTTGCTGACAAACAACATCATATAAACATCATGAGGGAGACCTTAAAGTGAAATGGGTATTCATCCCATGAGCTTATTCTTGTGTATTTTCACACTTTCAAGGCTTGCATATTTGCCAGAAATCATAGGCAAGCACCTAGACTTGGAAGAGAACTCAAAGTTGTTATGTAGCTGTGAACCCAATTCCAAATCCAAAGGTGTAGAACTTAATGAATAATAGAATTCAAAGTTGTTATGCTTCTACTGAACTCAATTCCGTAGAAATGGAGATCTCAACTAGTTAAAACTCAATCCAGGGACCATTGAAAAGTTAAATTGACAGCTTCAATGATGCCAACAACATTCAGTATTGCAATGAGAATATGTGAAATACATCAACCTTATCTATGCATTCATAATTAACATCTAACGTTACGTATATTGACAACAATTTATTTGCATAATCTTACATTTTATATCCATTTACATACAACAAATATTCCATCCATAGGCATTTCAAATTTATAAGAAAATCACATATACATACAGTATGTAATTTAAGTGCAATGATTATCTATATAGATATATGTAAATATATGCTCACTTCATATGGTTTCTATGGGTAATATTTGGTGTATTATCTCCTTTGGCATTCCCAAAATATATCTCCTTTCCCACTATTTTGGCAAGAAAAATAAAAAAACTTATATGTATGGTATGCTTTTAATTGGATTTTTAATATCATACTTGCATACATTATGCATCTCACACAACATATTGATTCAAATCCCCGCTTCCTTCTATTACAGGCTTAATCATCCTTTTCTCCACTAAAGAATCTTTGAGTGATATATCAATTATCAAGGTTTTTACATGCAAGAAGAGTATAGATTTCTAGAGTTTAACTACCAAGGTGCCTCAATGGAAAAATTAAAGAAATTGTTAGCTCAAGGAATTCAAGATATAACTTTTGAAAATATTAAATGTTGAAAGCTTGAACAAATGTGTAATAGATGAGAGAGAGTTTGCCAACATACGCTAGTTGATATGCTTCACATATATTTTCTTGGGACAAGTTCAATGCATAATGTGAATATTTTGAAGATCTACTCTAGAATTCATGACAATGCATATACAACTCTCTTCTCTATTCATAGTCAAGAAGACCTATGATAATTTAAATCTCACATCACCATTAACTTCTTTAGAAAATTAATTTGGAAAAAAAATCTCAGGTTTGAAAACCAATCCAATAGTCTCATAACCGATCCAATATTCAAGTATATGAACTAGTTTAATGGGATTAATGTACAAGCCAACCTTCAACAGTGATGATGCACTTAATATGACTGCGGTGAAGTATGGTCAGCAACTCAAGATTCATGCCTATAATTCATAATGCATATTATGGGATATAAAGCATAAAAGTGCATGAGTAAAGCAACAACTACACGAACCCTAATGCACTTAGTAAAATGAGAGCCAATATGAAGCAATGGTGAGCATAGGTAATATGCATCGTGCAAGCATGAGCAACCATAGGATTTGATGATAACTAGGTCACTTAAGGACTTTAACTAGTTCAAGCCACAAAATACTGTTAAGACCTTGAAAAGCATAGGAGGGATCCAAAACTTTAAGGGTGGAGAAAAAATGTGGTTTATGGAATGAACGAGTCTTCTTGCCATTTTTTTTATAAATTTTCTTCGAGGATAATTTTGACTAAAATTTTTAGGAGATAGATATGACATTTCCGTGTACATGTCGTAAAAATTTTAGGAATTGGTTCGTTATACTTCTAAAGTTTATTTTTTAGGAATTTAGGGTTCCTAAATGCTCTTGAAATTTGCTTCAACAAACTTTGGTTCGCTATAATTTCAGATATATTCTCTATGTAAGTTAGGGTTTTCAAATAGTCTTGAATCCACTTCAAACAAACTATGAAGTTTTCAAAGATCCAAGGAGACATACAGAAGTGCCTCGGGTAAAAAATTCATAATCATATTTGCAAAATTGGATATGTGGCATGTTGTACGAGTTTGTTCTTGAGAAGTGGACAAAAACAAAAAAATTTGAGAGAAACAAGCATGGCATCAAGTAGACATGGTGAAGGTAGAAGCAATGAGTAGAATTGATGAAGGAAAAAACAGAAACAAAAATCAATGAAGCAGGTTGGTGTCTATGAGTATGCAACAATGGGGATTGGTGTAAGCAGTAGGTTGGTGCCTACAAATAATTATAAAAGAAGTTTTGTGGTTTTCTCTTGAAATGATTTGGATATAAATCTTGTGTTCCATGTTATGTCACTAATATGTCTCATATGTGATTTTGATCTTATGGTTCATGAAAATTGTCTTATATTGATTCACCGCCCCCAAGTATAAGTGTATGCTCAACACCTTCATAGGTTGATTGTTCATGCTCTCAGTGAAATTCTCCTTATAAAGTGCACAATAACCATATTCTTATTACAAAGCATTCATTCCAAAATTATCAATAACATTCCTCAATAACTTTTTTGTTGTTCATATGCACTTTGAGTTCAACTTAAAGCATGGTTTGTACTCTAGTGCATTCATGGAAGTACCAATTTGTATGTAAAAAAAATTATAGGTTTACAAGATCATAAGTATTTTCTGGATTTTCTTGTTTTTATTTGCAATATTCTCTCTTTTCACGAGTATCTTTTTGGACAAATCATTCATCCAAAATAAAATCTTGAACTTGCAAGTGATTTTGATGTCAACACCTCTTTTATCTTTTGTACAGACAACATCCATGAGCAATTTTTCCTTATCACACAGTAAGGTTAAAGTGTTATAGGCAATGGAACCAAATGTTATAGTATAGGGGATTAAATGTATGCATTCAAGGAGAAGATACCTACAATATAGCAAGAATATCAAGAAGCACACACACGATTCTCATGATAAGATAAATATTTAGAAAGGTTAATTGATGAAGTTTGTATTCCACCTTCATGAATATTTATTTCTTAGAGAGATCGTTAAAGTGGTTGTACCTACTCTAACTAATCATTTTTGTGCTTTGTTTATCATATACCTTATTAAATACAATTCATGTATTTCCGTATACTAATGTCTAATATATTAATATCTAATAGTTATTACGAGCTAAAAGACCTATAATTCAAATAGTCATACAATTGAAACCTCAAACATACATAGTACTCCAACACATCTCCACTTCTAATCAAACTCAATTATATAATTTTGAACTAGTGATAACCTATATAAATTCTTATATAAATTCTTATCTTCCAAAGTTGTACCTATTACCTTCTAAATTCTCTTAATATTCTAAATTCCAAAGTGGTTTAATAAAAATTCATCTAATTAAAATTAGCATAATATTATGAAGGAAAGTTAATGTTTGAGAATAATCCAGTTCAACTATACGTCATCAATGTTAGAGCATGACAATCAATCATTGATTAGATCGATAATAAAACAATACAAATTGAATGCAACTTAATTTCATATATATATATATAACCAATTGGGGCATGAAATAAATCTATTTATTGAAGATTATTGTACGATGCAAATAACCATAATATATATTTTTAATATTAATCTCATCTAAAGGTTACTTCCCCAATTGAATATTCCTATAGCATGTGTGTGTATAGACACACAGGATTTAACAAGAGTACAAACTTTAACTCGGAATGATATAATATGAATGGACACCTATATACCCTAAATTCATATTATAAGTTTATATTTTCAATATATATATATATCGTCTTTAGTCATGGAAACAATCTATATATTTGTATACCTCTATACACACACAGGATTTAACAATAGTACAAACTTTAACTCGGAATGATATAATATGAATGGACACCTGTATACCCTAAATTCATATTATAAGTTTATATTTTCAATATATATATATATATAGTCTTTAGTCGCGGAAACAATCTATATATTTGTATACCTCTCGTGTACACATGCGCATGCACAAACATGTTTAAAAATACACAAATATATAAATTGATTACATGGCTTAATGCAACATCTATATATTAAAAATATATATTTTTAATATAAATTTAGATATACAAGTATCCATTCATATTATTCCAAGGTAAAGTTTGTGAGTAGCAAAATCTCATATCTTTAAAAAATTTATAAAGGAAAATTGATATCCCTTTCAATTACCCCAATAAAATCACAAGTCAATGATACAATAAGGTAAATAAGGTTAACGTTATCATTATCATAAACAAAAGAAGTGGTGAGGTCCAATATAATTCATATGTGGAGATTTGGGAAGAACAAAATCTTTGTTGACTATTTCAACGCTGTTATAGGTACATTTGAAGTTTCAAGTATTAAGGAAAGAGAATTTTGGTTGGTAAGCGACAACTAATGTTTCAACAATTTCTAACTTCATCGATTTTGATAATTGGAAGTAAATAAACTTAATATTTACTAGTGCATTTCAAGAAAAAAAAAATAGAATTTAGATTTATGGTCACTGGTAAATTATATTAAATTTCATTTTTTACTTAGGAAAATTAATGGTTTAATAATATAACTATAAATTATTATTATTATTTAATGGAACAAATGGAGAATCGATAATTCAAAAAAGTGGATGCTACTATTAAGCAGATAAAATTATTTCATAAATATCATAAACAATTCAGTTATAACATGTCTTTAGAGATTTAAACTAAGGTAGTTGGGGAAACAAATTGTTCACCAAACCATTAGATATAATATCTTTTGACCATAAATTATAAATAAAACACAACTTCCTATTTCCCCCTATGAAGATTATTAAAATATTATGAATTTACAATACCACTACTTTAAAATTAAAAGTAAAATCATCATACCTTCTATTTCATTTTTTCTACATGATAACAATAATTACATAATTGATATTAACAAGGAACAAATAAATTTTCAAATCATATCCAAAGTTATTGTAGATTTCTTTGTGTCATGTCAAATTTTAAACGAATAGTCTTTAGTGCGTCTTTTTGAAGGTTTTTACGGTGGTTTTTTCCGGTCTAGTTTCTCTAAAATTTGGCAAGAATTTATTGAAAATAGAAGTTTTATGGGTAATTTTGCACAATAGAAGTGCCCTAGAGATTTTTTAGGGTGCTGAATCCATATAGAAAGTAAAAAAACCAGTTTAAATAATAGAAATCAAGATTTTACCTCAAATATTTTCACCCGATTCCGGCACCTCAAACTCCAAAAAGTCACACTAAAGACAACTCCAATTTTAAATGATTCTTCCAATTTCCATTATTGTGTTTGATGATCTATCAACCAACTTCCCTACTAACTCCTTTTGGGTACACTTCTTCCCTAAGGGCTCCCAAACCAAAATGGGATTGTATGGAGAAAGTACCTCACTAATAATATGATTGAAGAAAGAAGTCATTAATTTTAAGAAGAATCTTTACTTCTTAACAAAGTCCAATAAACCAAACTCTCAACATATACCAAAAAAAAACCTTAATATTACAATATCTATCTAGCAGTAGTTTGCATAAAGCTATTTTCCTTATAGCCTAAGCTCTCTTTTTATAGTTTATGTGGCTTATGCCATTTTTCCAACACATTTTGCAAAATCACTATATACTTAATATCCACCCACTTTAAATGTGTATCTAATTATATATTTATAATTATAAAACAATGAATTATCCTCACCCCAACTTCAAAATTTCTTATCCATGCCCATATGCTTAGTTGATATTTTCTTATTTTCACTCCTAGGTGTTCCCTTGACCTTCTCATGAGTTTTCATTTTAGTAGTGTTGAGAATGCAACAAGATGATGGAGCTTAGTGAAAAGAAGTCGCCTTCACTAAGTGGGCCCGCAGGCTATTTTTGGCGCAAAGTCTATTTTTAGACATATGGATCATGGTCTATGAGTTGCAGGATGCTATTTATGGATGGTTGGTCGAGTTGGTAAAAATAGATGGACCTCTATTTTTAGACATTGGGCGGTTTCTATTTTTAGACTGCCGGGCTAAAAATAGAACAGTCAAATATTATTAACCCTTAATAATATTTAGACTATAAACATTATCTTATCTTCTTGGAGCACTTCAGTTTGATGCTTGGATGTGGCACATGCAGCTGACAGAAGGAAATACGCTTTTCCTAAGGGTTAGTTGAGCTATTGCATGGTTGACTTCGGTTAGAACTCATGTGGCAGAGTTTGGTGGAGTTGATGAGACAGTTGGTGGAGTTGTGTTCGGTTTAACTTAGTTGAACTAGTTGTATTTAGTCTAACTGATAAATACACTAGTGATGAGTAGTGTGAATTAATTATTAATTAATTCACTAATTATTAACTCATAAATCAACTAAAGAATACATCAGTTAATTGCAGTGCATGGACAGTTCAGTGGAGACCAGTGTTAGAGGTGGGTGAAAGGGTGAGTCTACTATCAGTTGTGACTATAGATGTGCATGAGATTTGCACACACATTGATTGAGATTTCCAATGAGGATTGCGTAGTACAAGCCAGTGGGATTCGAACTTGGATCTCATCATTATTCATCTTGGATTGCGCAGTAGAGGCAGGCTAACAGGTGGAGGAGATTTGAACTTGTGACTTGTTCATATCTGAGCTTGTGTAGTGTGTAGCATGTGAGATAGTGCTGAGAGCTTGTGAGGAGCTTTGTGCTATGTATTGTTACATGTTCTCTATCATTATAATATACAGATAGTTGGGGGTTTTCAGCTGTAAGCTTTCCCCATTACATACTGTGTTATATGTGTGCTTGATTATGTTTTAATGTACGCATGCGACTGCTTCTAATTCCGCAAATTGATGATCAATGGTAGAAGAGATTATATATTATGCATGAAGCTCAAATAGTGTGTAATCAGGATAATCTCGGTGAATAAGTGATCTATTATTCAAATTTCTACATGGTGTCAGAGCAAAATTGATCATCGGATCTATTACAGTGATTACATTTTATTTCGGTAAACAGAGTCTGTAAGAGGGCCAGGTAGCCTCTGGATTCATCCTTTCTTTGAAAGGTGAAAAATCCAGTAAATGCCCCTACAATCGATCTCTGTGCTAGAAATACTTTGTTCTCACAGATCAGAAGCGGTTGATTTTTGAGCTGGTGGAATTCGAATTTGCAGTAGTGTTTTCTTGGTGTCGAAGTCAAAATGTATTTCAAGGGATTGCGATTGGAGTATGCCCTTGAGAATGCAACAAGATGATGGAGCTTAGTGAAAAGGAAATGCCTTTACACTAAGTGGGCCCGCGAGGGCTATTTTTTGGCGCAAAGTACATTTTTAGACATATGGATCATAGTCTGTGAGTTGCGGGATGCTATTTATGGATGGTTGGTCGAGTTGGTAAAAATAGATGGACCTCTATTTTTAGACATACGGGGCGAGTCTGTTTTAGATTTCCGGTCTAAAAATAGATCGATCTAATATTATTAGCTCTTAATAATATTTGGACTATAAACATTATCTTATCCTCTTGCAGCACTTCAGTTCGAGCTACGGATGTGGCACATGCAGCTGACAGAAGGAATTACGCTATTCCTTGGGTTTAGTTGAGCTATTGCATGGTTGACTTGAGTTGGAACTCATGTGGCAGAGTTTGGTGGAGTTGATGAGACAGTTGATGGAGTTGTGTTCGGTTTAACTTAGTTGAACTAGTTGTATTTAGTCTAACTGATAAATACACTAGTGATGAGTGGTGTGAATTAATTATTAATTAATTCACTAATTATTAACTCATAAATCAACTAAAGAATACATCAGTTAACTACAGTGCATGGACAGTTCAGTGGAGACCAGTGTTAGAGGTGGGTGAAAGGGTGAGTCTACTATCAGTTGTGACTATAGCTATGCATGAGATTTGCACACACATTGATTGAGATTGCCAATGAGGATTGCGTAGTACAAGCCAGTGAGATTTGAACTTGGATCTCATCATTATTCATCTTAGATTGCGCAATAGAGGCAGGCTAACAGGTGGAGGAGATTTGAACTTGTGACTTGTTCATATATGAGCTTGTGTAGTGTGTAGCATGTGAGATAGTGCTGAGAGCTTGTGAGGAGCTTTGTGCTATGTATTGTTACATGGTATCTTTCATTATAATATACAGATAGTTGGGGGTTTTCAGTTGTAAGCTTTCCCCATTACATACTGTGTTATATGTGTGCTTGATTATGTTTTAATGTGCGCATGCGACTGCTTCTAATTCTGCAAATTGATGATCAATGGTAGAAGAGATTATGTATTATGCATGAAGCTCAAATAGTGTGTAATCAGGATAATCTCGGTGAATAACTCATCTATTATTCAAATTTCTACATGGTATCAGAGCAAAGTTGATCATCAGATCTATTACAGTGATTACATTTTATTTCTTTAGGCAGAGTCTGTAAGAGGGCCAGGTAGCCTCTGGATTCATCCTTTCTTTGAAAGGTGAAAAATCCAGTAAATGCCCCTACAGTCTATCTCTGTACTAGAAATACTATGTTCTCACAATTTCAGATCAGAAGCGGTTGAGTTTTGAGCTGGTGGAATTCGAATTTGCAGCAGTGTTTTCTTGGTGTCGAAGTTGAGATGTCTTTCAACGGATTGCGATTGGAGTATGCCCTTGAGGGCAGCTCGAATTATATTGCATGGAAGGACAGGATGAAGGCGGTGTTAGATGAAAATGGGCTGAAGGAGTTCATAGATGTTGAAGTCCCAAAGCCTATTGATGCTGCTCAAGTTGAGGCTTGGAAAAAGAAGACAGCAAAGTGTCGAAGGATTCTGTTGGAGGGCGTGAAGGATCACATAGTGTCCAACCTGCATGGTAAAGCTTCTCCATACTTGATGTGGAAAGCGTTGACAGATTTATTCTAAAGCAAGAGCGACAAGAGGAAGTTGGCACTCAAGGATAAACTCAGAAACATAAATATGGAGAAAGGCGACAGTATGCCCAAGTACCTCACAAAGTTCACCCAATGTAGGGATGAGCTGGGAAGTGTGGGGGTGACTGTAGATGATGAGGACTTGGTGAGCTTGGCTCTCCTTGGGCTTCCGAAGAGTTGGCATTCCTATCAGGATTCTGTCAATGGTCGGGAGAAATTTCCAGGATGGGAGTGACTTTGGTCGGATCTTGTGCAAGAGGAGATAAGGCGGAGTACCAGGGACGGATCTTCATCAAAGGCATCTAATGAAGAGAATTGTGCTTTGGCTGCCAAAGCAAAGAAGCAGAAGAGCAAGAAAGCTTCTCAATCTGGTGCGAAAGGCAAGAAGCAGGACATGTCCAAGGTGAAGTGCTTTCATTGTCACCAACATGGACATTATGCCACAAATTGTCCACAGAAGAAGAAAAATAAGCAGGCTGCTGGATCTGCAACGGGAGAGGCCTTAGCCTCGCAGTTTAAGCTGGATTTTTCGCTGATCGCATGCTTGGTATCAAGTGTGATGGGTTCAGTTTGGTTCTTGGACAGTGGTGCGTCTTTTCACATGACAGGAGATCGAGATTTGTTTTCTGATCTGGATGAGAAAGATCTTGGAGTGCACATCGAGATGGGCGATGATGGTAGATACAGTGCGACCAGTATCGGTACCATTTCCTTTGAGAGGGAGTCTGGTAAACCCTTCGTATTGAAGGAAGTGATGTATGTTCCAGGATTGAAGAAGAATCTTATCTCTGTGGCGATGTTAGAAGACAAGGGATATGATGTTGTCTTCAGCAAGGGAAAGGCTTTCCTGTGCAGTAAGACAACTGGAGAAACCCGGAAGATAGGGGTTTGAGTCAAGAACCTTTATCAATTGCAGGTAGATGGCTGCGCAACAATGGCATGCAAGGCAGAAGGACTGGTGAGCCGGGATGATGGCGAGCTGTGGCACCGAAGATTGGGCCACCTTCACCATGGAGCTTTGAAGATACTGCAGCAGATTTCTACTGGGATTCCTAAGGGTACTCTTGCGCAGTCAGATCAGTGCAAGGGATGTACCTTGGGAAAATTTGTGAAAGCCACCTTTCACGAGAAGGATAGTCGCGCCACGATGATCCTTGAGAGAATTCACACAGACGTGTGTGGACCTTTCTCAGTAGCTTCGACAGCAAAGCATAGGTACTATGTGATCTTTGTTGATGATTTTTCTCGTAAGTGCTGGATCTTCTTCATGCAGAAGAAGAGCGAGACATACTCAAAGTTCTGTGAGTTCAAGGCACTGGTTGAGAAAGAATCGGGGAAGTAGGTGAAGGCTCTTAGGAGCGACAATGGTGGTGAATTCATCTCTGGAAAATTCAAGGACTTTTGCAGCGCAGAAGGAATTCGAAGAGAGCTCATAGCACCTCATAACCCACAGCAGAACGGGGTTGCTGAGCGGAAGAACAGAACGATCGTGGGTGCTGCACGGGCGATGTTGCATGATCGGGGCCTACCCATTCACTTGTGGGCGGAGGCATGCAATAATGCAGTATATGTGCAGAACCGTTGTCCTGACAAGATACTTGGCATGAGTACACCCGAGGAGGCGTTTTCTGGTAAGAGGCCTGATATTTCCCATTTGAGGATTTTTGGTTCACCTGTTTACATTCATGTGACGAAGGATGCCAGGAAGAAGCTGGAGCCGACCGCAGAGGTTGGGATATTTGTGGGATACACTGATACACCCCACAACTATCGTGTGTATTTTCCAGACAGTCGCAAGACTGTTGTGCGACGGGATATCAAATTTCAGGAGGAGAAAGCCATGAAGTGTTCGCTTGAGAGGGAGCCACACTTGCATGCAGATGAGGAGCTATTAGTTCCTAAGGATGAGTCTCGGGATGTGGATCAGCCACAAGATGAGGTTCATGGAGTGGAAGAGACCACTCATGTAGCGCCAACCATCAGAGGGCGGAAGCGCACTACAGAAGCTGAGCGACTGGCTCAAGATGCAGAGAAGGTTGTAGGAGCACCTACATCACAGCGCAGACAGAGATAGTCACCTGATCGGTACACTAGATACATGGCTCTTGTGAGCAAGTGTATCGTGACAGAGCCATCCTCTTTCGAGGAAGCTATGGAGGACCCCGCATGGGTAGATGCCATGGTGGAAGAGTATGATTCGATTGTCAGAAACAGTGCATGGGAGATTGTCCCGAGACCGGAAGGGAAATTAGTGGTGGGTTCGAGATGGATCTACAAAGTGAAGCAGGCAGCTGACGGGAGTGTGGAGAAGTACAAGGCAAGATTTGTTGCCTGAGGCTTCTCACAGATAGAGGGGATCGATTATGAGGAGACCTTTGCACCTGTCGCAAGGTACTCTTCCATACGGATGATCCTAGCTCTCTCAGCGCAGATGGGGTGGCACATCCATCAGATGGATGTGAAGACTGCGTTCCTCAACGGAGTCATTGAGGAGGAGGTGTACATAGAGCGGCCCGAAGGTTTCGAGATCTTTAGCAGTGAGTCGCATGTGTGCAGACTCAAGAGAGCACTGTATGGGTTGAAACAAGCACCTCGTGCTTGGTACACACGGATAGACAGTTATTTCACCGGACTTGGATTCTCAAGAGTGAAATGATCCTAACCCTAACCAGATTGTGGTGGAGGGTAAGTTGCTGATCATTGTACTTTATGTCGGTGATTTTCGTTTCGGCAATTTATGGGAAATGACACACTGCATGCGGGAGGATCTTGCTAGAGAGTTTGAGATGAAGGACTTGGGCCTCCTTCATTATTTCCTGGGATTGGAGATTTGGCAGCGCAGTGGGACTGTTTGTTTCTTAGGGTAAGTATGCCCGGGAGATACTGGAGAGGTTCAACATGCACGGCTGCAAGCCTGTTGATACTCCTCTTCCTGGGGGTTGGAGGAAGGAGGATGCTACTTCAGCGGAGGTAGTGGATGCCACTGTCTATCGACAGTTAGTGGGGTCGCTTATGTATCTGGTCAATACACGACCCAATATATGTTATGCAGTTAACCAGCTTTCACAAGCTATGGTTAAGCCTACCAAGCTCTTTTGGAAGGTGGGCAAGCATGTATTGAGATATCTCAGAGGCACATCGGGATATGGATTGTGGTACAGACAGTCGGATGAGGTGAAGCTATGTGGCTTCACGGATGCAGATTGGGCGGGGGAGCCCAACGAACGAAAAAGAGCTTATACGGAGGGATCTTCGGTATCGGGTCAACAACAGTTTGAGTACAACAGGAAGCGAGATCCGTGGCACTCACTTCGGCAGAGGCCCGAAGTATATGGCGGCAAGCTTGGGCATTTGCATGCGAGGCCTATATGGATGAGGAGAAGATCCTGGTCGGGTTGTTTGGGTCACACTTGGAGCCTACTGTGATTTATTGTGATAACCAGAGTTGTATTAAACTCTCGGCTAATCCGGTATTTCATGATAGATCCAAACACATCGACATCAGGTACCATCATATCAGAGATTGTGTGCAGCGGAGAATCATGTTACTTTCATACATTCCCACGGAGGATCAAGATGCTGATATCTTGACGAAGGCGCTCACCAGGAGAAAATTCGAATACCACAGAGGCAGGATAGGGGTTGCAAATAATCCATATCTTGTTGAGAGGGAGTGTTGAAAATGCAACAAGATGATGGAGCTTAGTGAAATGAAGTCGCCTTCACTAAGTGGGCCCGCAGGCTATTTTTGGCGCAAAGTCTATTTTTAGACTATGTCTATTTTTAGACATATGGATCATGGTCTATGAGTTGCAGGATGCTATTTATGGATGATTGGTCGAGTTGGTAAAAATAGATGGACCTCTATTTTTAGACAATGGGTGGAATCTATTTTTAGACTGCCGGGCTAAAAATAAAACAGTCAAATATTATTAACCCTTAATAATATTTAGACTATAAACATTATCTTATCCTCTTGGAGCACTTCAGTTTGATGCTTGGATGTGGCACATGCAGCTGACAGAATGAAATACGCTATTCCTAGGGGTTAGTTGAGCTATTGCATGGTTTAATTCAGTTAGAACTCATGTGGCAGAGTTTGGTGGAGTTGATGAGACAGTTGGTGGAGTTGTGTTCGGTTTAACTTAGTTGAACTAGTTGTATTTAGTCTAATTGATAAATACACTAGTGATGAGTGGTGTGAATTAATTATTAATTAATTCACTAATTATTAACTCATAAATCAACTAAAGAATACATCAGTTAACTGCAGTGCATGGACAGTTCAGTGGAGACCAATATTAGAGGTGAGTGAAAGGGTGAGTCTACTATCAGTTGTGACTATAGTTGTGCATGAGATTTACACACACATTGATTGAGATTTCCAATGAGGATTGCGCAGTACAAGCCAGTGAGATTTGAACTTGGATCTCATCATTATTCATCTTGGATTGCGCAGTAGAGGCAGGCTAACAGGTGGAGGAGATTTGAACTTGTGACTTGTTCATATCTGAGCTTGTGTAGTGTGTAGCATGTGAGATAGTGCTGAGAGCTTGTGAGGAGCTTTGTGCTATGTATTGTTACATGTTCTCTTTCATTATAATATACAGATAGTTGGGGGTTTTCAGCTGTAAACTTTCCCCATTACATACTGTGTTATATGTGTGCTTGATTATGTTTTAATGTGCGCATGCGACTACTTCTAATTCCGCAAATTGATGATCAATGGTAGAAGAGATTATGTATTATGCATGAAGCTCAAATAGTGTGTAATCAGGATAATCTCGGTGAATAACTCATCTATTATTCAAATTTCTACAAGTATTTACACATGTAATTACTGGTACAATTATTGATTAGTTCACATTAACTTTGCTTAATCCAATTTTCTTTTTTCTATACTATAATTTGACTTGAATTTATGTTAGTGTTTCCACTCTTTAACTTAAGGATGCACCATTGATTAGTTTTTTCTAATTAATTATTTACTTATTTTCTTTTCATTCACATTCTCTTAATTATATTTATTTTTATTAGTATTTTAGTTAAATAAATCATTTATTTTATTATCATTTTTTTAACAACAATGAGAATCTATGGAGAGTCAGTAACTTCGATAGATCAGTTGCCACTATTACATCAAATAAAACTTTTCATAAACGCCACTAACGGGCCAAATACAACATATCTTCAAATACTTGAACCCACGCAACTAGAGAAACAAATTGCTTACCAAACGACTCGAACTAAGATCCTTTGACTATTTACCTTGTTATCATACTAGTTTATCTCATATGTTTATTTATGATATTGTCATTTAGTTTATTCCTTGAATAAGTTGCATACCCTATATAATTGTTTTCTTCAATAAATAAGTATGCATATCAAATTAATTCTTTTTGATATTTTTCAATTTAATTTTAATTTCATTATAACATTTAACAATTCATAAGAAATACTAAGGATGCAACGTATTTCTTGCCCTTCAAGAATCACCTTATTGTATTTATATGTATGTCATGATTTGCATGTCCTTTAAGTATCTAACTTTTCTGAGTGAGGAAATCATGAAACAATGTAGACCTTGTTAATTCATATTTATTGTCTATTATTGAGAGACTAATGATCACTTAAGAATACGAAAATCACGTTATTACATACCTCTTATTTAATCCTCAGGAGTGACCGAATCCACAACCTACCCTCATGGAAACATGCAACTTCAAAATAAATGTGTCCACGACTTTTCAACTTAGGCCATGGGAAGAAGTGTTAATAGGAAAAGACAAAAAGTTTTTTCCTCTCCTATTGATACTCAATAAACTACAATTAAACTTCGTTACACATATATAGATCAATCAACAATAATGTTCCATATGCCTACATATATTACAATTAAAACATTAATAATTTTCATAATCAAAATTAAAATATAACATGTGTACATAACTTTTACTATTCCCTGACTCAATCCAAAGGGTAATAAAATGTTGATATCATCATTTATTATGTACTCATGCAATTTTCTATCACACGAAATATCATGTAACATTTACAAATTATTGTATCCAATCATTTCATTTCGATTTATCTAAATTGTATAAATCAATACTATTAATAGTGTTATATCATTACATATATATCTTATCTAGTTATCTTTTAAAAATTTAAATAAACTCATTTAATCACCATTATTTTAAATTTAATTAGATAATTTTAAATTTTATCATCACAATATTAATACAAAATTCAAATTATTTGTAAGCAAATTCCCTCCAATAATAATATATAATATATACCATAAAATCAAAATTAAACACTAAAAAATACATTACAAATTCAATTAGATAATCAAATATAAATACAATCTTAAATTATTAAAAATAACAAGAGAAAACTTGATGAACTTGGAATAATACAAAATGAAATAGAATATAAAAAAATTTGTCATTTGATATTAACCTTAAATTTGTCATTTGATATTAACCTTTTTTCCTTATATTTGTTTCAAAACCATGATCAATACATTTCTACATTATTTTAAGAAACATGTTATATTTTTACTTCAATCATAGATTTAAAAGTCTCTTCTAGTAGATATGGATCTAATTCACATTTAACACATTGGTGCATATTATATGTTGTTACTTTAAACATAGATTTTAAGGGTCTCTTCTTTCTTTCTTTTAAATTCACATTTAACACATTGGTGCATATTATATGTTGTTACTTTAAACATAGATTTTAAGGGTCTCTTCTTTCTTTCTTTTAAAGGTCTCTTCTTTAAAGTAAAACACACGCCGACAAAGCAACCTAACTTCAACAATGTTCTAATCGTGGATGTTTGCACAATTAATCAAGTATCTTTAATTTAATATAGTGCACAATGTGTCTAAGTAAGGCACTTTGCTTAATAATAAATGAATTTGAAAGTTTATCATCAATGCATCAAACTGTCAAATAAAAAAAATATTAGTAGGAATTTCATTTTGTAAAAGTTAAAAATAAAACTAAAAACAAAAATAAAAATGAATTTTTTATTAAAAAAAAAATAAATTTGCAAGAATTGTCCCCTACAAATTTCTAAAAAGAATTTAAATTGTCCCCTACAAATTTCTAAAAAGAATTTAAATTGTCCCCTACAAATTTCTAAAAAGAATTTAAATTCTATAATTACATTATATTCAACTCAATTTTACTCCTAATTGATTCTAAATTTCTATGATATGTTTTATTTATTCTTATTAACATTCACAATGCGTTTTTAATAAAATAAAAGCGTTTCAATGTTAAAGGATTTTAATAAAATAAAAGTGTTACAAAGTTACTTTTAACATTGTAGATTTTAGTTTTTTTATTTCCTTTCCTATATTTTATGATGTCGCAAGCAATAGCATTGGCATTTATTCTCTCTACCATTTGAAAATGTCTTTTTTTAAGGTAATAAACATTTAATGGCGTGTTGTATTTGTGTATGGGGTTTTGGTATTTGTTGGACTAGAATTAATTATTGTATTGGATCACAAACTATGTCACTAATAGAGTTTTTGTTTTTTATTTTATTTTTTTATTTATCGGATATAAAAGTAAGTGATAGAGTAGAATCTAATTAGAATTGACTATGTCAACAAAATAACTTATAAGAAGTAATAGGAAAAGAGTGAAGATCGAGGAGTAGTCTCAAAATTGGTCTCATTTTTTTTTTTTCTAAGTAAAATTAAATTTTATTAATGAAACATAATTTACATGGAGGCTCAGGCCTCTGCAGTTCAAGCCTGTATCAACGACATAATTCGCAAAAAAACAACAAAAAGGGGCTGCCCACGCAGGGGAAACCAGCCCATAGATAGTTTGATTCGCTGCCTCGCACGAGGAAACCAGCGTTATACAGACAAAATTGACTGTGCCAAACATAGATAGCAACATTTAACAGGACCATGATACGGAAAGCAATAAACTGGAAAAAACCTGGGAGCCTAGGTGTCATGAGGCGTAGGAGGAGTCTCTTCGAAGATGAGACATTTGTATTCGTCGACGTCGGTGTCCTGGGTGGCAAGTGCTGCGTGTCAAGGCTCCATGGCCTCACCATCTTTGCCCATGGCCTGTTTTCTCTGCTCCTTGTCGTCCTTGCTGTTTCTCGAGCTACTGCTGTTGTTCGAGCGTGAATTGTGCTTGCCAGAGTCATGATACCCCTTATCATCTGCAGAGGAGTTGAAATCACTGCGTGGGAGCTTCTGCAAAATGGGCGGACCGTGGCTGGGAACCTTAGCGGGCTCCTCCCTGAAGGAAACTGAAATGGTGGCAACAACACGGGGACGGTCTAAGGAGAACTGGAAATGGAATTGTGCAGAGCTGTGGAAAGGGCGCTGAGGCATAAGGATGAGCCGAGTGACGGGGCTGACCAACCAAGCGTCTGCGCCCACTTCGGGTGGCGAGATACCTGCCCAAGGAATGTTCCAGTGAAGAAGACGAAGAATCGGACCAGGAGGAGAGCGACAGACGAGCATCGTGGCCTCTGCTGTTGCCACGCCTGAGTCGAGGCATAGTGGCGCAATAAGGGTAGAGGGCGCTCTGGGCTAAAGAAGAAGCAGGGTGGTGGCACCACAGAGACGGATGCTCAGAGGTGGTGGTGAGACCAGAGGCAGGGAAGAGGTTCCAATGACAGAGGACACTCTGTGAGTAATGATGGCCCGGGAGAAATTATATACAGCACCGAAGGCTACAGCATCTCCCTGTTGGTGTGCAGGAGCTCGGCTCCGCGTCTTCAGGGGGACAGCAGCTTCACAGAGGAGAAGACCGGGGAGGCATAGAACCAGGAGGTAGAAGAGCATAACCAGGAGGTCGAAGAGCATAACCAGGCGGGGGTAGCAGCCTCGACGTTTGCAATGAGTTGAATGTTGCTCGGGGTGACGGCCAGAGCACTTAAATGCTTGCCGGTGTAGCTTGTGGGTGGCCATGTGGCCATGCCACACGCCGACCCACAAGCCCATCGCCATATACCCCTCATAAATCACCCACATCCGAGACCAAAATTAGCCTCATTGCATGTAATG
Source organism: Pinus albicaulis (assembly GCA_034641835.2). Lineage (NCBI taxonomy): Eukaryota > Viridiplantae > Streptophyta > Pinopsida > Pinales > Pinaceae > Pinus > Pinus albicaulis. The sequence goes on from CM076583.1 coordinate 442,030,378, forward strand.
GGTCTTCTTAATAGAATTCTCATTCTTTCTCTCTTCATATTTTTTATTATTTATTTAGTTATTTCATTTTTGTCAATGTTCTAATGATTATTATCATGGAAGACATGTATGTTTCTCTCCTCCTCTCTTGACATTAAAGCCCATTGGATCTCAAAACCCAAAATCTGAATCATTGGTATCCGAGTGGGTTACCACTCCATTGGAACCAATGTTTGAAGCATATTTCAATCTTAAAGTTTTGTAGCAATATCCAAACCTCTTTTTGGCACCTTTGGAGTCCATTTGTTAGGCCATACATTGTAAATACCATAGCTAGTCCACAAGCGTTGCAAAGTTTTATACCCTTAGATCTTCATTCTCCATTGCAAGAGTATTCTTACATGGATTCACTACATCATGTGGTATACAACATAGAGGTTCCATAACCTTTACAACAACACATGTTTCTCTACAAACCCTTGGTATCTATTGTGGCCCTATGCACTTAGTATTCTCATATTCGTTGTTATTGCATATTTATATAGCAATGCCATAGATTTAAAAATTTGTATGCAACACAAATAAAAATGGGCGACTTCATTTCATCCATTTCTCAGCTTTCCTAAAATGTTATAACCACCATAGAAGCACAATCATGGATGGAATGTAGGGGAAGAAATATTTGGCTAACTTTATGCAGGTGCCACAAACCTTAAAAAACATTTCAAAGGGTGCATAATATCCCATTTTCAAGGATTTTTCGTTATCTCAAATGGATTTTTTATGGAATTTTATTTCATTTCATGGTTTTAGAGATATAGTCAACTGAATTCACACATGTATGTAAATCAACGCGACCGCGTGTACCTTGAGTTCTAAGAATAATTTTCTCACTCCATAGATCATTACAAAGCATATTACCTCAATGGGAAGGTCTCTTCAATACCTCAAATGGGTCTTCAATGGAATTTTATTTCATCACTTATAACAAATTTTATCAAAAAAGTTGCATCAATAGGTCCAATGCTAGAGATATTAAAAAAACAGGGTTATGGGTAAGCCACACAAAACCCTTCTCCAACATTGTCACTAACAACTCGGTTATGGGTCATATACAAACTCAAAGCTATGGTTTAACCACACAAATCCCTTCTCTTCATTGGCTCATAGCATATTGTAATAATGATGTTACATTAAACATAATGTGTCCCTCTTTTTTTAGCATGGGTGAATGATTGGGACCATCATTTTCTAAGGGAGGGAGGGAGGGGGGGGGTGTTGATCTTAATCTTAGGTGGGATTCTAGTCTAAGCTTGAATGTGAAAGTCATAAAGTTGTATTTTTATGTAAAAGGTAACTGGATAGACATGTAATTGATAGAGTAAAACCTAATTAAAGTTGAATATATCAATGAGACACATTATACGAATCCAATAGGAAGAGAGTGAATTTTAAGAAGGAGAGGTCCAAAATTTGGCCTCATTGCATGTAATAGTTCTTAATGGAATATTCTTCTTCTCCAATTATTTCTCTTTCTCTTCATATTTTTTGTGATGTATTTAGTTCTTTAATTTTTATCAATGTTCTTGTGATTAGTCTCAGGGAAGATCTAAATATTTTCTCTCCTCTCTCGACATTCAAGCCTCCTATATCTTAGCCTCCAATATCTAGATCAACCAATGGCCTTGTGTTTTAGTTAAAGGATAACAATCATTATTTTTATTTTTAAGTGAAAAGTAGTTAAGAATAATGTATTACACTTGGAAACACTAATATTTATTTAGTAATGTTAAGATCCCCAGAGTTGGTAATCCACTTGGAAGTATTGTAGCTCAATATAATGTAAAACATTAATAATATTCCAATATAATAAACAATGCAAGCTTACAATCACAAGTTCTAATCATGATGATGTGGGACAATATAATCAATAAGATGTAAATTTTAGCAAAATTTTACATATGTATACTTGTAGTCATGGAAAATTTTAGGGGCTAATATTCGCAGGTGGGCTAATTTTCCATGGTTTTTCCAAAAAAAATATTTGCCAATTTCCATTTTTTAATAAAAATGATTCGCCCAAATTTTACAATATAAATTATTTTATGTTAAAAATTGCCAACATTATGTAGACAATATATATAATATCATTATAAATTTGAATAAATTTACAAATACATCCATAAAAATTTAATAGTTTGCATATTAGGGACTAGTGAGATTCGCCAATTTTTTAAACTTCAAGATAATTTCCCATCCTTAAAATTTTCCTTGCTTGTAGTTAGAATAATTCATAATATAGTTTTCTCATGCTAGTGTTTTAAATCAAATGAAGCTTTAGTTTGAAGTATTCACAATATAATTGTATTGATTCGTAAATTATCATGGATATTCTACTAGATAGTTCGTCACAACATAAATGATAGAAATATACTTAAAAAATATGAAATCTACACTATGAGGGTTTATTTCTCTTTAGATTTCTAGATATATACATTTCTATTTATTATGTATGGATGAAAATTATAATTATGTAGAAAATAGAGAACAATAAAATTTAAGAAAAAACTCACAAACCACAATTGACACTAAATATATTCTGGGAAACTCTTTTGGAGAAGAACCTAGCTAGAAGATGAGGTCGTTTTGCTCTCTTTCTCTAAATAGAAAATGGTTTCAAGTACAAAGAAGTCAGGCTTGTGGCTCGTGGGATACTACATTGCACAAATCCTCTATGTGTGATCTCTCCTTATCCCTCTTAACTACTCTTCTCATCTATGGAACAAAATTCCCTAGAAAACAATGGAACCGATTTTCTTCCTTGTGTCCCAGTTATAACACAACTCGATAGCTTACTAGTAGTTAGGTTTGACTCCAACTCTTAACTATTGTTACAATATGGAATCTTCTAGAGTGTTCTTCATCATGATCCTATGGCTAGCACCTTTTCCATGAATAATGGTGGTTCATGTGGCATCCTCTCAAATTATGGTGGTTAAAACAAGAAGAACAAATTTTGAGTGGCATAATGCTTAAATATGGACCCTTATTAAGGTGATTCTTGAATTGTTTGAAAGGTATTTGTGTGTATAATAGAAAGAAAAGGTGTGGCACTAAGGCATAAATTTTTTACTCCACAAAAATTCCATTTAATGCCTCAAACTACTCCCAAAAGGTTTCATACCCCACTTTTCCAAACTAGATCCCACTAGAAAAAATGGTCCCGTGAGATTATTCCTCCACTTTTTCCACTTTGAAAGCATCGAGATGGATGAAAAAAAATAAAATTATCCAATCCATATCACACCTACCCATTTTGGGAGGCTTTTGGTCCCCAAAAGCTTCTACTGAATGAGGTGATTAAAACTTTCCTCCATTTTCTCTAGGGTGTATCATTTAACTTCACCCAAAATTTGTCCTTTCAACCCAATCTGCTAAAGGGCATGCTTCCCATGTATTCTAGTTATGGAACTCTTCTGCAAAATTTTGTCCATTGTTAACTTTTCCTAAGAATATGGTGCCAAATCCTCTACATATGGTAGGTCATATTCATCTTCCTGATCTAGCATTGAAGGCTCATAGAGTTTCATACTCTCTACATTCACCACTGAGTAAATGCACATGTATGTGGGTAGACCAAGTATTTAGGCCTTATCTCCCATATTTTCGAGTATATGAAAGGGAACATAATTTAGAGCCTTTATTTTCTTACTAGGACCCTATAACCTCTCATTTTTTAACTATAACCATACTCTATCTCCCAACTTGAAGGACTTATATGTTAGGTTTTGATCATGCCTAGCCTTATATCTTTCTTGTGAATTTTCTAATGTATCATGTACTTGTAGATGTATCTACTTGATCTTCTCAACAATTTTATCTACCCTTAAGGCAACCCTTGTAAGATCATCCTTTACTCCTCCTTCCTACCATATGCAATATCCAAAGGTGAAGGGGGAAAATATCTAAAACAAGTTTCAAATGGGAACTTACCAGTAGAAGTATAGACTACTCTATTATAATATTTTTTTATATACACCATATTTTCATTCCAGGACTTTGGATGCTTCTTATTGTAACCCCTCAAACGCTGCACCAAAGTATTCTTGACTACTTTTGTCTGTCCATCTATTTGTAGATGGAATGTTGTATACCTCTTCAAATTCTCCCACAATGTAGTCTAGAATACATAGAGAAATATTTTTTCCATGTCTAAAAAGATGCACCTTGTATCCAAAAGTGCACCCAAACTTATCCAGAGAACAAGTTTGTTTCTTCTTTCCCGATGATGGTCTCTTTATAGGGAATATAACACACATCTTGTTGAATATGTAAAATACCATGAACAAGAATTCATGTCTCTTCATGGATGTTGGTAACCCTCTCACAAATTTCATGGAAATACTTTCCCAAGGACGAGTGGGTATAGGTAAGGGATGATATAGACCCAGTTTCCTATTACTAGGCTTGTTGGTACAACAAAGAGTGCATCCTCTTATGAACCTATCTACCTATTCTTGCATATTGGGCCAATACACATACCTCTGCAAGTTTTCTATTATATTCCCTACACCAAATTGCATTGAAACCTTGGAGGTGTGAGCCTCTCTAATCAGCTGCAACCACTCATATTTAGGAAAACATAACTTATCCAGCTTGTAGAGTAACCCATACTAGAGATGATAGTCAACAGTGTTGTCACCATCACAACATGACTCTAGCTTTATATTTGTTGACACGCCTCCTTGAATTCATCTTCATATAAATATGTCTCTTTGTATGCATCATGGATGAATGGATCCATGTGCATTAGAGTTCCAAAAGTTGTTATATTTGATGTGTGTGGCCTTGAAAGAAAATCAATCAATTTTTTTTATTCCCTTCTTATACTTGATCAGTAAATAAAATTGGTGTAGAAACCCCATCCACTTGTAATGCCTGATATGTTGTAGCTTACTCTAGGCTTGTAGGGATTGTAGATGTGGCTAGTGATTTGTGTGGATTAATCTTGTTGAATGGTGTCTCCATTGATATCAAAATTATTCTTTGAATGCTCTTAATATATGTATGTGGATTTCATTGATTAGCAACTCTAATGAATAAGAAGCCATGGAAGGATGAGAAACTTCTACAGTGTGTTCATGATGCCCCGCTTTTGATGAAAATTTTGAATTGGAAGATCAATGAATTTGTAATAAATATCATCATAGGATTAAATTTCTCATCATGCAGATTCTAACGGTAGGTAGAATGCCACATAACTCCTCACAGTTGAGGAGATGTGCTTCATTAAAGATGAAGCCCCGAAAGTGTGGTCGGTTCCCAATTTGAATAATGAAAGGAGACCCTTTGAATTGTCTATATTGGAATTTACATTCAAGAAAAATATTTGTTAAATTTTTTTGGTCTTGGGGTGACCAATCAAACCTCCAAATAAGGAATGTTCTAGCTTAAATTGGCTTGTAAAGGAGGTTCAAGTTGACCCCTTAAAAATGGATTTTCATTGTGAAAATATTTTAATTTTTGGAAGTATATTTTAAGGTTAGGTTGGCTCCAATATTCAAGGGATATCTAGGGAAAATCATCCCTCTTTCATGTCCCCTCATTCTATATAAATAAGAGTTCGGCTAGCCCTCCAAATGGCATAATTATCAAAGCTTATCTTCAAAAAATCATCTAATATTTTCGAAGGTCATGATTGTCATGATTATCTAAAAGAAGTGGTCAAGTTCCTAAGGGTTGAGGGTTTCATTGGTTTATCTTTCTCTTATAGTGATTTCACTAGACAAACAACCTTTTTCTGAGGTATGTTTCATCCCATCTAAGGCATATTTTTAGCCCCCTCATGAGGCCAAGATTTAGCCCCAGTGAGATGTTGATTTTTCTTAGGGCTATATCGTTATTTTCTTTGATAATTGCATTTCTTCATTTACAGATTAAATTAACCCCATAACATCATTACATTATTCATATTTACATCAATATTCAACAACATATGAAACTATGTAGAAAGAATAATATCATCATCATCAGTGTAGTATAACATAAAGGAACAATATAATAAAATCATTCACACATAGAGACACTAGGATTGGTCGGAGTCCAAGGAAAACCCACTATGGGGTAACCCTTTCAAATTATTCTTCTTATTATATTGTCATTGAATGATTTAGCAAAATAGAGTAAAATTATCCATATCTTCATCTATACAACTATCCAGCAAAAACAACTACAACATCCATGAATTGAACCAATCAATATTTATACTCAAAACCTTGATTTTGAAGCCTGTAATGAATTGTCACTATCTGCAGTTAACTACCAAACTCTGTGGTCAATGATTGAAAAATTAGGATAGCAAAAAAATCTACATTTAGGTCTCGTTCGCATGGAGGAGGAGTCTTGAGTAACTGGAAAGTTCCAGTTGCTCCCTTAAGCATGTAAAACAACAATTATGGTGGAATTCAACTTTTAGAGAGCCTGTGATTGTGATTATAAAACCTTATATGTCAGTCGCATGGAGGACGAATTGTGTGTGCAACTGAGATTATTTGGTCGCATGGATGAGTCGGTCAAAGAGTGACTGTGGTCGATTTATTCCTATGTCATTCTTATGACTGAGGCTCAAAATGCTAAAACAAATATGTGAGCTTCAGACCTTGCAATTTCATCTTCAAGCGAACCCATTCCTCCATGGACGTGTCTCAAACTTGCGTGAGCCAAAACCAAGAAATTGAAATAGAAAAATATCTCATGATGTCCGAATGAGGTGGAGGTCACTTGTATTTATAGCCTTCCAAGGATTTCTACTTTTCTTTAGGGTCGACCTAATCAAATATACACATGTGAGCTTATAATTCAAAAATACATTTTCCCTTATTCGATTTGAGTGATCTTTAGGTCGATTTTGGTCCTCTTGAAAAGAGGAATTCAATGCAATAATCATATCCATAAAATGAGTTTATCAAAGTTGAGTTTTACCATAGTTGCATATTTTAACACTCCGTTTCAAATAGGGAGAATTCCACTTGCATTATGTCATGTGTATCCTTTCATCACATCATATCCAATCTCAAGTATCTCATCATCACGTCTCATTATTTTTCATATAGATTCATATTTTTCTTATTCATATTTATCTCTTTATTGTCCCTGCTCATATGTTGAACATTCTCAAATCTAAAAGAATAATAATTTTGATATCAGAGGGGAGCTCAATCTACCACCCTCTATCCATTAAGGAGGCACTACTACCACCCATAATCTATGCTAGTGGGGAGATAAATCTCCAACGTGCATCAACATCAGAGAGCCTAGATCATTCCATACCATCATCATGGAGCACATCTCAATCTGGAATAACATCAGGGAGCTCAGTCTCAATCTAGAATCTCATGGGAGAGTTAAACATATATGACCCCATATCAAGCAATAGGTGATATAGGGAATCACATCTCAACCCATCCTATTTTCTGTTGATCTTCCCAACAATTACCCTCAAGAGTCATGTGGTAGAACACTTACATTATAATATGAGCTTGGGATAGATACCCGAGTTACCATAAGGTAAGTATCACATTCCCTAAGCCTCCTCAACCCGTTGGAAATATGGGGAGGGACAATCCCAATGAGCCCAACTTGTGGGTATGATTCCAACTAGGGTATACTCTGTAAAGACAAATATAGGGGAGAAATATCTCCAACCCTATGGGTAAAATGTAGGGGTGATACCCTATTTTCCATAGATCACTCAATGCCAAGAGCCCTCCATCTCAATTCCAGACCTTGGGAGCTCAAACAAGGGGGAAGAGTTTGCTCAATGTCTTCGATAAATGATGTTCTCAGTAAATCAACAACATACCATCGTGCTCATATATGGTAATCATCATGTCTCAATAGAATTTGTCTACTTTTCATATAGGACATCAAATAAAATATCATATTAGAACACAATATACATATAATAAAAAGGATACCATAGTCATCCTCCCTCTCAAGGAGGTTCCAACCATAAGCTTAAGCTTGTATCATATAGAAGCATTGTCTCAATGAAGGTGTCTCAGTCCCAAATTTATATGTGTGATTCTCTACCAATCGGTTCCCACTCTTTTTCATTGCAATGTATCCATGTCATACGCAAACATCTCTCCTAAGAGCTTATTCATCCTTCCTCATAGCTAGTCCATCTAGCAATATCGTACTCAACCTCAATCGTGCTTAAAGCTACAGACCTAACATCCAAAAATATCATGGCAGATCTCATACTAAGGAAGCATTAAGTTGTGATCATCTCTTTAATAACAAACCCAATCATCATCAATACATCCAAGTAGTCACATATCACAAAAAAATATTTCAGACTGAAAATTGAGTGTCTCATGAAAATATCTTGAAGGGTGCTTAACGGAAACTCAATGTGTATGAATTGGCTCAATTATGAATTCACTCAGGTTCTATGCACAACATATACGTATATACAGAAGCTTGTCCACATGGAACATCAATGCTTCAATCCATTGTTGATTTAAAAATCAGGTTCAACAATGTCTCTTCTTGAAATTCAATCAGAGTGTCCAAGGATTTGCATTACTTTCCAAAAATTATTTAATAACTTCATGACACAATTTTTCTTTCCAAATTTAGAATGTAATTCATCATGCTATGATTCTTCATTTCTATTTTTAGAGGCCATCTCTGTCTTACTTTGATCATCAGAGGCTCATTTCCTTTCAAGAATAGATCATCAGTATATAAAACCAAAATCAAAGCCATGCCTTGGACCACTTTTGAAGTAGATGTTTGGATCGACACATCATCTTCGCTTCATCAAATAATTGTCAATGCGAAAATATCTGGATCATGGAGCTTGCTTCATGTAATGCTTTCTGCAAACATAACATTTTACCAAACTAACGTGCTCATCCGTACATAAATCAATATTATGCAATAAAGTCAATTAAGTTAGCTTATCAAAGTTTATATGCCTGATCAAAAATAATATCAAACTCGTCAATATCATTGTAAAAAATTCTTTATACCAGGTGGCAGGTAGAGCTCACATCAAGTTGTGACTTCATCTATCAACAAATTTTCATTTACCAAACAATATCAAACTAAACTTGATCAGGTCATTCTCATGATCATAATATAGGTCAATAGATGCAAATGCATACACCAATAAGAAGTCATGTAGGTTCAATCCATTTATTGTGATATTACTTCATACTGAATCACAATTGTCAATATTTCAACCATTGAGTACAATCTAATGATCTCAACACATAATACCAATACAAGTCACTGAAACGTATTATGCCCACATAGCATTATTGTCAAGGAAAATTATCAATTGTCAAATCAACTCATTAGTCATCAGGTCAAATCCCAAATTTGCTATCACAGTGAGATCTATAGCCCAAAACATATATCAATCATCACGACAAAGTTCTAAATCATTATCAAGCATCATGTCAAAACTCCAAATACTTCTTATCTATATCAATCGGCCAAATCTAGTCAAACCCTTGAATTTTTTATCAAATACTGTCATACATAAGCCTCAATGGTTATATATTAATGACATATTGATATGCATATCATGGTCACCTAAAAACACAAGTATAGTCAACATATTCACATTATAGAAAGTCAAACATTCAAAATTTCCTACTCATAAAACTTTTCGTTGTCCGCTCCATATCTGTAGGATTTTCATCCTTCAGGCGAACTTCTGATTAATGCAAAAAGCTTCACTTTTGTGACCTATAGGCATAACTGCACCCATATGCCTTTTTCTGTGCAGTGGAGAGGCTACAGTCGCACCCGTAAGCTTTCTCTTTTGTGACTGAGGCTTAGAGTAAGGGGAAACACTCTCTTCTCAGGTCAGAAATTTGTTGCAGACCAACAATATCATATATTTGTCTATTCATGCCCATAAATATTATTTCAACATTAAAGATTCTGCAACTTCAGTCATCTTCATTTAATTCATCAACCTGTTTATAATACTATCATGTATCAGCAGGCATGTTAGATCGTAAAGTCAAACATATATACATCATGGTCATAACATGTTATCATCATCTATTTCACCATTACATAATGACATAAATATTTCATCAAGGGTTAGTGTCAAATAGATAATAGGAGTATATGTGATATAACTCAATTCATCAAGTCAGGACATTCAATTTTATCATATGCCATACATCAAAACATAACCATGGTCATCAAAAGATTTTGAATATTAATCTCAATGTTACACTTATATCATCATCACTACCATGTTTTTCACAACATTATCAATAGTATCAAGTTACCATTTATTAGAATCAAGGTGTTGGACTTCTTTATGGGATCAATATATCTAAAAGGATAGGAGTTAGCTAAACATCAATACACCAATATATCAAAAATAAATATTTCCAAGTAGCTTCATATAATCAAGAAATTCATCATGTCTAAAAGGTAAGATACTTATTCACTACCAAGTGCATAATTTCATCATAGGTATCATGAATCAAAATTCATTTCACATGAATACATGATATATTTGTGAAGGATACATTCTCATCATACATTGTAGTATTCAAATTCTTGCGCACATTCTTATTTTACATAGGAATCTTATAGCACTTTGTCAATTTTTCATTGGGTGCCACTTTTGCTACTTCTTCTCCTCATTCACTAGCCATGATCCTAAAGAAGGATCCACTTATCACAACTCATAAGGAGGTTAGAAACATCCAAATACTCAAATATATAGTGTTATCACTCTGCCAGATTCCTAAGGCTGAAGAAGGAATCCCATCAGAGGTAACCACAGACCAACCTTTTAACTTGGTATCTAGCCCTACCAAGTCGGAGAGGGCTCTCTCCACTAAATCACAACAAAGAGGGCTAGATGAAAAGGTTTTTAGGCTAGGTAAGAAGTGTAGAAGGTTTGTTTTGATTTTGATTGGGTTGGGTCGTGTTGGGTGTGGAGCCTGATTATCTTGTTTACTTTGTATCACAACATTGGACCTCTGTACCTTAAAAGGGGCGGCAACACCGCCCGTAATTAATCGCTGCCATGGGGGGTCCAGGGGGAGGCGGCAGCGCTTTTCGGAGCCCCCCCCTGGCGGGGGTTTTCGGGGGCAGTGCCCTCGAAGCTAAAAACATATGTAAAATTGCCTTGTAAAAGTATAGTAATTTCTAGTCAATCTGGGTCGTTCATTAGGCAAATGATATGACGGTAGAAGTTATGTTTAGATTAGGGTTTTTTTCCCTAGAAGGCAACCCCTCGCTTTTATGAGGGCATTGTATTGTGGCTGTGCATTGTATGTGTATTCTCGGAGCGAGAAACAGAGAGGGAGACTGTGAGAAAGAACAGAGGATATTACACCAGATCTGCTGTAGGTTTTGTCTTTTCATATTGCTGGATAATAGAAAGGAAGGACTGGCTGTTCGGGGTGGACGTAGCCCAAACTGGGTGAACCACGTATATCTGTGTCTCTCTAGTTTTATGTGTTTTGTGTTCTTGTATTTTCCGCATATTTTATGTGTTGCATTGCTCCATAATATATAATTTTCTAACAACTGGTATCAGAGCCGAAGGTCTATTTGGCTTATAAACTCGCAGGAAAGAAGGGTTCCTGGTTCGAGTGGGAGTAATGGCGGACGATGGTAAGTTTAGGGTTGAGAAATTTAATGGCCAAAACTTTCCATTGTGGAAGATGCAGATGGAAGATTATATGTATCAGAAAGATCTGTACCTACCATTGAGCGGAAAAACAAAGAAGCCGGTGGCCATGAAAGATGCGGAATGGAACATTCTCGATAGAAAGGCACTTGGAACAGTACGGTTGTGTCTTGCGGTGTCAGTCGCCTTCAATATTTCGAAGGAAACAACAACAGAGGGTTTGATGCAGACGTTGGCGAAACTATATGAAAAACCCTTGGCCTCAAACAAGGTATTTATTATGAAACAACTATTTAATATGAAGATGTCGGAAGGTGGATCTATTGCAGACCATTTAAATGAATTTAATACAGTTACCAGTCAGTTAAGTTCTGTAGGGTTAAACTTTGATGATGAAGTTAGAGCTTTGTTATTCTTGTGCTCATTGCCAGAGAGTTGGAATGGTTTAGTAATGGCCATTAGTAACTCTGTCTCTGGATCTAGTACTTTAAAGTTTGATGATGTTGTTGGTGATATCCTTAGCGAGGAAATGCGATAGAAAAGCTCCGGTGAGACATCAGGTAATGCTTTGAGTGCAGATTCTAGGAGAAGAAGAATGGAAAGAGGAAGGAGCTCGGGATATCGTAGTAAATCAAGGAAAGGCAGATCCAAGTCCAGATCAGGGATAGTGTGCTAGAATTGCGGAAAGAAAGGACACCTAAAGAAAGACTGTAGATCTCGGAAGGGAAAAGAAGGAGACACACAGCAAGAAAAAAATCATGAAGAAAATGTGATAGGTGATGTGTTACAAGATGCTTTGATTCTTTCTTTCGAAAATGTTACTGATTCTTGGGTTGTAGATTCATGGGCTTCATTCCATGCCACACCTGATAAGAAATATTTTCATGACTATGTTCAAGGAGATTTTGGACAAGTTCGTTGGTGATGACAAACCCTGTAAATTTTTTGGAATGGGTAAAGTTATTGTAAAACAACAGAATGGAAACCAATGGCTACTAAAGGAGGTAAGGCATGTTCCAGATCTGAAGAAAAATCTGATTTCAACAGGGCAGTTAGGCAGTGAAGGTTGTGTGACAAATTTCATAGATAAAACTTGGAAGGTCACCAAAGGAGCGCTGGTAATAGAAAAAGGTGAAAAGGTTGGTACATTGTACTTATGCAATGGTATTTATAACTCTGTTAATGCTTTAACTTCCAAAGGAGCAGATGTAGCGGGGATAGTGTGTTGGAATTGCGGAAAGAAAGGACACCTAAAGAAAGACTGTAGATCTCGGAAGGGAAAAGAAGGAGACACACAACAAGAAAACAATCATGAAGCAAATGTGACATGTGATGTGTTACAAGATGCTTTGATTCTTTCTTTCGAAAATGTTACTGATTCTTGGGTTGTAGATTCAGGGGCTTCATTCCATGCCACACCTGATAAGAAATATTTTCATGACTATGTTCAAGGAGATTTTGGACAAGTTCGTTTGGGTGATGATAAATCCTATAAAATTGTTGGAATGGGTAAAGTTCCTCTAAAACAACAGAATGGAAACCAATGGCTACTAAAGGAGGTAAGGCATGTTCCAGATCTGAAGAAAAATCTGATTTCAACAGGGCAGTTAGGCAGTGAAGGTTGTGGGACAACTTTCACAGATAAAACTTAGAAGGTCACCAAAGGAGCCCTGGTAATAGCAAAAGGCGAAAAGGTTGGTACATTGTATTTATGCAATGGTATTTCTAACTCTGTTAATGCTTTAACTTCCAAAGGAGCAGATGCAGCATTATGGCATCATAGGCTCGGACACATGAGTGAGAAGGGAATGAAGATTCTTCACTCAAGAAATTTGTTGCCAGGTTTGAAGAATGTTGATTTGGATTTTTGTGAGAATTGCATTTATGGAAAATAGAAGAGAGTCAGATTTCTCAGAGTTGGGAAAGAAAAGAAGAGCGAAAAATTAGAGCTTGTGCATACAGATGTATGGGGACCTGCTCAAGTATCATCTCTCGGTGGCTCTCGTTATTATGTTACTTTTATTGATGATGCAACTAGAAAAACATGGATTTATTGTATTCAGAATAAATCTGATGTATTTGATACTTTCAAGAAATGGAAAGTTTTGGTTGAGATTGAGACAGGAAAGAAGTTGAAGTGTCTCAGATCAGACAATGGAGGTGAGTATTGCAGCAAAGAGTTTGATAGGTACTGTTCAGAGCATGGAATTCGTAGAGAGAAGACAATTCCAAGAACACCACAAGAAAATGGTGTGTCAGAAAGGATGAACAGAACAATCATGGAGTGTACAAGGTGCATGAGATTGCATGCAGGATTTCCTTTACAATTTTGGGCAGATGCTGTAGATACTGTTGTTTATCTAATAAACAGAGGGCCTTCAAGTTCCTTGGATGGTGGTATTCCAGAGGAAGCATGGACAAGTAAAAAGGTAAACTACTCTTTTTTAAAGCCTTTTGGTTGTGAGGCCTTTGTCCATATTAATAAAGAAAACATAACAAAGCTTGAGGAAAAATCAAAGAAATGTACCTTTATTGGATATGGTGCTAATGATTTTGGTTATCGCTTATATGATTATGAAAATCACAAAATCATTAGGAGCAGAGACGTAATATTCAATGAAAAGGTCTTGTATAAGAATCAGCTGCAGGAAAAGAAAGCAAGGAATACACGGTTCTTGATGAGATAACTGAAAAAGTAAAGGTGCCTGAAAATAATAATAATCAACAACCACAGCAACAACAACTACCAGAACAACAACAGGCACCTCAAACACCTGAAAGTGGTGTTAGAAGATCTACCAGGATAAGTAGACCCCCTGAACGATACTCTCCTTCATTATATTATTTATTGTTGATTGATTCTGGTGAACCTGAATGTTATGAAGAAGCAATGCAGGTTGAAAGCAGGAAGAAGTGGGAGTTAGCCATGGAAGAAGAGATGGACTCCTTAATGCATAACCAGACTTGGGACTTAGTCAGGTTGCCTGCAGGTAAAACTACATTGCAGAATAAATGGGTTTACAGGCTGAAGGAAGAAGATGGAGGAACACAGAGGTACAAAGCTAGACTTGTGGTGAAGGGGTTTGCACAGAAGAAAGGTATTGATTTTGATGAAATATTTTCTCTTGTTGTTAAGATGACTTCAATCAGAACTATTTTAAGTCTCGTAGCAGCGGAAGATTTACATCTTGAACAGTTAGATGTAAAGACAACATTTCTCCATGGAGATTTGGAGGAAGAGATATACATGCAGCAACCAGAAGGATATGAGGTAAAAGGGAAAGAAAAATTGGTGTGCATGTTAAAGAAGAGCTTGTATGGCTTAAAACAGGCTCCAAGGTAGTGGTATCTAAAATTTGACAATTTTATGTCTGAACAAGGTTATACTAGATGTCACTCTGATCATTGTGTTTATCTAAAAAGGAAAAATGATGGCAGCTATATTATATTGTTATTGTATGTAAATGACATGCTTGTTGCAGGATCTAACATGCAGGAAATAAATGTGCTCAAAATAAAATTGGCAAATTCATTTGCAATGAAGGATTTGGGAGCTGCAAAACAAATCCTTGGTATGAGGATAACTAGAGACAGAAAAAATTGCAAATTAACACTGTCTCAGAATGAGTACATAGAGAAGGTGTTGAAAAGATTTAATATGCAGAATGCAAAACCAGTTAGTACACCTTTTGCTAGCCATTTCAAACTTAGTAAGGAGATGTGCTCAAAGACCCAAGAAGACATGGATTATATGTCTAAAGTTCCATATGCATCAGCAGTTGGAAGCTTAATGTATGCAATGGTCTGCACAAGGCTTGATATTGCACATGCAGTGGGAGTTGTAAGCAGGTACATGAATAATCTAGGAAAAGAACTTTGGATGGCAGTAAAATGGATTCTCAGATATTTGAGAGGTACCACAAATCAAGCATTATGCTTTGGTGGTTCAAACATTGCTCTACATGGATATGTTGATGCAGATATGGCAGGTGACAGAGATAACAGGAGGAGCACTACAGGATATGTATTTACTGTAGGTGGAACAACTGTCAGTTGGGTTTCAAAAATCCAAAGTGTTGTTGCACTTTCAACAACAGAAACAGAGTATGTTGCTGCTACAGAGGCTTGTAAAGAAATGATTTGGTTACAAAGGCTTATGGGTGAATTGGGTAAGAAGCATGATATGGGCACGTTATACAGTGATAGCCAAAGTGCCATTCATCTTGCAAAGAACTCAACATTTCATTCCAGGACTAAACACATACATCTCAAGTACCATTTCATACGGTCAATATTGGAAGATGGAGAGTTGAAGCTGGAAAAGATACACACTAGCCAGAATCCTGCAGATATGCTAACAAAAGTTGTAACCAGGGAGAAATTGAGAACATGCTCAGTTTCAATTGGTCTTCAAGGATGACGATGAAGATGAGAAACAGCCAGGTCCAAAGAGGAGTCATTGTCCAGCAAATGAAGCAGCGGTGGAGTTGCTACAATTAGTCTCCAAGTGGGAGATTGTTGGGTGTGGAGCCCGATTATCTTGTTTACTTTGTATCACAACGGCCCCCCCGTAATTAAAAGGGGAGGCAACGCCGCCTCAAAATTTAATCGAAGCGTGGGGGTCCAGGTTTGGGACTGGTTAAAAAATGATGAAATTGGTTTTGTAAAAGTATAGTAATTTCTAGTCAATCTGGGCCGTTCATTAGGAAAATGATCTGATGGTAGAAGTTATGTTTAGATTAGGGTTTTTTGCCCTAGAAGGCAACCCCTTGTATATATGAGGGCATTGTATTGCGGCTGTGCATCATGAGTGTATTCTCGGAGCGAGAAACAGAGAGGGAGACTGTGAGAGAGAACAGAGGATATTACATCGGATCTGCTGTAGGTTTTGTCTCTTCATTTTTGTTGGATAATATAAAGGAAGGACTGGCTGTTCGGGGTGGACGTAGCCCAAACCGGTTGAACCATGTATATCTGTGTCTCTCTGGTTTTATGTGTTTTGTGTGCTTGTATTTTCCGCATATTTTATGTGTTTCATTGCTCTGTAATATTTAATTTTCTAACAACTGGTATCAGAGCCGAAGGTATATTTGGCTGATAAACTCGCAGGAAAAAAGGGTTCCTGGTTCAAGTGGGAGCAATGGCGGACGATGGTAAGTTTAGGGTCGAGAAATTTAACGGCCAAAACTTTGCGCTGTGGAAGATGCAGATGGAAGATTATCTGTATCAGAAAGATCTGTACCTACCATTGAGCGGAAAAACAAAGAAGCCGGCGACCATGACAGACGCGGAATGGAACATTCTCGATAGAAAGGCACTTGGAACAGTACAGTTTTTTCTTGCGGCGTCAGTCGCCTTCAATATTTCGAAGGAAACAACAACAGAGGTTTTGATGCAGACGTTGGCGAAACTGTATGAAAATCCCTCGGCCTCAAACAAGGTATTTCTTATGAAACGACTATTTAATATGAAGATGTCGGAAGGTGGATCTGTTGCAGACCATTTAAATGAATTTAATATAGTTACCAGTCAGTTAAGTTCTATAGGGGTAAACTTTTATGATGAAGTTAGAGCTCTGTTATTCCTGTGCTCATTACCAGAAAGCTGGAATGGTTTAGTTATGGCCATTAGTAACTCTGTCTCTGGATCTAGTACTTTAAAGTTTGATGATGTTGTTGGTGCTATCCTTAGCGAGGAAATGCGACGAAAAAGCTCCGGTGAGACATCGGGTAATGCTTTGAGTGTAGAGTCTAGGGGAAGAAGAATGGAAAGAGGAAAGAGCTCGGGATATCGCAGTAAATCAAGGAAAGGCAGATCCAAGTCCAGATCGGGGATAGTGTGCTGGAATTGCGGAAAGAAAGGACACCTAAAGAAAGACTGTAGATCTCGGAAGGGAAAAGAAGGAGACACACAACAAGAAAACAATCATGAAGCAAATGTGACAAGGGATGTGTTACAAGATGCTTTGATTCTTTCTTTCGAAAATGTTACCGATTCTTGGGTTGTAGATTCAGGGGCTTCATTCCATGCCACACCTGATAAGAAATATTTTCATGACTATGTTCAAGGAGATTTTGGACAAGTTAGTTTGGGTGATGATAAACCCTGTAAAATTGTTGGAATGGGTAAAGTTCTTGTAAAACAACGGAATGGAAACCAATGGCTACTAAAGGAGGTAAGGCATGTTCCAGATCTGAAGAAAAATCTGATTTCAACAGGGCAGTTAGGCAGTGAAGGCTGTGTGACAACTTTCACAGATAAAACTTGGAAGGTCACCAAAGGAGCGCTGGTAATAGAAAAAGGTGAAAAGGTTGGTACATTGTATTTATGCAATGGTATTTCTAACTCTGTTAATGCTTTAACTTCCAAAGGAGCAGATGCATCATTATGGCATCATAGGCTTGGACACATGAGTGAGAAGGGGATGAAGATTCTTCACTCAAGAAATTTGTTGCCAGGTTTGAAGAATGTTGATTTGGATTTCTGTGAAAAATGCATTTATGGAAAACAAAAGAGAGTCAGATTTCTCAGAGTTGGGAAAGAAAAGAAGAGCGAAAAATTGGAGCTTGTGCATACAGATGTATGGGGACCTGCTCAGGTATCATCTCTCGGTGGCTCTCGTTATTATGTTACTTTTATTGATGATGCAACTAGAAAACATGGATTTATTGTATTCAGAATAAATCTGATGTATTTGATACTTTCAAGAAATGGAAAGCTTTGGTTGAGATTGAGACAGGAAAGAAGTTGAAGTGTCTCAGATCAGACAATGGAGGTGAATATTGCAGCAAAGAGTTTGATAGGTACTGTTTAGAGCATGGAATTCGTAGAGAGAAGATAGTTCCAAGAACACCACAAGAAAATGGTGTGTCAGAAAGGATGAACAGAACAATCATGGAGCGTGCAAGGTGCATGAGATTGCATGCAGGATTGCCTTTAAAATTTTGGGCAGATGCTGTAGATACTGTTGTTTATCTAATAAACAGAGGGCCTTCAAGTTCCTTTGATGGTGGTATTCCAGAGGAAGCATGGACAGGTAAAAAGGTAAACTACTCTTTTTTAAAGCCTTTTGGTTGTGAGGCCTTTGTCCATATTAATAAAGAAAATAGAACAAAGCTTGAGGCAAAATCAAAGAAATGTACCTTTATCGGATATGGTGCTAATGATTTTGGTTATCGCTTATATGATTATGAAAATCACAAAATCATTAGGAGCAGAGATGTAATATTCAATGAAAAGGTCTTGTATAAGAATCAGCTGCAGGAAAAGAAACAGGAAAAAGAAAGCAAGGAATACACGGTTCTTGATGAGATAACTGAAAAAGTAAAGGTGCCTGAAAATAATAATAATCAACAACCACAACAACAACAACTACCACAACAGCAACAGGCACCTCAAACACCTGAAAGTGGTGTTAGAAGATCTACCAGGATAAGTAGACCCCCTGAACGATACTCTCCTTCATTATATTATTTATTGTTGACTGATTCTGGTGAACTCGAATGTTATGAAGAAGCAATGCAGGTTGAAAGCAGGAAGAAGTGGGAGCTAGCCATGGAAGAAGAGATGGACTCCTTAATGCATAACCAGACTTGGGACTTAGTCAAGTTGCCTGCAGGTAAAACTACATTGCACAGTCAAGGAAGAAGATGGAGGAAAACAAGAGGTGCACAAAGCTAGACTAGTGGTGAAGGGGCTTCTGCAGGACTGAGACAATGATTTTGATAAACATTTTCTCTCGTTGTTAAATGAATTAAACTTAACTCGTTTTAATTTTAGGTATAGTCAAGATTTACATCTTATTGTGCTTAGATGTAAAGACAGCATTTCTCCATGGAGATTTGGAGGAAGAGATATACATGCAGCAACCAGAAGGATATGAGGTAAAAGGGAAAGAAAAATTGGTGTGCAGGTTAAAGAAGAGCTTGTATGGTTTAAAATAGGCTCCAAGGCAGTGGTATCTAAAATTTGACAAGTTTATGTCTGAACAAGGTTATACTAGATGTCACTCTGATCATTGTGTTTATTTGAAAAGGAAAAATGATGGTAGCTATATTATATTGTTATTGTATGTAGATGACATGCTTGTTGCAGGGTCTAACATGCAGGAAATAAATGTGCTCAAAAGAAAATTGGCAAATTCATTTTCAATGAAGGATTTGGGAGCTGCAAAACAAATCCTTGGTATGAGGATAACTAGAGATAGGAAAAATTGCAAATTAACACTGTCTCAGAATGAGTACATAGAAAAGGTGTTGAAAAGATTTAATATGCAGAATGCAAAACTAGTTAGTACACCTTTTTCTAGCCATTTCAAACTTAGTAAGGAGATGTGCCCCAAGACCCAAGAAGACATGGATTATATGTCTAAAGTTCCATATGCATCAGCAGTTGGAAGCTTAATGTATGCAATGGTCTGCACAAGGCCTGATATTGCACATGCAGTGGGAGTTGTAAGCAAGTATATGAACAATCCAGGAAAAGAACATTGGATGGCAGTAAAATGGATTCTCAGATATTTGAGAGGTACCACAAATCAAGCATTATGCTTTGGTGGTTCAAAAATTGCTCTACAGGGATATGTTGATGCATATATGGAAGGTGACAGAGATAGCAGGAGGAGCACTACAGGATATGTATTTACTGTAGGTGGAACATCTGTCAATTGGGTTTCAAAAATCCAAAGTGTTGTTGAACTTTCAACAACAGAAGCCGAGTATGTTGCTGCTACAGAGGCTAGTAAAGAAATGATTTGGTTACAAAGGTTTATGGATGAATTGGGTAAGAAGCATGATATGGGCACACTATACAGTGATAGGCAAAGTGCTATTCATCTTGCAAAGAACTCAGCATTTCATTCCAGGACTAAACACATACATCTCAAGTACCATTTCATACGGTCAGTATTGGAAGATGGAGAGTTGAAGCTGAAAAAGATACACACTAGCCAGAATCCTGCAGATATGCTAACAAAAGTTGTAACCAGGGAGAAACTGAGAACATGCTCAGTTTCAATTGGTCTTCAAGGATGACGATGAAGATGAGGAACAACCATGTCCAAAGAGGAGTCATTGTCTAGCAAATGAAGCAGCGATGGAGTTGCTACAATCAGTCTCCAAGTGGGAGATTGTTGGGTGTGGAGCCTGATTATCTTCTTTACTTTGTATCATAGCTTTGGACCCTTGTACCTTAAAAGGGGCGGCAACGCCGCCTGAAATTTAATCGCTGCCGTGGGGGGTCCAGGGGGTTTGGGGGCAGCGCCCCCGAATCTAAAAACAGATGTAAAATTGCCTTGTAAAAGTATAGTAGTTTCTAGTCAATCTGGGCCGTTCATTAGGCAAATGATCTGACGGTAGAAGTTATGTTTAGATTAGGATTTTTTGCCCTAGAAGGCAACCCCTTGTATATATGAGGGCATTTTATTGCGGCTGTGCATCATGAGTGTATTCTCGGAGCGAGAAACAGAGAGGGAGACTGTGAGAGAGAACAAAGGATATTACAGCGGATCTGCTGTAGGTTTTGTCTCTTCATTTTTGTTGGATAATATAAAGGAAGGACTGGCTGTTCGGGGTGGACGAGTCAAAATCCTGCTGAACTAATGATATCCTTCGTGTTCGGTTTTATGTGTTTTGTGTGCTTGTATTTTCCGCATATTTTATGTGTTTCATTGCTCTGTGAATATTTAATTTTCTAACAACCGGCATCACAGCCGACATATTTGGTCGATAAACCTCGCAGAAGAAAGGCCCCGGTTCGAGTGGGAGCAATGGCGGACGATGGTAAGTTTAGGGTCGAGAAATTTAACGGCCAAAATTTTGCGCTGTGGAAGATGCAGATGGAAGATTATCTGTATCAGAAAGATCTGTACCTACCATTGAGCGGAAAATCAAAGAAGCCGGCGACCATGACAGACGCGGAATTTAACATTCTCGATAGAAAGGCACTCGGAACAGTACGGTTGTGTCTTGCGGCGTCAGTCGCCTTCAATATTTCGAAGGAAACAACAACAGAGGGTTTGATGCAGACGTTGGCGAAACTGTATGAAAAGCCCTCGGCCTCAAACAAGGTTTTTCTTATGAAATGACTATTTAATATGAAAATGTCGGAAGGTGGATCTGTTGCAGACCATTTAAATGAATTTAATACAGTTACCAGTCAGCTAAGTTCTGTAGGGGTAAACTTTTATGATGAAGTTAGAGCACTGTTATTCTTGTGCTCATTGCCAGAGAGTGGGAATGGTTTAGTAATGGCCATTAGTAACTCTGTCTCTGGATCTAGTACTTTAAAGTTTGATGATGTTGTTGGTGCTATCCTTAGCGAGGAGATGCGACGGAAAAGCTCCGGTGAGACATCAGGTAATGCTTTGAGTGCAGAGTCTAGGGGAAGAAGAATGGAAAGAGGAAAGAGCTCGGGATATCGCAGTAAATCAAGGAAAGGCAGATCCAAGTCTAGATCAGGGATAGTGTGCTGGAATTGCGAAAAGAAAGGACACCTA